>CM031243.1:719532193-720113578 GCA_018340775.1 Taxus wallichiana var. yunnanensis | reverse complement strand
ATCTTGGTTCTTTCTTTTCGACTGAGAAGTACGGGTAAGGAGGAGGAGTGGGCTTAATTTCAGTTTTAACTAGAAAATTTGGCACAAGATGTTAGGGTATAAGATTTTATTTTAGAACAACATCTAAACGCCAAATTGGACACTTGATTTTGACTTCAGTATATGATTCTGGGGTAGAAAAAGTAGGAATTGCAACAACTTGATAGTTAGGAAACTGAGGAATAGGTTGCATTGGCTGGCCAGGAGGATATATAGGCACTGAATTTTGATATGGAAGGTAAGCAGAACATCCCATTGACATGGTTCCCTATCCTAACACCTATCATTCTTCATTGCTTTTGATTTCTCAATTTGTTCCTTGATAGCTAAATATTTCGCTTCAAACTATTAAACTTGATTCTAAGATCTTCTCATTGTGAATAATCGACATAACCCTCTCTATAACCCTGATCTTGAACAACATAACCCTCATATTGATAATCATTTTGATGGAAAGGGTTTGGGTTATAAGGATATTCATTCTGATAGGGGTTATAAAAATGATTTGAAGGAGAAGGTGGATAAAAAGGTTGCTTTGGTTTGGAGGATAACATTGATGAAAATGAGGGCTCATGGTTGTAGAACCTCATAAAATATTTAAACTATGAAAATATGTCTTCTTGCTCACAAAAAAACTAATAACAACAAAATAACAGATCTTATTTCCTTGAAAAATATGTAGAAATTGCAGCTAAAAATTGGTGAACTTGAAAATGATATCTTGATCTAAAATAACATTTATGGAGTTTCCAGATGAATTCTGCACCCTAAATCTTCAATTGTTTGAAGTCATCAATAGTAGTTGTTTCCAAAATTTCTATGCATGTTGTCTGATCTTCTCAAATGATGAATGCCTTTGAAAAGTGAAATGTTTAGTCATTTGTTAAAGTGTCCCACGGGGCATGCCAAAAACTATTATCTCTCAAAAGTGCACCATGTATAAAGATTGTTGCAGGTGCTCTAAGCTTGCAAATGGATTTCTCTCTTTCGTAGATACCATGGAAACACCTCAAGTGTGTGGGTATACCTATTTTGACGTGAGTCTCGTATCAAGGTGGTTCCTTCTTTATGTATCCTAAACTAATTTTTGGGGTTTGAAGGTAAAATATGACTATAAGTGAGAATAAAAATTGGGTGATACACCAAAATTGTTTGAGGCATTTGACTAAGTATAAGCACAATTGAATTTAAAATGGATTTTGGATGCACGAACAAATAGTGTCCAGTAGAGTATTAAGGCAAACACTTGATGCATAGAGGGAAAGTATCACAACAATACTGTTAAGATACACATGCACACTAATATTGATGCAAAAATTACTAAATTTTCAACAGGGTAGAATGATTAACCATGGAATTTGACATTCACAAGGATTAATAAACATACACAAGACTATAAATAATTGGAAAGTTAAAATATACTTCTCATTCAAAGGGAAAAACTAGCAAAATATACTTCAGCACTCGTGTCCAAAAATCCTCCTCTAAATGGTCCCATGTGCCTTGTAATTGCGCACAATATATAGCAAGTTGCTCATCCCACCCATCCTAAAAATAGACTAGAAATTGTACTCACCCATGCATCCTATTTTTATCCTATATCATAAATAAATAAAGGAGTAAAATAAGCATGCTAATACAATAAGGCATTAATAGCCTTGATTACAAAATACAACTCAATCAAACTACGGTTAAGCTTAACTGCTCTATTTTTATTAAAGCAGGTGAATAATTCTACTAATAATAAACCTTGCTTGATGAGCAAGTCTTCTCCCATGTGCATGCAATCTCTATCTTCTAGTTCTTGATTGGACATCTACAATTTTGATCCAATTTCCCTTTAGATACACATGCAAAATGATATGTCTCTACGTGTGTGAGAAAAATAAATTCTTTATTTGTAATACTTGCAAAAATAATCACCCATGCCATCATCCTAATGGGGACCACTTGTGTTGATGTTAACATGTGCTTGTCTTCATATGCATGGTAGAGTATTTCTCCTTTGTCACCTTTCTATGGGACCATCTTGATGTGACACTTGCCTATATATATGGGACCATGTTTGCACATCTAGAAATAGGAAATCCTTCCTTTTATGGGATCACCATAGCAAATTTTAAGGTATCTTATAAAATTTAAGCTTATATATTACTCTCTCTTCGACCTTGGCACTTACCAAATATTTCTTGCCATATACACTTGGCCACCTATTTGATTAATCATGATGCTTTAAAAGATATTTTTCAGGCCCTTCATGTGATACAATGGTTGTCGGCATTTTTTATCATCATCATTGCAAAAAAAATTTAAATCAAATATTAATTATTTGATTAGTCTTCCACTTTAGATTTCCATGGTGTATACTATGGTTTTGATTTAGACCTTGGACAGGTCAATGCAATAATTATTATTTGGGACTTGGTCCCCATTCTCATGATGCTCGACCCCTTCATTGTTTGTCGGTGATGATATTTAACCAAGGTTAAATTAGTGTTTTCCCTGCTATTGGCATGTGTGCTTTGACTGAACCATGGTTAAGTTAGGGGTTTGTTGAGCTCCATTTTATCTTTGCTGAAAAATTCTCTTCTGTTGATTTCACTATACCCTCGGTTAGGGTTTCTAACCTTACATTTAATATGGTAGATGATTCGAACCATGGTTAGCGAGGTAATTGGTAGTGGTTAAGATTTTTTATTGATTGTTGCATGGTTTGATCTCAGCCGTCAAAGGATGACTCGGGATGAGTTAGGTTGGGTATAAGATCCTCAAGCTTATCACTTTATCTTTGTCATTTGCTCATTCTAAGCAACAGAGCCCTGGAAAAATTCTTCCAGGAAGCCATTGTTGACCCTTTAAGCTCATCTCTTCTACGGATTGATATTTATGAATCTCTCATGCATTTGTACTTGGATTCGGCCATTGTTGTTGCTTTTGAGTTCTCTATGTTTTTTCTATTGTGTAATCCATGGTTGCATGTTCGAGCCTCAGTTTTCCTTCAAAATCCACCTTATGGGATCTGAAATATCTACATTTGTTATCTTTTGTTTGGTTAGAGCTTAAGTAGGATATATTTGGTCATGGCTGCTATTGTTACAAATCTTAGGCTCGGTTCTTCTGAGATCCATGGTCGTAATCACACTATCTGGGTGAGTTTTTAACTTTGTAGTTGTAATTGTTGTATATATCCCTCCCTAGGTAAATATGGAAAAACAAAGAATATAGAAATTAGAGGCGTAGGTAAGAAGATGTCGACATGAAAAAGGATGTGCCCATAGGTTGAAGGCACGAGGTAAGAAGATTGACATGAAAAAGGCACGGCGAGGTAGGTAGGAATATGTCGACATGAAAAAGGATGTCCCCGGCGCAGTTGGAAGGCACAAGTGAGAAGATGTCAACAAGAAAAAGGATGCGCCTGCGCAAAGCCGAGAGTTGTAGGTAAGAAGATGTCAACATGAAAAAGGATGCGCCCTAGTGTAGGTTGGAAGGCGCAGGTAAAAAGATGTCGACATGAAAAAGGATGCACCCTAGCACAGGTTAGAAGGTGTAGGTAAGAAGATGTCAACATGAAAAAGGATACCTAGCATAGGTTGGAAGGTGTAGGTAAAAATATGTCGACATGAAAACGGATGCACCTTAGCGCAGGTAAGAAGATGTCGACAAGAAAAAGGATGCGCCCTGACGCAGATAAAAAGGTGTCAACATCACATTTTCAGTGCCTATGACACACTTAAGAGTATGTTGACATAATGATGGATGCACCAAGGCACATCTTCAGGAGGCACAACATTTTGAGAGTTGACACCCCAAACCCGACAGAAAGCAAACCCTGACCCAGATATTCAAATGGCCATAACTTTTCACAGGGAGCTCAGATTCACACAAGGTTGGAATTTTCAGAAAGCTTACAAGGTCCTCTATCCAAATATGATTGGATATATTTGATTGGGTGAGAAAAATTTCTTCAAAAATTCAAAATACAGTTCGCCATTTTTGGGTTTTTTAGGGTTTTCACCTACCACCATAATGAGATGAATTAAATACAATTTGGAGGTGGTTTGGGTAGAATTGGAATTACTCTCTCTTCCCTCTCTCATTATTCCTATAATTTTTAAGGAGGGGATTCTTTCTAAAGGTTGGACATTCTTGTTTTGCCCCTCCCTTCTTCTCTTTGGTAGGTAAATTTGTGGAGTTCAAACCTCCCATCTAAAACTATAATGCAACTTTTCCTCTTGGCATTTTGTAGTGTATTATATCAATATTTGGAGAAAATAATGCATTTCTATGGATGATTCTCAACCCTCTCTTTGTTCATTTACATCCTCCTGATCTTTCACTACAAATTTGGTTATCTGTGCATGATCTTGCATTACATTTTAATGGTTTGTGTTTATTGGCAAGATAGGTGTTCTTCATTCCTCGGTGCATCACCTTTGTTAGTTTAGGTTTATTTTTATGCATATTCTTACCCTGTCTCCTTGGCAAGTTAGATTAGGTTTTGAGTAAACCTTCTACATTTTTATGTGTGCATCCGAACAGAGGAATAGAACCATGTTTCATCTAGAGAGCTTTCTCAATTCATAAGATCCCACACTGTGAAAAGCTCCATGTTATGTAATTACACCGAGAGTCTCAACCCATCGAGTTGTAGACATTCGGGGGATGTGGTTAACCATCAATAGTAACCTCAGGAATTTCTTGAACTCTATTTAGAAAACATCTGTAAAAGTTAAAGTATTGGTTTTCATCATGCATTGATACTTGTGTTTCCTAGTTTCCTTGTATTTTCATGCTTGGCCATTAATAAAATGAGCTCAAAAATCCTTTTGGTTATTGTGTTTTCTTTTTCAATCTACTCAAAATTAGGTTTTTGGCAATACCATATTGTACACATTTAGTTCCTTGCAGTTTGAAATTTTGTGCATACAATAAACAAGAAAGTCTATCATGAATATTTCCTTCATGCCCTCTATAACTTCTTGCTTGACTTGGATGGCTGATTTTTTTTTGTTTTATAGTGTATTGACTAGTGTTGTTGTTGCTAATTATAAAACCCCTCTTTGGTTGATGGTTTTGGGTCATATTTTCATAAAAATGAACTCTGCCCTTGCTGGTAATTGTAGATTTGTACACTTGTTGATGTGGGTGTTTCTTATTTAGCCTTTCTCAGAGGGTATACCAGTTCATTGCTCTCGATTTCTAGGTATTTGTAGATCTATATACTATGTATATTGATTTAGATCTATCTAGATATCGGTCTAAATATGGATATTCTTCTTTTGCTTAAAATTATATGGATTTGAAGCCTTTGATTTATTGGCATTCATAAAAAAATGAAGCTTGACCCTTGCTCTTCTTTGTTCAACCAATATAACCATGATTATCTCGTATGGAATTTTAGCAAATGTGCATTCATTCTTGACTGCATGTCACCAATATTTTGATTTCAAAAGTTTGTTTTTGAGGAGTGCCCTCATTGTTTGTTTGACATCCGAGAACATATATTCATATTTATTCTCTATAACTTTTAGCAATCAAATTTGACTCTTGCTACAATATGAAATTATGATTGTTGTTCCAAAACTTAACACTTCATCTATTATACACTTCATGTCTTCATCAGAATAACACAACCATCCTTCGGGGATTTTTGTTCTTTTCTTTGAGGATAGTCATGAAATTCTAGACTATGTGATCTATTAAATTTTGTAACAGTACACATAGCTACATATTTATTGTAATCATTAATTAATCCAACAGAAATAATATTGAACTAAAATAATCTCCCTAGCTTAGGTTCACTTTATCAATGCCATCCATCATAATGAAGTTTCAAGCTACCCATTTTTGTACTAGTGAAAAATTGTCAAAAATACCTCTTAAATCAATACCTCCTATTTGATCTCCTTTGAAAGAAATTATTCCATGGTTGTATCTTCTATTGGATGTTAGAAATCTGTAACAATGTGTTGACAATGATTCTTGAAATTATTGAAAACTTGTCATAATATTTATTTATGTACTTGTAGATTGTATTAATGATCTTGAAGAAATTCTTATCTCTAGAGTTGTACTATATTACTTGTACTTGTACTTATCAATTTTATTTTACTTCTTCTATAGTCTTGTTGCTATTCTAGCTGTGTGTGTGAACTTTTGATTTCATGAAATTATATAGCCTGCTATTGATTAAATAATTTGTTTCTTAGGGAAAATAAAAATATTTTTATTTACTTGCAGACTTTGTGATTATGTCTCGATGAATGTTTTTTTTTTTATGATCTACGGCTTCATCATAATGGAAATATTGTTATCACTAACAATTTGAATCTTTGTTATTTTTGGATATTATCTTTCTGTTTGTTTCCTTGAGAAAATCTATTTCTTATATGAATCTTGGTTGAAGAAACTGTACCCAAGGCTTATTATGTGTCTGATTTTTGACATTGAAAATTTATGATCTCTTGGAAATGCATTATCCTTTTCATATCTGTGTACTTTGAGATTTGTAAAATACCTTTATTTGGATAATGTATTTCAAAACTGAGAGTTGTAGTTGTATAATGATCAAAACCTTATTCCTTGATAATGGCATGTAGACTTCTTATTGTATTCTGCTACATTTTCCATTCTACATATGGAATTTTATTTCCCTACATCTTGAAAGTGTGCAATATAATCATCATATAATTGATAGCATTGAATGTGTCTTTTGTATTTAATTACGTTTGACGTAAAATTTTACATTCTTTCATCTTTGAAAAGGGTTTCAATCTATACCTAGATCTTTTAATATCAATATTTATTCATAGGCTTAAAAGGAACGATAACCAGATCATTCCAAGCTAAGAACACAAATGCTAATCAAACATCACAATCAATAAGATGAAAGTAATTCACTATAATAACTTTACATAAACCTTTGCAAACAAATGAGTAAAAGCAATATCATATATTATTATGGAACTCAATGAAATACAATGAGAATGGGCCTCACTTATATAGGAAAGGAATAACAATCTAAGAACCAATCAAGTTTGTCGTAGATCAAGCCATAAATCATGGAAAGTCAACAAAGAACTAGTCAAGTCCATATATTTATGAGAAAACTAGACATCGAGGATCTAGTCAATACCATAGATTAAGGAAAGAACTATACCTAACAACTAGATAATATCTCCTAATATCTAAAAAATAAAAAGAAATATCCACACACATAAGTGGGTGAGGATAAATACAATAAAGGTAAATAATGTACTTAGGTGAACATGAGCTAAGGTAAATACCTACCCTAACAACCCCCTCAAGTGAAGCTAGGGGCCAAAATAGAAGTGGCATGTAGACAATATGAGTCCCAACAACTAGGCCTGATGAGGTACTCATGTACAATATATCCATGAAGAAATCTTGAACCAAAAGAAGGAAAGAATCCTACTATAAGGAAAGAGAAGAAGAAGAAGAAGGAAGATGTTCTAATGAACACCCCAGGTAAGAACAACTTCTGAAACCCAATCATTCCACGCAACTCCTCAAGGTAGCAAATGAGGTGATGTAAAAGGCTTCGTAAAGATGTTTTGTTGTCACAACCTATTTTTGAGTTGAAAGGTACTCCAAGCAAAGAAATCCATCCTAAATGTGCTTACTTGAATGAAGTGGATGTGTATCTGATATGCTTGGTGCCGCTGGTACTCAAGCTCAAGTTACGAAATGTGAATTTCACTTTGGTTGTCACACTTCCAAAGTATGCAGTCGATGAATCCTATGGGAATCCAAACTTTGCCAATAGTCGAGGGAAAATTCATGTGTTTTGGGGAATTTTCTAAGCAAAGGAAAACAATCTGCTAACTCACCGTAACTCTAGTGCTCGCCTTGTACTCTGCCTCTAAAGATGAAAGTGCACGATAGCACATTGCTTTTTACATGCCCAAGCAATGGAGAAGAACCAAGACAAAAAGATAGCCAAAAGTAGAATGCCTATCATCAATAAACCTACCCAATCGAATATATACCCAACCATTTGAGTAGAACCCTAAGTGTAGTGTAGGCCAAAGTCGGAAGTTGCTCTATAAATAGCACAAAATCCTTTTAGCAGCCTGGCCAATGACTACTATGAGGAGAATGTGAAAATGAAGGCGAGATACAAGCCCTACTATAAATGAAATATTACTCCGAGGGGATTATGGGTCAAGTACATGAGACTCCCAACAAACATTCGCCTATACAATGTAGGATCACAAAGTGGTGTGGTACATGTGGATGTAAGAATAACTCCAAAGTGAAAAGGAGATGGACTTGGCTTCCACTGATAAGCCATATTAAAGCGCCTAAAGAAGATCATGGGTGTACTTTTGCTGACTCAAATGAATCCCTAAATCTATTTGAGAAATCTATAAACCAAGGAAATAATGTAATAGCCAAAGATGTCATGTCAAACTATGTAGAAAGAGCCCTCTGAATACTTTGAATGTGGGAAGAAGACCTTAGGAGCACGAACTGCCATTAAGTAACTTGGAGATCATCAACATACAAGACAAGTATCACAATATTCCCACCGATCACAAACATGTTGGAGATACACAGTATGATCGGAGTGGTAATGAAAAAAACTAGTAGATAGAAAAATGAATCCATCTTCTCATACCAAGCCCGAGGGGCTTGTTTGAGACCGTAGAATACCATTCTGAGCCTACATAGAAAAAAAACAAGAGAAGAATCTTGAAGAAAATCAATCGGATGCTCCATATAAATTTTCTTTTGTAGATCTCCATTTAAGAATACACTCTTCACGTCCATATGGTATATGGACCACCCTTGTGATGCAGCAATAGCAAGTACAAGGTGTACAAAATCCATCTTGGCAATGGGTGCAAAAGTCTCAGAGTAATTAATACCTTCAACTTGTGAAAAACCCAATGACAACAAGATGAGCTTTACTCTCATCAATGGACCCATCAATTGCATATTTGGTTCGATATACCCACTTACACCTAACCATATTTCTTCCTTTAAGAAGAGATACCAAATCCCAAGCATGATTCTTCATAAAGAAGAATACTTAGCTGCCATCGCATCATCCCACTCCAGTATCCCATGAGCCTTTGAAAAATACTATGGATCCTCAAAAACTTCCGACAAAAAATCTAGAACCCGTAGAATGTGCGTGATGATTCCTAGGGGGTGGAAGATCCTCTATGAAAGGTGTTACCTCGAGAAATGGTAGTATGAGCCCACTTAGGCATAGTGATAACATCGGTGGGAATAAGATCCTCAATGACATCTATAAACACCTCATTAATATCCTCAAAGAAATGATCCTTAAGATGAGATGAATAAGAATAAGGAATGGAAGAACATGAAGAATCATGAGGAGTGAAATGCTCATCAAATTGAACATGTGTTCGAAAAATAACATCATGTGTATCATGATCTAAAAGACGATAAGGTCTCATGTCCTCAAAATACCTACAAATATCAAGGGTTTACTCTTCTTATCCAAAGCTTTCCTTTTCTTCTTTGGCACAAAGGCCCAAGCATGGCTTCCAAATACGTGAAAAAATGAGACATCTGGTTTAGTGTTGGACCAAGCTTCCTCGGAGTCAAATGCTTCAAGTTCTCTATGTGGTATTTGATTTTGAATATAGTTAGCATAATTAACTTCTTCGCCTAATAGATAGGAGGTATAACTCTAGAATGCATCATACAATTAGCCATTTCCTTTAAAGTTCTATTCTTCCTTTCTGCTAAGCCATTCTGTTGTGGAGTATGAGGAACAAAATGTTGGTGAATAATGCCTTGAGTTGCCAAAAATTTAGAAAACTCATCGCTGAAGTACTCCCCCCATTATCAGTACGAAGGTTCTTTATGCAACTAGAAGATTGTTTCTTGACCAAAGCCTTGAAGACTTTGAAGTGTGAAAAACATCACTTTTGTACTTGAGAAAATAAACCCAAGTACGCCTCGAGAAATTATCAATAAACGTAAGTGCATACTTAGCTCCATTGAAAGAGGTGGTAGGAAAAACAATCAAGTCACTATGCACAAGCTCAAGTGGTAAAGAAACTCTCTTAGAAAATTCTTAGGAAATGGATCTTGGTGTTGTTTCCCTAATGCTGCCAGAGAAAACCCCTCAAGACTAGAAACTCTAGGAAGACCATCTACCATACCATGAGTTCTTAACTCCTTCAAATATTTGTAATTAAGATGTCCAAATATTTCATGCCAAAGCTTACTCTCTGAATCTGCATGAGAAACCAATCATGTCCCTATAGAGGAAGTGCCACCAAAATCCTCAAAGTGATGTAGTCAGAACTATGATCAACAATACCTTGAGAAACAAGTGAATTTGGCTCCAAAAAAGTTCGTACTTCTGCCCCATGAAGTGTAAAAGTCACTATTTTCCCTTGACTAGAATGACAAATTTGATACACTAAAAGTAAATTTGTAGTGATGTTAGGAACATACTTGTGCATCTTGAATACTACCACCATCAAGTTGTATATTACCTTTTCCTTTAAAAGAAAGAAAGGAAGAATCTCAACCTCAATTTTGGAAGTAGAACTCAAACCTAGAGAAACAAAAAGACTCCTTAGAAGAATTCATGTGATGATAATCACCAAAATCTATAACCAAACTATCTGCAAGTGGTGACTGAGATATCCCAACAACATTAAGTGATTTTCCATGTTGATTAGAAGGAGGTGGAGTAGAGATATAAATTTTTGTTTCTTGACTACATCCTCTAAGGTTTGCATTCATTTATAACACCTATGTTCTTCTTGATTACTACCCCCACAAAAGAGCATGAATGGCTAGACTTATTCTTGGATTTAGAAGACTCCTTTGGGTTTAGGAGCATTTTGAGATGGAGAAGGGGTGGATTTGGTTTTACTATTTGGTTTTCCCTTGCCCTTAGGATTAGATGCAACTAATGCCTTTTGAGAGGTGGAAGACTCAAGGTGAGACAATTTGGATTCTTCCCTAGTAAGTCTTTCACAAAATGTTTCTAAGTTAGGAATTTTGAATGTGTCACCGAAGGCATCCATGCTACAGAAAAAGGTAGAAGAAAAAATTTGGAATGTTCCTCTCAACTTGGATAGAATCAAGTAGACACACTCTTGATCTTTCTTATCTCTTCCACTTTCCTTCAATTGTGTCAACAAATGCCTTAAATTGGTAAGATAGTCTATAATTGTTGGAAAATATTCAAGATTAAGAGAGGTGATATAAATTTTTTAGTTACATGGCTCTCATATGATCCACATTACCAAATAAATCCTTCAATTTCTCCCATATTTTGAAAGGAGAGTCACATTTTTCCAAATTAAACAAAATACTGTCACTTACATAAGTTCCTATCAAACCCATACACTCATCAAATTTGCACTGGTACTAAAATTTCTCATATTCTCTAGTGAACACTGATTGTTCTAAAGAAGTTAAAGCCCATAATCCTTTCTACTTAATTATTGTTTCCATTCTTCATTTCCATGTGTGGTAATTATGTGTTGTTAATGGCTCAACATGATCTAATGTAGAAGTATATGCCATCTTAAAAAAATCACCAAAATAAATGCAAGAACCAAGCAATGCAACAAGACCCCCAAACAATGCACCAAGAGCCCCACAAGATTTTGGCACTTTATAATGAGTGCATGTTACAATACATGGCACTTTATAATTTTAGTTCAATTCTCAAAATAAATATTTCTAATGGAAATAACACGAAAAAATAAGTGCTTTTGCAAAAAATGACACTCAAAACCGAGTTACCGATCAAAAGTTACAAGCCTTTCAATATTATGCTCTACTATTTATTTTAGTTGCCACTAAAACAAAATAAAATGCTCTTGCTTTCACCACACAAATAAAATGAAAGGTGGCTAGAGTTAAGCACCTACTAGTAGGAATCACAAGCTTAAGCCCTCATACGACCATACCATATGAACGCAACCCAAGAATAATATGTAGCAAGAAAAATTCCCTATGTAGATCTCAAATCGAACAACAAAACCCAGAAAAAAAAATTCTACGTTTTTTCCTAGCTGACGTGAATCCCGAGGCGAACAATGCCTTCCTCTGCAACAAGAAAAAAACCAAAAAAATGACTGCCTCCAGAAATGGTCGACTTTACAGTCGATCTTAGGGTTTTTCCACCTTCCGGATCCAATGGAATACTTTGTTTTGCATAAAAATGCATACTTCAACAAAATACAGACAAATTCTAAATATATGAATATAGAAAAAAAATGTTTGCAAAGTGAAACTTATAGATGGATGTCAACAGCAATCTCCTGCTCCGATACCATAAAAGGGCGATAACCATATCATGCCAAGAAAAGAACATAGATGTTAGTCAAACATCATGATCAATAAGATGAAAGAAATTTACCAAAATAAATTTACATAAACCTTTGCAAACAAATGAGCAACAATATCATATATTATTATGGAACTCAATGAAATAAAATGAGAATGGGCCTCACTTATATAGGCAAGGAATAACAATCTAAGAACCAGTCAAGGTCGTAGATCAAGCCATAAATCATGAAAAGAACTAGTCATCAAAGAACTAGTCAAGTCCATAAATCATGAGGAAAGACATCTAGGATCTAGTCAATACCATAGATCATGGAAAGAACTAGTATACCATAGATAACTAACTAGATAATATCTCCTAATATCTAAATAAATAAAAAAAATATCACACACATAAATAGGTGAGGATAAATATAGTAAAGGTAAATAATGTACCTAGGTGAACATGAGCTAAGGTAAATACCTACTCTAATAAGGCTTTCTTAGTTGGAGTTGATAAGCCATGCAAGGATATGTAAAATTTTGTAGCTTCATATTAAGCATTCATTTTGTTCTCATGTATAAATCTGAAAGCATTCTGTTGATGATCATGTTTCATCATTTTCCTTTGAATGGATTAATGCAGTGGTTTTCTTACATTATTTCTATTGCTACAACATGATTTTCTCTCTTTTAATGACTAAAACATGCCATTCTGTACTTCATAATCTTGTTCTTGGAACAACTCACAATCTTGTACCATCTTGATTCCTTAACTCATGAGTACTTTGACAGAGCTTTGTACTTGTATTCTTGAGAAATTAAAATCCTAAATGACTTCTTTTAGTACAATAATCATTTATGCAAAATATTTTTGCTTTCTTCATCTGCTACATGTACCTGCACACTTAAGAAAATAGTTAGAAAATAATTAGGCTTTTTGGCCTCTCTTATGTTCCATAGTCCTTTTATTTTCTTCCTTTTTTGTCATGATTTTGGGAATCATGTGTTACTATAGAATAATGTTTTATCAATTCTATATTTGTTCTTTGGATGTACCTTATGCCTATGATATTAGGAAATCCATTTGCATGTAGTTAGATAGTACATGAGTACAGATTAAACCCTGAGCTCTTTATTGATGCCTCTTCTGTCATTTTTAGGTACACTGTAATTGTCAGGTAACACAGGTGAAAGATGGAGCTAGAACTGGAAACAAAGTAGACTAGGAGAAAACCCAAGGCAATGATGGGTTTCTTCTATACTCTTTTACTTTTAGCTTTATGCACATGTACTTCCTTCTTCAGTAGTTATGAGTTACATCCCACGACTTGTGTGGGAAACATTGAATTTCTTCATGAATAAATAACATTAATTTCTGTAACTGAGTTGTATACTTCTTTCTGCATTCAAATTTTATGATGGATATTGATTATATAATGAAATAAACAACTCAATCACATAATTAAATGTATTTAACATGAAGAATTAACGATTTTTATGTACCAAAGCATCTTTACTAATGAACTCTCCTTCATGTTAACTACAAATCTTATTGTTACTCCTAAATTTAACATTTCACCTAAATTGTGATTCCCTCCTTCATCAAGGAAATGCATTAGTCCTTCGAGGCTTTTGTATTTCCTTCATTGAAGATGAACATGTAATGGAAGTCTATGTGAGGTGTTACATTTTTAACAACACACATATAGATTATATGTAGTTAATCAATTTGTGCAACTGAAAACATAATAAAACTATATGAATTCCCCTAGTTAAGTCCATTTCATCAATTCCTTCCATCAAAAACAAAGTTTCGATTTTCCCATTTTTGCACAACTGCAAAAAATTTCAACATGTAATTTAATGGGAATGCATTGTTAAATAAAGTGAATGGGGCCAATAAATTAAAGGGGTCACCATGGGCTTCCTGACTAGTGGGTTAGGCTAGGTTGGGACCCTTTTCCCCTTTTTAGATATTAAATAAAGAATCAGTAATTAGACTATGAGTAAGTTGAGTAAATATTAAAGGGGTTGTGCTTAAATAGATAAATTAATTAAAGGGATTTAAAGGAGCAAGTGTAAATTATAAATTAAGTATTAAACTAAGGGCGCAACACTTGGTAGTAATTACCTAGGTAAATATGATTAAAGTACATGGGAAATAATTTTATAAATTTTAATTGGAACTTAGGAAATATTACTTATCAATTTTAAATTTGAATTAATTTAATAAATTCAATTTGGACACTAAGGAAGGTTTTAAAACTTTTTAACATTTCTAGAAAAATAAATATTTAAATAGTTAGAGGGATAATGCTTCAAACATGAAAACAATTTTAAAATGCAATATAAGTATTTAATTTTAATTCAAATGTATTTAAAAATAAATAAATAAATTTGTAATTTTCCTAATTAATTAATGGTATTTTTGTGGTTTTTATGTATCTATATGTGGGCATTACAAGGATGGAAATAATTCATTGGAAGTAGTTAATATAGCTTAGGAGGATTCCTCTAAATTTTCATGGTAACACTAACCATGATCTTGGTCACAAGGTTTCCATAAATTAAATTTGTCCCCAAATATCATAGCACACAACCATTAATCTTGATTTAGAAAACCCAATCAATTAGACAACATTTCCATTTTGGTGATAGGTAATCTTTACCCAATCTATCATATCGACACAAGATATTTCTTTCACTCATATAGTATATGAAATTTATTATTTTAAAACCTCCCTAGCTCAAAATAATATTGAACAAGCTCAATGCTAATATTATAAAGAATAATAGTACTCAAGCAAGTTAGGGAAAAATAGACAACAAGAGAGATCCAACTAAACATTTATAGGAGCAATACACTAGACATTCTTGTAGACACTTATGAAAACAAGCCACTCCTCCTTCTCCCAAATGAATAAGGGGTCCACAACATGGTTCCCAAAAAGGAAGGAAGATTATGAAATTCCTCCATATCCTTAATATATGATGCCTAAGCTTTCCAATAAGCCTAGGTCACCAATGACCTATTTGAAACACATTATGAGTGCCTATATTAAAACATGGGATATATACTCACACCTAAAAGATATCAAACCATACACCTATCTAGTTAAATGGAAAATAGGGGTACGACAACCTGAAGGCTCCATCCAGGAGGGTTACACACATCTATGCTAAAGGGAGAAAAACATGGCTAGAACACATCACTATAAATAAGGTACTCCATTATTCATGTTTGTGATGACCTATTTAAATGTTCAAATAGTTACTATCATTAGTAATATGGATGTAGGGTACACCAATATGAACATAACAATTAATCCATTCTAACAAGGTGATAAAATCCTTATGTATACTTCTAAAAATTCCATACTAACCAGTGAGAGGTCCTAAAATGACCTAGTATGTAACTTGTGTTATAAACATTATACATATGTTTTTTGTTTGATATAACAAAGGGAGGTGTGGGAAGTACTCAATCATTACAAAACCCAAAATATTAGGGTACAATTGAGATTAGATACTCATATGGTAGCTCAAAGGAAATTTTCAATTAATTCAACCATTAGATTTTTTTCCTTTATAATATTTAGGGTATGCAACAATTTTTTTATACAGTAAATATTTTGTATTTGTACATTTTACTTGTTCTCAAACCCATAAAATTATCCTTTCCATATTCCAAGTTATAATACATAAGTTACTAATTACGTTTGCTAAGCATATTTCTTATAAGTTTTCTAATTAATGCATTCCTTGTATTATGATATCCTATATCTTGTCTCATTAAGGGTCATCACCAATGTTGGCATGATATCTCGCAATTTATATAGGAGGAAAAATTATTATTTTACTTATAGGGGGAGTATGAGAGGATTGTTCTTTATTTTTCCCGTATAGTTTTTGTTTCTTCTATTAAACTACAAGGCTAGAGTAAGGAACCATCTTCCTAATGTCCAAATTTACTTATTAAGTTTCAAAGATCCAAGCCTCCCAATTAGAGTTATAATATCCTTAGGCTTATCACAATACAAATCAATTTTTTTATTTTAAAGAGTAGGAATAGTGAGTCTTATCACATTATAAATTTCATGAAGACAAGAGTTCATTAACCAAAATGGAACACACCAATTTCACAGAGGTTTCCCAAGAGTTACATGCATCACCGATGCATTCCAAGTGGGTATCTACAAGTATTAATAAGAGATACGATGATGGTGAAAATTATGAAGTTATAAATTTACTACTACTAGTTTAAGGAGTTTAGATCAGTATGAGGGAGAAAATAATGTTCATGGTTTTATCTCAAATTAGGTTTACTATCTAAGAGAGGGAGTTCTCAAACAATTATATCTCCATCAAGATAGCCTCTAAAAAGTAACCAAGATAACAAAAGGAGGGGGTTTTACCCCATAGACACCACACTTCCTCATGAAGAGGACAACAAAATATCAAGAGGGCAGTCAAATGATTTACTCAAAGCATAACCTCTATGGTCAAGAGTTATACCCTTGGATTAAATAGCATGAAATAAACACAACCAAGGTTAGAAACTTAAGACTGAAAAACCAAGATCCCTAAGCACAAAGTCTAAAGGAGTACAATGCTCCCATATCTATTTAAACGAGATATTAAGACAAGTGTCTATCTATTTATGGGTCCTTGAGAAAAGAAAATTATACTTATTTAAGAATAAAGTTCAAGATTCTTAAGTATAACCGTATTCATTAGGGGTAGAAGAAGAGACATAATCACCATCATAACTATCAACTTTAGTATACAACACAAAGAATCCTCTCCTTAAGAAAGGCTAAGTATCAAAATGGGAACTCTAAGGTCCTAGACACATAAATTCCTACCACTCCACATCAAAGGCATGACACAAGATCCTACGATAACAATAAAGAAACCTACGGTGTACCCCATACGACGAGAGAAAATAATACACTAAAATAGAACCATCTCATTAGAAAAAAAGAAGCAAACAAGATAACATTATTGTGACTTTTATCCAAGTGTCCATCCAGGAAACCAAACCCCGAGTCCAAAAGAAACATAAAATAAAAGAAATTTCGACAATCAAAAGAAATGGCTAAGTAGTCGTATTTCAATTCTAAAAAATTCTCATAATAAAACAAAATAAAATAATAAGAAGAGGCTCATATCTTCTCAACCATTCAATAACAATAATATTGTTCCTTGATAAAATATTTTAAGCTTACAAATATAAAACACATGACATATCCATGTCACAATCACTTCGTAGCCCTATGTGGGTTGTTGGTAGGGGTACTCTACATCACACATCTAATAATATACACATAAAAGCTGGATCTAATAAGGCATCATGTCATGATATATACTCTCCCATATGGGGAGTAAGCTGCTTAGGGTGATGAACATCAACCAATGTCTCTACCACCACCGACACAACTTGGCTAGTCATAGAAGAAATAGGGGAGTTCAAAGAAGCTAATGAATATATGGATCCTTAAACGTTACCCCTAGCATTAATTACAAAATTTTGCACTAAAAACAATAGAAATCTATATAAGGGTGGGTCTTACGGGTCAAACCATTGCACAACCATAACCTAAATCTAGGAAACCATTAACGATTATTATGCCAAGGAACCAAATTTCTAACACTCGGTAAGTTCATACGAATATAAAATGAAATTAACATATCCCGATAATCGTGATCGACAAGACATTCAATTAGGTGAATACAAAAATACAAACAAATTTTATTATTTTTATTATTTTCAAATTTCCATAGGTTCGGGTATCCTAGGTTTAGGTTTCATCAAAAGCTTTTTGTGTTCCCATGTTTTCTCGGGGTCCAAGTGTTGAACCCACAACTCTGATACCAAAGTGTGACGCCCACATTTGACATGTGTCCAAACCATGCCAAACTACAACACTTAATTTAGTTAATTTTGACTAATTGTTTATTGTTAATTAATTAAAACTTAAATACATGGATTGTTATTAATTTAAATGTTTACCCATTATCTAATACACCACTCTTGGAATTAAATTTATTTATTTAATCTAGAATTATTATTTAATTGCCCGAAGCATTTTGTCCTCATCACTTCCATAATTAAATTTAATAAAATTGTAAGTAAATATTATCTCAAATATTTAAACCATCCTCCTTCATTAATCATCGTTATATTAACTCCTAGACTATTATGGTTTAATTTACCCCCAAATTAATTTCATTAAATTTATTACATTAATACTTAATTTAAATTCATTTAATTACCCACCTTACATTTATAAAAAATTTAAATCAATCTTATTTAAAATATTCCCAACCCTTAACTAGTTAAATTTTACCCATTTAAGGTTCACCTCATATTATTAATATTATAAGCTAAGGTAACATTAATTTATTTCCTAACATAGCATTAATTTATTTCCTAACATATTATACCCATGTCACCCCTTTTAAATTGATTTCCCCCATATTTAATATTAACTATTTTATTTCCTTAAGTTCACTTTAGTTAAATTCCTAGACAAACATTAAATTCCACATCACCCCTTCAAATACTTAAAAGCACCCTTACCCCTTTAATATTTAACTTTTATCCAAAACATAAAATACAACATACCCAAGCACCACTAATAATTAAAAACCAATAATAAAATATCCCAAAAGGAATTAACTTCCCACACGCATGAATAAGTTTCCTAGGGAACTAATAGTCAAATTACCCAATTTATTAAATTTATTCACCGATGCTTTACTAAATTTACCCCACTCATCACTTAAGGATGAGGATTAAATCACAACCATAGGATTGATTTAATCTTCACCCTTAGATTTTAGGTTTCTTTGTTTTTATGCAAATTTATTTATGGTGTCTTATATTTTCATTCTGACCCTAATGTTCCTCCACTTGCATAGGTAGAGTTTCATGGAAGGAATGGATGGATGCAAGGAAGCTTGGGAAGAAACTATGTTGGGAAAGAAAGATTTGGTCTTTCAATGGGAATATTTTCTCTCCCATATCCCGAATTCATTATTTTTTTGTTATCTCTCATGGTTTTATAAATATGCAATTTTATTTTAACTCAATATTGCATATAGCTTGATGAAATCTATATTTGATTTATTGGATCAATAGATGGGGATATGTATGTGTATATATACACAGTGTGTACACATAAACACATAAAACACACACACACACACACACACACACACACACACACACACACACACACACACACACACACATATTGAAGGAAATGTTAATCAACCTAAATGGGGTTGTGTGTGGTCTAAATGTTGGATGGGACGTGAAATTGACAAGAGTATGGGGTGGGTGGCATGGCTAACCCACCCCCTTTACCAAAGGGTGGGGTGCTAGCCAAGCTGCCCACCCCCTTTTTATTTATTTAAAAGTTTCACAAATAAACGTAAATCAAACTCTTGTTTCATTACTATTTTTTTAAAAGCATTTCTCAATGTAACTTGGCATGAAATCAGATTCAATATTATATATTTTTGTATATATATAATATGTATATTAATCCTCTTCTATAATATTTTTCGTATGATCAAATATTAGACTATATCATCTTTAGAAATTCCTTTTTATAAATTTATGTACACACACACACATGTATATATATAAATTTAATACTTGTCTATAAACTTAATCATGGTTTTCCAAAACTAGATTTGAAGGGGAAAATAATATTTAAATATGAGGAACATTAAGCATCGGCTAGTTTAGATTTTCACAGAGATTCACAAATAGTAGCAGGTTTGTAACCAAGTTTTATACACACATATGAGCTGATTCAATTCCATAGAGAAAAATAAAGGAAATAAGAGACAAATCCTTTGAAACTTACACAGAAATATGAATGGAAATTCATGATATTATACAGATATAACAGAGAAATTAATCCTTAACATGATTTACAAATCTTCCAATTAAATCACATATTTTATTTACTAAATTTACAGATCCTAAGATGATACAGAAATTACATAACTTTGCAAAATTTCAATTATTAACTGCACTTACAAATCAAATTTTACTATAATACAATTTACAATACTTATCGTATTCATGATTCAAATACTACATTTAAACTGAACTAGAATCCTTATTACAAAATATTTAAATTTAAAAAGGAAGAGGACAAGCCCTCCACCGAAAGGGTGGAGACAACATGTCCAATTTCACACTTAAATCCTGCAACTTCTTCTTCTTTTTGATTTAAACCTACAGACTTATCCATCCCATCTCTAACACCAAAGCAAGGGAGGAAGCTAAGAAACATTCTCCTCCTAACTATAAATACAATGTAGGGTTTAAGCGTGCCCCTCATCTTCCCCGAGCTTCAAACATGAAACAATACAACAAGTTTACAACAATGGAAGCCAAAACACAGGCTTTGACATTGACATAACACATACAAAAGAATTTTTTTGCAACACATGAACACACAAATAAAAACCTGCAACTTTTAATCAATCACATAGGCTCAATTTAGAGCCATAGGAGAAGGAATAATGGTGGCCACCTCCTTATACCTCCCAAGTGGGTTAAGGGTCCACCCAAGAACCTCCAAGGTGCACATCACAAACACACTCAAATCTCTTATCTCTCCATAATGAAAATACACATAATGCAGTAAGAATTTAACCTTTTATCTCCCCATAGGTGGAGTACCTTACCCACACTCCCTCCTAAAAATAACCTCACAAACTCCATTTTATCTCCCCAATGGCCCCATATCACCTTCTCCCCACACCTTCCATAAGGAAAAATACCCAAAACTAACAACACCCACATTCATGCATTCAAATTGTAATAACATAAAAGATAAGAACAAATAATTAACATATGTTAAGATCCCAACTTTCCATTGATGGAACATTCCTTATTCAAGTAAATGCACTTGAACTCCTCTCCACAAGCAAGCACTACAAGAAATTATCTCCAAATCCAAAGCCCAAAATGATCAAAGCAAGTTCTTCTCCTGTTATCTCTTAGAAGCACACCCTAGTTGAGGGACAACAATAGGGGTTCTAAGTTTTCTTTATTTCCGCACTTCTATAGATATAATGGAAACATGCCAGTCTATGGGTATACCTATTTTTGAGGTGAGTCATCGGTATCAAGGCAGGTTCCTTATTTATGTATCGTAAACTATTTTTTTGTGTTTTTATGGAGTTTTAAAGGGTAAAAAGATTGATCTAACTAAATTTAAAATGGGGTGATACACCAAAATGATTAAGGTCTTTGACTGAGTACATGCAAAATATTTGAGAATAAATCTTAAAAGTATGAACCAATGGGTTTCAAATGAATCCAAAGGAAAAAAATTATGTATTGAGGGATAAATTATAACAATACAACAAGCTAACATGCACACTAAGACTATGCAGAAAAACATGAAATTTACTGATAAGGTAAGATAGTTAATTTAGGTAATTGACATTCAAAAGAGCTAATAGAAAGATACACACCACTACAAATAATTGGAAAGGAAATAACTAGTTCTCATTCAAGGGAAAAACTAGAAAAAAATTGCTTCAACACTCCTACATCCAAAAAGTCCTCTTTTTTACCTTGCCAATGCACACAATATATACCAAAAATATTTCACCCACCCCTCCTAACAATATAATTCAATATTTTCTCCATGCATGTTAATTATATCCTTTATTATGAATAAATAAAGGGATAAATGTAACCATGTAGTTTATAATGAGGCATTAATACCCTAAGTTAAAATATTACACTTTAGTGAAAGTACGAGTTGACTGCTCTATTTTTAATACAATTAATAAACTTGGATGAATATATTTTGCTAATATTAGCCACTCGTTTGATGTGTTTGATGTGAAATATTTCCTTTGTGTTGTAGGTGATGATTAAATAATCATACTTAATTCTCTGATGTGAAACTTGAATATTCACCCACATTGCAAAGGAAATTTTTTCTTCTTCTATGTTTTGTCCTTTTGTTAAGGCATGGAACAATAAATTTTTGCAAGTAAAATAATTCCCTTTATATTCATCCTTAGAAAAATATATTCATCCATGTGTGGGGACCACTTGTGAGCATGTGCAAGAAAAATAATATCCTCCTTTGTGAAAAATAAGGTAATTATGCAAGGCATATTCTTCCCTGTCATGGTATCTCTACACTTGGCATACATTGTTGTTTGAATAATACCTCGGATCCTTTTTATACGTTCATGGCATGCATAAATATTAGCTCCTTCAATACTAATAATGGCACATAGTATGATTTAAAAATCATTAACGTGTTCAATTATTGGTGAAGGTAACCTTAGACTTGGCCACCTTTAATTATTTGGTCGGCACCCCTTTTGCATATTCTGTGGCATATAGTATGATGTGATTTAAACCTTAGATAAGGTTAAATGCAATAACTATTTGACATATGGGGCTGTTCCCCTACCCATGATGGATTGACCCTTCTTTTTTCGATGGCATATTCAAACCATGGTTAGGTTCGAGAGTAACTCAGAGTTTGCATTAGACCTGGTAACTTGATTCAATCCATTGGTTTCCATACTTTTTTATCCTCACCGCCAATTGGTTTGTGATGGCACTTAAATGTTGATTGAATTTGAGCCTTTTATATTGTACTTTATAATATGGATCCTTGATTCACCAGTAGCTATGGTTCTGCATTTGGACTGTTAGATTTTGTTTAGCTAGATCTGAGGTGTTGAATTCTTTACTAGGGTTATATAATGAGTTAGATGGTGTTTGAGTTGGATTGAGTAAATGAACTCAAAACGCTATCCTCCATTCATTTGCATCTTTGCACTATGGGCGAAGCCCTAGAAAATATTTCCCATGGCCTCTATTTTGATTATCTCAAGCTTGTTTCCTTGCATTTTTAGCCTCCAGGGTTTGATTTTGTACCTATTTTTTCATTGTAAAGCTTCAAGATTGAATAATTGGTCATTTTCTTGTCATTATTTTGAGTTTCTCGAAAACTCAAGTTCAAAGACTCATTCTGGGCATGTCACTTTATACTTTCAGCATTGAGTTCTGACTACGATTCTTTGTAAGTTTTGTGTTGTATCATTATGGTCACTCCTATTTCAAAGGTGAGCTTCCTTAACTGAAAAAAAAAATTGTTTCATTTTAACTGTTTATTCGGACATGCATATATTGATACTTCAGTTTCGGAATCATTTTGTGTTTGTTTCTCAAGTTTCATGTGTTATAAGTGCTATTATTTTCTTCAGATCTGATAGATCTCCTAAGGATTTCAAAAATGATTTTTATAATTTAGTAAGTTGGCTCCTTGTTTTGTGAAACTTTTGAAATGCTCGATAGAACTTTTTTGACTGAGAAGTATGGAACATTTCCTTTGCTGTAACTTACATTGTTTTGTTTCCTTCTATAGAGTTCTTGGGCTTGAATCTATATCTTAATGAATTTTTGCCCATATCCAACACTAGGTCAGCTCTATTTTGAATTGAATAGTATTTCGATCTTGTATGTAACTTGAAACTTGTGTATTTGCTTCCTTTTGATTTTACTAAAATTTTCCTTTTTCGAAAGGTATAAGCTCAGTTTAATCTTCAATATTCCAAAATAAGCTCTAGAAATTCTTCTTTGAATCTTCGATGTCTTTGAGAAGTTTCTTAGACGTCGTGAATTCTATCTTCATTTTTCAAGATCTGCTTTGAGCTCATGGCTAGATATAAGATTTGTATTTTCTCAAGATTATCTGTTGCATTCATTTAACTTGAAAATCTTATCACTTAGCCTGTTATTTTAACTTATTTCATGGATATTATGAGTTTCATTTCCATCTTCCCATTTTCTCAATATTTTTGTTCTAAAAACTCTACTATGGGCTTCAATGCTTAGCTGAAGATTTGTTTCCTGAAAATGTTCCTCTACCCTCTCAAAGTGTTTATTGGAACACTTTTACTTATGTCATGAGTTTTCCATGGTGTGCTTCTAAAATCAAGGGTTTCCTTATTGTTTGTTGAGTTTCTTTCAAACTTAAGTTGCGTATGATTTTTCCCCTTATATGAAAAGTGTAACTCGAATAAGTTGCTTATTATTTTTGTTTTTTTGATATTTTTTTTCACAACTTTGAAAGTCTCGAATATTGAAGGTATTTGATGAATATTAGTTTCATAGTGAGTGATTTTTGCATTTTAGTTGTTATGAAGTAATGCTCATTGTGAACTTGTTCTTGAAAAACATTCTCTCCGTATTTCATACTCTATACTCAATGATAAAAGTATTTGTTGGACTCTGAACTTTCATTATGAATGCAACATTGTAAATAAATTTCATTCTAAATGCATCATATAATTGCACACTCCTTGGGTGGATGTAATAAATATTCATTTGTTTCTTAAGCTCTACATATTAGAAATGTATTTAACCCCAATCAAATTTCTGTACTTTGATAATTTTCTATATGATATCTCAAATTCTTGAAAATTATCAGAAGCCCATAATCTTGAGTTTGTCTTTAAATTTGAAGCTAGTTACTCTCAAATAGTTGGTTTAAAATTACATACTGAGATCAATTCTATTTATATTATGCATGATACTCGATGTTTTATCTTCATGAATGAGGAATTGTACTTACATATCATTTTGTTTCCTTAAATCACATCTTCTTGTATTGACTTCTCTTTTGGTAGAACTTTGTATTTCATATTCTTGGAAATTAGTAGCATACTTTGTACTTCATTGACTTATACCTATTCATGACACAAGAATGGGTTGATCTTTTGATCTCTTTTACATAGTTAGTGACTTCTGAGTTGTGTGAGATTGATTTGTTTCATGCAAGGCATCCCAATTTCATTCTCTTGTACCTGTACTAGTTCACCTTCAACTCTTGTTGTTCCACATCTTGAATCTGTTTCATTCTTGTTATATGCACTAAAATTGATTGAATACTTGTTTTCTTTTGACTTCATCCGAGATATATATTCAAACTAATGATTTTTATAAATTTCAATTTCTTTTAAGTAAATGTAAAATTCTGTACCTTCACTTAAAAATTTGAAAAATGTACTTTCTTTTCCTTTTATTAATGAAGTACTTCATTTGGACCATGATGGTCATCTTGTAACCATGTATCTGAGAACTTTAATTTTACTTTACAACTTGTTTAGAAGTTGAAAATTGTTCATAATACTATGCATTCAAATATGTTTTTGATTTTAGAGTCTCATATATGAACCTGAAATAATTATTTTCTTTATAGATGTATGATCTTGATCATTTTGAAAGATATGAATGCATCTCCTCTATATCCTGGAATTATGTTTATACATTGAATGTAATATGCATTTGTTAGTACAAAATTCAAATCATGAATTGATTTTTTTTATCTTTATAACATGTACCTGCACACTTAAACAGAATAGTTATAAAACAATAGGCTTTTTGGCCTCTCTTGTGTTCCATAGTGAATTTATTTTTCTTTCTTTTTTTTTCTACGCCATGATTCTGTAAATGCCATGAGCTTATGAAATATATTACTTTCTCAAATCTACATCTTTCTTTTTGATTTTCCTTTGATCTTTGATCTTAAACATTTCAATTTCCTGAAACTAGATAACACATGAGTATAGATTAAACCTTGAGCTCTTTGACTAGCATTATTTTCTTTTCCCTTTCAAGTACATTATAGTTGGATGATGCGTAAGATAAAGATGCATATGGAACTAAAGAAATGAAGAATAGGAGAAAAACAACGCAATAATGGGTTTTTTTATACTCCTTTTCTTTTAGCTTTATGCACATGGATATTTTATTTCAATAATCATAACTTACATTCCACAACTTATGTGGGAAACATTGAATTTTCTAATAAATAAATGATATTATTTCTGTAATTGATTTATGTACTTCCTTTTTCTTTCATATTTTATGATATGTAATGATTGTATAATGAATTAAACAACTCAATAACATACTTAATAACACTTAATCATAAGAAATGATCAAATTGAAAGTACCTGTAACTTAAAAATGAACATTCGTAATGCAAACAAACACTATGTTTGTTGTTTTTGACTTGAAATCCTTAGGTCTACAGCTATTTTAGCCTTCCTTAAGGTTATAATTTAGTTCTTTAGAGATTTTATGAAATTTTGATGAAGGTGAACATGGAATAACATCATATGTGAGGTGTTACATTTTGCAACAACACACATAGTTGTATGTTTCTTTATTGATACACTTACTTTGGAAGTTAACACTTTTAAGAATTTGTATGGCTTCCCCTAGTTAGGTCCATCCATAAATTCCTTTAATTTAAAAAAAAAAAATTGATTTTCCCATTTTTACACAAGTGCAAAAATGTCAACATTTCTTGTGATCTTGTGTGGAAAGCTACATGCTAGCTTTAAGACTAGTTTCTTGCTCTTGTCCATTGGGCATGGAGTGAAAAGCATATAACCAAAAATTCCCCTTTTATCAAACACCGACATTTCTAAAAAAAAACTAAAGCTAGGAAAGCATCTGGTGAACAAGATAACATGCATAAATGTAATTATTGAATTGAAAAATATTGCAATGTGCATGAACCACACTTATTTAAAGGGAAATCCTACTATAACCAACATTGTAATATTTTCAATAAAAGTTTTTGAGAAACATATAATTCACAGAATCAAAGTTCTTGTCCATTCAACCTTGAAAGTCAAAATGCATTGTAAAGATCACACTAGATTGTATCAAACTTTGTGTGGTTTCCTAGATTTACACGATCAACATCCCACTTTTATCACAATGCTCCTTCATTAAAGAATATGAACTTATCATTTTTATCAAACGTTATCTTGATCTCTTAGCTCTTACAATTCCATTAGTTCTACATAACAAACCTGCATTAGTTCATTCTCAAGTAATTCGATTTGATGTAGTAAATACAATACGAGAAGCTCAATTGAAATAGGAATTTGTTCCTCACAACCATAAATAAGCTTGTATGGTGAATTACCAACTAATCTTTTAGGATTCACTCTATCAGTCCAAAGTGTTGAATTTAACATGGTATGCAAGGCTCTCTGGTTGTCCTTGAGTGTTCTTCTAATAATCTTGAGTAGATTTTTATTAATACTCTTAGCTAATCCATTACCTTGTGGGTAATAATTAGACGAATTACTGAGATAAATATCATGCTTAACATACAAATTTGTTAACTTTGCACCAAGAAAATATAAGGCATTATCTAAAATGATAGTGGTTAGAACACCAAATCTACAAACTATACCTTCATAAAATGATAAGATTGAAGACTCTTTATCTTGTTTCAAGGCTATTATTTTATTCCATCGTGTGAAATAATCTATGGCAGTCAAGATCCACTTGTGTCCTTGTGATGAAGGACAATTTATCATGCCAATGAAGTCAAGACCCCACTACATGAATGGTTGATCCACTCAAATAGGATAGAAATTTAGTGAAGCTAATATTTATTTTCAAACAAAGAATGCACACTTCTTACACTTATTTATCCATTCAAAATGGTCCTTGAATATGTTGGGACAAAAATAAGAATCTTTCATGATTTCAAGAGCTATAGTAAATGTTGAGAAGTGACCTCCTATAGGTCCTTTATCAAACATAAGGTATGGCTTATAATATGAAATACTCTCATTTTTAATTGTCGATAGTTTCGGATAAGTACCATGGTCCAAGTAATTGATCAAATTTTTCATCTAACTCAATCATGGAACCTTCATATTGAGTTCTAGTTTCTTATTTTTAGGTTGTAATAAAATTTTAGGTTGCTGATACAAAATTGGAACATGTTGTGATGGCTATAATGAGTCTTCAGCTTGTTGCTTTTCCATATTAGCAATAAATGTTCACATAAAACTTTTCCTCATACTATTTTTGCAATACGGATGTCAACATCATACTTCATAACCTTTATAATCCAACCTTTTAACTTCTCATTTAGTTCCTTGTTCAACAGGAACACTTTAGAACTTAGAAGAGAGACTAAAACATGAATCTTGACTGGAAAATGTACTTGTTTTTCAAAAAATGTGTTCCTTGTCTCGTAGTCATGTAAACTCTATCAAATGAAAGCAATGGGCTATTATGTATTCTCATCATTAATTTGAGTTAATATGGTTGAAATGGTTTCAGCTCCTGCAAGTGCATACATAGTGAAATCCTTATCAAAATTGGGATTTTCCAAAGTAGGAGCTTGTGAAATAGCTGATTTAATGGCCTCAAATCCTTTTCTTCCTTCGTTGGTCAAGAGAAATTTTTTCCTTTCTTTAGCATGGGTGTTAATGGCTTAACCAAGACTACAAAATCTACAACAAATCTTCTAACAAAGTTGATTTTTCATAGAAAATTTGTAATGCCTTCTTATGATGAGGTAGGGAAAGCTATAAAATTACATCAATTATGAAAGGATCAATAGCTAAACCCTTCTTAGAAACAATATGTCCAAGTAATTTACCTTCATGCACTGAAAAAATGGACTTTTTGGGATTCAAAGAGATTCCAAACTGCCTGCAAATCTGAAAATTCTTCCTTAAATGCATAAGATGATCATCAGAATTATTTGAAAATATAGTAACATCATCTAAATAAACCAAGATGCATTTATTTAAAAGGATATGAAAATCCATATCCATTGCACGTTGAAACATTGCAAAAACATTAAAAAGTTCAAAGGCATTCTTTTACAAGCATAATTCCCCCGCTTTGTTATGAAGGTTGTCTTGTATCTATCTTCATTTCTCAAAATAATCTTATTGTATCCACTATAACCATCTAGGAAGGATAGCCTATCTCGAACCTGAAAGTATTCTCAAAATATGATCCATATTAGGCAGCAGATAATGATCTTTTAATGAAGCTTTGTTAAGATCTCTAAAGTCCACACACAAAAAGAATTTCACCATTCTTTTCATAACAAACATAAGGTTGGATACCAAACTTGAATGCTTAATCTGGAAAGATAATATCTTATTTAATCAACTTGGATAAATATTTCCTCATTAAAGGCTCAATCTTGGGATTAACAGGTCTTTTTTTTTGCCTTACTTATTTTGAATTTGTCTACAATTCTATGGTATATTGAGCAAAAGTGAGATCAAATCCTCTCAAATTTTGGTATTTTCACATCTTTGAATTCTTTGTATAAACTAATAAAAGAGTGTTTTTAGCAAAGGAAAATACCTTTCTAATGAATAATTTATTTTCATCATCATCTAAGATCTCTTAGTAATTATGTGCATGAGTTGATATCTTTCCTTTATCTTTTCAAGTGATCATCCGAATTGAAAAAATATTTTAAGGTTATAAGTCCTTGAGGAACTATATTTGTCTTTAACTAAATAACTTGTTCACCAAATTCGTGTTGTAATTTTTCTTTATTAACTATATAAAATATAGCTTTTTGGTTTAGATATTTACATATGTTTTTCATCTTCAAAACTTGCCAATTTTCTTCATTATCGTGAACCGAAGGTTTGATAATCTACATTATATATAGCTATATTTTCTCATTGTAAACTTGTTCTAAAGCACTTCAAATCTAGTTCTAATTGGTGCAAGTTTGTTTGCATGTTTATTTTCATCTCTTGGGATTGATTGTATGTTAATAGCTTCAAAATCATCCATTAAATAAGAAAAATATGCTTGTAAGATTTCAGCAATGAGTTCTCACACATTTAATTTTTTTAGTTGATTTATCACTAGATTAAAATCACCAAAAACTTGTAATATACCGATTCCTCTTTTTGTCCCACAAGATACTATGAATTAATGCTTCATAGTTATCTCTATTACAACTACATGAAAATTACAGACTTAGAGATGGAAAAAGATATTCATTCGAATGGAAGTAAGCATCAAACTTGCATCATGTCTTTTTTGTTATTTGCTCCATCAAAATGAATCTTCCATAAGCCTTCTGTTGTATTTTCTATTTTTGGAAAACAAGGGAATAGGTGCATCTATTCATATGAACATTAAACAATGAATAATTCTTTCTCTACTTACTTGAAGGATCGTAAGCATGTTCTTCTTGACTTTTTCATCCATAAACAAGCTAGAAACACCATATAATGCAAAAATATGTGTTGTGACATCAAAATCAGTCTAATCTATGGCTGCATAATTTTATACAACATTTTAAGTATGAGGCTCAATATGAAATCTAGTGAAAGGCTCTGAATTAACTGTAACTTTAGTTCCATATCTTATAGTGAAGAACAAAAATGACCAATCTGAAGAAAGATAGCCACCTATCTTTTTTGTAAAATAAGCTTGTTAAACATAAAGAAAAGTAGGGAGGTAGATCTATAATAGTTAAATCTTGAAGAATAGAAAATTTGGGACAAGCATGTAATGTTACCTCAAAATTTTGATGACACCAACTGTGTTGGTTCTTGTCCCATCTAGCTACAATACACTCTTTTCTATGGGTTTATATTGCAGCCTAATTTTTCGCAATTTATTTAGGCATAACTGTGATGCTTGCACCACTTTCAACATGGAGTAATGAACTAGATGATCTCAAATAATAAGAGAAAGATAGAAAGGAGGTGGATTTTTAATATCATGAGCATTAAGAACTTTATCTACTATCTACTTAACCTCTTTCATATGATCTTGCTCAACTGTACTAAGAACCATATCACCTCTCCGATCTTTTTCTCCGTTGGGTTGAAGAAATTTGAAACTTAGCAAGGTGATGAGCAAGTAAATCATGTTGTCTTGGAAGATTTAAATCATATCATAATGAATTACTAATATTATATTTTTGATAACCTCAAAAAAATTAAAAGAAGCAATATTTTAGAAAAAGATTCTATAATTTTAGCATAAGAGCAAAAAAATACTTTGCTTAAGTAATTTTTGAAATCGATGAACAATATTCTTAGATTAGCTACAATTGTTTTTATTGATCTTTAGGATCATTTTTTTCAGCTAAAACATGATTGATGACCTAAATGACTTATCCATATGTAAAATAGGTCGTTTATGTTTTTCTTCATCTTGAGTCCTTTTTGAGACCTATTTGTAACAACAATAAAATCTACGTACCAAAGGTAACCATATTTGGTTCATTTTGTTTTTGACTATGAGTATCTTGCTACCCGCTCTCCATTTGAGGCATGAATAATGTTTTAGGTTGAGGTTGTGCAACAAGGCTAAAATTCAAGAATGTATTTAGAAAATTAGTAGCTAGATGAGGTTGATTGCAAGGGGAACACCAATCTTAGGCCATGTTGATCGGTACAATAGATGAACTATGCCTTAACAACAAATTTTCTTTGCAAATAAGGTTGTCTATAATTATGATTTTGCTGGTATGTCTACCTATTTTGTTGATTTTGCTGATAAGTATTCTAATAAGGCATATTAGTCTAAGATAATTGTTTCTTTAATGTTCTTATCTCATTTCCATAAGTCTGCAAAGTCTTATATATTTCATCTTGAGGAGCTTAAATAAGATGCTTTATTATGGTAATAGGATGTGGAATAGGTGCTAGATATACCATAATAGGCATAGAGGGCCAAGGAGCCAACTTACCAGCTTGAATAAGGTTGTTTTTAGTTTAAATAGCAATTTGATAAGCTATTGAAAGTGTAGTTCCTCCCATGGACTCTATCATGGCTGATATGTCACTGTTTAAAGATGTAAGATAGTATAAAAATGCATGATCACCTTGAGGCTTAACAATGGCTGGAATTCTCTCCCAAGTTTTAGAAAATATGATATTAAAACTAGTCATAAATTCATGAGGAGCCCTCTTGATTGTAGACAATTGTTCTATGTGAGATAAACATTTTGAATTATCTTGAAAATGTTCCTTAAGTCATTTTTGTATTTTAATCCTAAAGTAGGAGGATTCATAATTCATGTTGAAACTTCTTAAGTAAATGCTTAAGAGTTATAATTCCTTAAAAATTACATGTGCTAACCTAAACCTTTAGGGTTTATGGATTTGTAAATCATGTTGTATAAAAATAGATAATGTTGGCATATGGATCCCCACTTAATATTAACGGGGGTATTAGAACTATAATATTAAGTGCATCATAATATTTAGTTTATAGTTAAATAATATAGAATAGTTTATATTCTTATTATTTAAATATAAAATATATATTAGGTGTGTTAGTTATTAATTAACTAACTATATATTAAATCAGTGTGCCTCATCACTTAATATGGAAACAACCCTTCAAAGTGCTAGTTAAATATGGATTTAGGTAATATTCAAACTCACATGAATCATTTGAATCATGGGTAAATACATGGATTAAAAGTGAGGAATGAGTTACTAGACTAGTTTATAAATTTTTTCTATAGTGGATTATTCTTTTGTGGATTTTTACCCATTTATGGGTTTTCCACGATACATACAAAGTGTCACCGTGTAATTTGTTTTATGTTGTTATTTACTTTTATTATGGTGTGCATGTTTATATTTGCACTTATTAAAGTATGTTAACCTAACATTTAATTTATTTGATAAATATACCTTTTCACCCCTCGTCCCGATGACAAGGTAATGCCAATTCTTCTTTTATTTTAGAATTTAGGAAAGGAAATAAAATTAGTAGGAAGTACTCTTAGCAATGATATTGTACTCACTTTAGGCATGGAACATGCCGCAAAATTGGTCCGAAATCCACCTTATAGAGTTGCCAAATAATTTACTTATTCCATGAGTTTTCCATGTTGTGCTTCTAAAATACAGAGTTTCCTTTGTGTTTGTTGAGTTTATTTCAACCTGATGTTGGGTATGAGTTATCCCCTGAGATGAAAATTTTAACTCGAATAAGTTTCTTATTATTATTTTTTCGATATTTTTACACAAATTTTAAATTCTCAAATCTTGAAGGTATTTGATGAAGATTTGCTACAAGAAGTGATTTTTTCATTTCAAAGTAGTTAAATTAATTCTCATTGTGAACTTGTTTTGGAAAAATTTGTTTATGTATTTCATACTTTGTACTCAATGATAAAAGTATTCCTGGACTCTAAAATTTCAATATGAATGCAACATTTTATATAAATTTCATTCGAATGCATCATATTATTGCACACTCCTTAGGTGGTTATAATAAACATTAATTTGCTTCTAAAGCTCTCATATTTTAAATGTATTCAACCCAACCAAATTTCTATACTTTTATAATTTTACATATGATATCTCAAATTGTTGAAAACCTATCGAACCTCATAATCTTTATTTTCTCTTTAAATTTGAAGCTAGTTACTCTATAATAGTTGGTTTCAACTTGCATACCGAGCACAAATCTATTTATGTTATGCATGATACCGATCACAAATCTATTTATGTTATCTATGAATGAGGAACTTTACTTATGTACCTTTTTGTTTTTGAAAGCACATCTTCTTTTATTGACTTCTCTTTTGGTAGAACTTTGTATTTCATAATCTTGGCAATTAGTAGCATACTTTCTACTTGATTTACTTATACCTATTCATGACCTAAGACTAGTTTGATATTTTGATCTCTTTTACAATGTTAGTGACTTCGATCTGTTTGAGTTTGATTTATTTCATGCAAGGTATCCCAATTTGATTCTCTTGTACTTGTACCTATTCACCTTCAACTCTTATTTCTCCACATATTGACTCTATTTCATTCCTACTATATGCACTAAAATTGTTTGAAGACTTGTTTTCTTTTCAAATTCTTTCCGAGATACATGCTAAAGCTGAATATTTTTGTAAATGTGCATTTCTTTTTAGTAACTATAAAATTTTGTACCTTGACTTAAAAATTTGAAAAATGTACATTCTTTTTGTTTCATTAATGAAGTAATTCATCTGGACCATGATGGTAATCTTACAACCATGTATCTAAGAACTGTAATTGTACTTAACATATTGTTTAGAACATGAGATGGAGGGTGATGGAGATGGAGATGGAGATGGCGAGGGTTTCATGGATGCGGTTTCTGCTTCTCTCGCTGCAGAAATCCTGCACCCTCATGGTTTAAATGTTGTTAAGAACCCGCTCTCTAAAGCAGATGCTAACAACCTTTCAGAGAAGGGCCCATCTGAGCAGAAAAAGGTCCTGTCCTAGGTGGATATTCTCAAGAAACCGCAAGGATCTCAAGCAGGATCCAGCAGTCCTGACAACATCACGGGGTCCACTCCTTCTCTTTTCCATCACGAGGTCAAAGATGGGGAAACACACCTGCATGTACCTGAAGGTTGCATCCATCGTGCTCTGGTAAGTACGAATCTCTCCTTAGTTGGTAAATTCCTTGGAAAGTGCCCTAACATCGATGAAATAAGGAAATGGGCTATTCGTAGATGGAAACCTAAAGGTGACATTTCTTTTTCTACCCTTCCTGAGGGTTTTTTCCTTATCTAATTTATTCTAGCAGAGGATTTAGATTTGGTTCTCTAGGAGGACCTTAGTGTCTAGGTAATATGGGCCTCTTCCTCAAGCGTTGGAACCTGTGGTTTTAATCCTTACAAATAAAATATAAACACCATTCCAATCTGGTGTAGATTACCTAGCTTGCCTCTTTACTTTTGGGATAATGAAACCCTTCTGAATATTGCCAGATCTATTAGATCTCCTCTGGGTTTGGATGATACTACCAGAAATAAATCTAGATTCATCTATGCTCGATTCTACATAACGAGTGATCTCGAATCAACAACTTCCTGACTATCTTACCTTGCACTCAAAGTTTGGACCCTGGTGTCAAAAGATTGAGCATGAAGATTTCAACTTAAGATGTAAATTTTGCAACAAGTTGGGACACTTCTCAAATAGATGCCTCTCAAATCAGAAGGATACTGCAAAGACCTCTGATACTCATGTGATTGTTTTGATCCTCTTGTCTTGAAATCCACTCAAGGCATGAGAGATCCAGACTCCTCTAAAACCTGTCATTAAGGAGAAAAAGCGATTTGTGATCCAAAAAATAAATAAAAAGCTTTAAAGTTTATTTGGCTCCCTAAATAGATCGTCAGGCCTGACTCTCACGAAAGACCACGAAAAACAAGGCAACACTGATGTGAACTCCTCTACACTAGTGGCTGATTCCTTGCCGAAGAGACATGGAATGGAAAACACCCTTCTTGATGATTTTTCAAGTGAGAAGAGGACCTACTTTCGAGAATGGAAGAGGAAAAAAGGTATCAAACAGATCTTCTTTCCCATTATATAAAAGACTTTGGCTTAGATGCTCATCACAACTCTAGTCAATCCAAGCATAATCTTCCAAAGGATCACCTGACTGATTCTAAATTATTAACTCTTGAAGAGCTTTGGAAGGAGGACCTAACACTTCACCTTGATCTTGAGAATCTGTTATCAAGAAGTGGTCTCAGAATAACTATCATTCTCCCCTCTCAAAGACAGAAGATATTTTGTGCAGTCTTGGACCAGCATCTAAATCTACTTTCTAGGCTGACTCTGTTCAGCCTTTATCTGTTGATGCTCTGGAAGAAGGGGAAATCACTCCTGCCAAACCGGGTCTTTTAAAACGGACTAATTCTACACCTAGAATCATCACTGGCCATAGAATGGAGGGGTTTGAAGAAGTCCCTGATGTTCTATATCATGAAAGGAAAAAACTGCTGGCGAATTGGTCAGCCACTATGTCTAGAATGACTAGATCCAAAGCTAAGAACTATGTGGACTATGGCACTTCTCCAAGAAAAGGAAGGCCCCCGAAAGCCCATCTAAGGAGGAGAGCAATAGAAAAAGATATCATGCGGATGGTGTCTAATCAAAATTGGACCATCGGCCAACCACTCTAAAAAAATTTTGAAATGAAGATCACTTGGAATATCGAGGGTTGAATGGGGATTCTAAACATAGAATTATCAAAGACCTTAGAAAGTCTTGCAAACCCAACATCATTGTTGTAAAAGAAACCAAGATGAACCAGAAACGTTGGCTAAATGCAAGATTAAATTTGGGAAAAGAGTGATCATCTAAGTGTGGATTCGTAAGGTGCTTGGGCTATATTGCTATCTTCTTCTGGGATCCAAAATTCTGTCTGCAGTATAAAGATTTTCTCTTCCTTGAATCACCTTCTTTGTTAAATTATGCTCTCTAAATAGTGGGACTTTATTTGGATTGCTAGCACCATTTATGCTCCGAACACGGTCACTGGAAGAAGAAATATTTGGCAGGATCTTCTTGACTTCAAAACTAGTTACTCTGATGCTAATTGGATGGTCATTGGAGACTTCAACACTCCTAGAACTCCGTTGGAAAAAAAGGGTGGTAAGGAAGCTCTGACTTCGGGTATGGAAGATCTGGCCACTTTTATCTCGAATTCTAATCTAATGGATCTTAAGCTAAAAGGTAATCCATTCACATGGACTAATAGAAGAATTGGTTCAGAACTTATTCAAGTCAGGCTGGATCGAGCTCTCATTTCGACTGACTGGATAGCTAACCAAGAATTTCACCTTACTTCTCTTCCCAGAATTGGCTCAGATCACAACCCCATTGTTCTTAACCTTCTCTCCAATACCAGGACAAATCAGGCTTCTTTTAAATTCCAGAAAATGTGGTCTGATCACAAAGATATTTTTGAAAGAATGAAAGAATGGTGGGTTTGGAATGGTACTGGTTCTGCGTAGTTTCAACTGCTTCAAAAGCTCAAGAATGTTAAGAAGAAAGTTAAAATCTGGAATAAAAAAGTCTTTGGGAATGTTCTCATTCAAAAGAAAGAACTTCAAAATAAACTGGAGAGTCTTGAGCAGAAAGTGGCGCTACATGGCATGAATGCGGAGGATTACAAATCTGAAAAGATCCTTCTTTCTGATTTCCATACTATCTGTGCTAGAGAAGAGTCACTTTGGAGACAGAAATCTCGGGCCATTTGGCTTAAGGAGGGGGATAGAAACACAAAATTCTTTCACTTAACCACTCTCAGCCATCGGGCACATAGCAGAATCTCTGAAATTACTAGAAGTAATGGTTCTTCCACCAAAGATCCTGACATTATAAAGGATGAAGCTGTCAATTTCTACACACAACTCCTTTTGGACTCCTCTCCTAGTAGTGAGGATGCAGTTCACTTTCTTTTAAAATCCATTCTGAAAATATTGTTCCCTACCGACTCTTTTAGAAGCTATCCAATCCCTGTTTCTATGGAAGACTTAAAGAAGGTGTCTTCTCACTAAATGGGGACAAAGCCCTGGGGCCGGATGGCTTTTCAGCCCATTTCTACCAAACATATTGGGATATTTGCGATCTGGACCTCCTGAAGGCCATAAATGAACTTTTCAAAACAGGTGACCTTCTCGAGAGAATTTAATAATACTCATATAGTTCTCATCCCCAAAAAGATGGGTGCCAAAGATTTTAAAGATTTCAAACCTATCAGTCTTGTTAATGTCATCTATTGCATCTTCACCAAAGTCCCGGCTATTATTGCTAGCCTTTACTTCCTACTCTCATTTGTAAACAACAAAGTGGCTTTATCAAAGGTAGAATCATTCAAGATGGGGTAATTCTCAGTTAACGAAGCCATTCACTCCATGGAAAAAAGTAAAATCAAGGCATGGTGCTCAAACTGGATATGAATAAAGCTTTTGATAGAGCTTCTTGGAGCTTCCTTGAGTTGGTTTTACAAAAGTTTGGATTTCAAGAAAAATTCAGGAAATTAATCAAAGCTTGCATCTCCACAGCAAGATTTTCTGTAGTTGTCAACGGAACTCCAGCTGGCTTTTTTGCAAGTAATAGAGGTCTCCGGCAAGGAGACCCCATATCTCCTCTTCTTTTTATCATTATGGCTGATAGTCTGAGCAGATCTATCTCACAAGCCATTTATGAGAGCTGGCTCAAGGGTTTTAAACCCACCTCTTTAGAAATCAACATTTCTCATCAGCAGTTTGTGGATGACACCATCTTACTTCTTATGGCTTCCATCCCGGGAAGCCAAAGGTATCAAGACTATTCTCGGAGTTCTATGAATTAGCCTCCGAGTAGAGTATAAATTTCAATAAGATCTCCCTTTTCTTTTTAAATACTCGATTAAGAGACAGACTAAAATTGCTAAGATTTTAGATTGTCAAATCCAAAATCTTCCAAACCACTTATCTTGGGCTTCCTTTGGGAGTCTCAAAAGTTTCGGATAGGTATGGAACTCTCTCATTGATTGGTTCTCCAAGAAATTGGCAGGATGGAAAGGGGCTATTCTCTCTTCAATTTTGGAAAATGTCTACTCATCAAAAACACTCTTTAAAATCTCCCGGTTTATCTCATGTCTCTTTATGCCATCCCTACAGTTGTTCTTACTAGCATTGCTAGAATCCAGAAGCACTTTCTGTGGCAAGGAACTGAAAATAGATTCAGGTATCATTTAGTTGATTGGAATGAGGTTTGCACCCCTAAAAATTCAGGGGGTCTTGGCATTATGAATCTCAAATATTTCAACTCAGCCATGCTTGCCAAAATGGGCTGGAGATTTCTTAAGCAAGAACAACCCTGGGCTGAGCTACTCAAGACCAAATATTTAAGTAGCCACCATCACCATATCTTCCTCTCAAAGGACGCCCTTCTTGCAGGTTCTACCTTCTGGAATAATCTTGTTAATACAAGATACGTTCTCAATAAAGGTATTATTTGGAATCTTGGCACTGGAGACCGAATAAACTTTTGGAAAGATTCTTGGAGCAATCATGATCTGGAAAGGGACTTCAGACAAATTAAGGAACCCCTCATTAATTTTTATGGCACTACTGTTAACAATTATATGGAAGAAAGTAATGGAGTTAAAAAATGGAAGATCCTACAATTACACGACTCTAATAGTCGCTTTGGATATTTTGTCTTCTCTCCAAGATAAGCTGGATCTGATTCCTATTGATCAAAATGGCACTACCGATGAGATAGTTTGGAAAGATTCTTTTGATGGAGATTGCACTATCAAAACTTGTTACACTTCCTTCTTCACCTCTCTTTCTAGCAATATTAACGGAGCAGAATTTGGATGAAAGAACTCACTCCTAGAGTCAATCATTTTCTATGGTTAGTTATAAAAGGTAAAATCCTCACCAAGGATAACCTTATCAAATGAGGATTCATTATGCCTAATGGTTGCTACCTCTGTCAACATGATGCTGAAAATATCAATCACCTCTTGCTTCATTGTGATTTTGCAAGAAATTTCTAGAGCCGGATCACGGAACATTTAAATCTTAACTGGGTTTTTCCTAATGATATTTTGGAGGCCTAGACCCAATGGAACTCCCCCTTCAAGAATAATTTAATTAGCATATTTTGTCTCTTGATTTTCGCTCATGGGATTTGGAACATTTGGAAATCTAGAAACGGGGTTATTTTCGAGATAAGAAAACTTCTACCAGATATTATTTTCAAAGGTTTCATCAAAGATGTTAAAGATAATGTTGTCACCATCAAACCTGCTAAGAGCATTTCCTTCAATAAAGAAGAAATTTCCATTTTGGAGAAATGGAAGATTATTCCTGAAAACCTCTTGAAGAGAGGAACCAAAATTGACAGATCTTTAATTAAGTGGATCCCACCCCCCCTGGGTGGTACAAACTTAACTTTGATGGAGCTTCAAAAGGTAACCCTGGAGCTGCAGGTGGAGGTGGCATTATCAGAGATCACAATGGTAACATGGTGGTGGCTTATGCTGGGCAAATGGGTTACCAAACTAATCACTATGCTGAAGCTCTCTCAGCTCTCTGGGGTATTAGGATTGCTAAGAATTTGTATATTGAAAATATTCGATTGAAGGAGACTCTCTTAATATTATTAACAATCTCAATAATAAACACCCCCATTTGGACCATCAAAAGTTTCATTCATGAATCCATAAGTATATCGTGGCACCTTCAACATATGCAACTTCATTCATACTTACAGAGAAGGTAATAGAACCGCTGATGTATTGGCGAATGAGGGAGTTGCAAACACCCATACAAATCTCACCATTTTGAATTATCATGACACCATCTTAGATAAGCTTGGAAAGATCTTGGAGCATGATATAAATCCTAGCTATACTGGTTAGTTGGATTTATTACATGCATTATGTGCTGGCAAACAGGTACACCGCTGCAAACCGGTCACTTCACCCTATGTGAAATCAAAGGAACAACTACCCTTCACATGCTTTATGGGTCTTTAATAAGCCTGGTCCAGAGACGTTAGTTTGCGGTTTGATTGTTGTTTTTAAGCGTATTGCTGTTGTTAGTTTGCTATTTTTTCACCGTTTAGTTGTTTTGTCACCGTAGCTTGGCTGCTTTCGCTGTTTCGTTTTTGCATTTTGGAGTTTGGTTCCATTTGATCTCTCTCTATCCGGATTTTGATCCTTTCTCCTGTTCTTCTATTTCCTTTAAAATTTGTTGAGCTATTTTTTACAAGGGTATAGTCCCTTTTAAAAAACTAATTTACCAATAATTAAAAAAACATATTGTTTAGAAGTTGAAAAATTGTCATAGATTATGCATTCAAATTGGTTGTTAATTTTAGACTCTATGTCCAGAACCTTAAACCATTATTTTCTTTATATTTTTATGATCTTGATCAATTTGAAATATATTAATGTATCACCCTTTGTATTATGGATTTTTTCTAGACATTGAATGCAACTTATATTTGTTAGTACAAAATTGAAATCATGAATTGAGTTAATTTTTGTTGCACTTGTACCTACTGAGACTTAAATAGAATAATAGTTAGAAAAAAGTAGGCATTTTTCCTCTCTTATGTTTTAAAGCGACTTTCTTTTTCTTCGATTCTTTTTGTCATGATTGTTGTGAATGCCATGAGATTTTGCAAGATACTACTTTCTCAAATCTACATCTGTTACTTTGATGTACCTTTTTCTTTTGATCTTAAATCATTCATTTTATCGAAACTAGATATCACATGAGTACATATTAAACCCTGAGCTATTTGAATGACATTTTTATTTTCCCTTTCAGCATCAAGTTATCCAATTTTGCACACATGGTAAGATTGGACAACGGGGTCCTATCACGTTCAAAATGAAATAATAGTCCTAGGAGCCTACCTTCGGTTATTAACGAGATGCAATAATTAAAAATAATTCCTAAATTGCATATAAAGAGATCACCTAGCATTGAAAGGCACCAGTTGATCTCAACTCGGTGGAGAGTTCAGGTCGAGTTGATAAAGAACCCAGTGTCAAATTGATAATCATCTCAGAAATCATCTCAGTGGAGACTCTCAGTTGTAAGACCTCGACGAGGTCTTGTTAATGCAAAATATAGCTCGTTGAAAATTGACAAATGAAGGGAACTCTATAAGGATCTCGGTAGAGATTGATGCATGTGGAAGTGAAGGCCAAGTCAAGGAGAGTCAAAGTTCGAGCTATCAATAAAGTCTCAATGAATTGGAAAGGTTCAAGCCACAAGCGGAAGTGAAGGAAGAGATAAGGAGTTCGACTCATCTTCGTGACTCGTTCATTTTGGAGATCATGTGGTGAGGTTCTTTTAGGACACATTCTGCGGAGAGTCAGGGTGATTCAAATGCAAGCCAAGGCATCAAGAGTGCCATAAAATGAATGGAGATCGTTGTGTAAACAGAGATACGTGATGGAGCCCTATCAATGGGACTCATCGAGCATGATGGATAATTCAAGGAAACTCGTTTCATGTGGATGCATTAAAGATGGTTTCTAGGATACAATTCCAGGGCTCATTGATTAATGCAAAACTGGGAGGCCTACTCGAGATAATTTTACAATGGTAAGCTCGCAGAGGCAAAGCAAGAATGTCGGGCTAGGGTATTAGTGAATACAGTATATATATTTTCGCTGGTGTTGTTCAGACCTTCCTCGGCCAAGCATTTGGTGCACAGGCAGTTGACATGTTGCAGTATAGCAGAAGTTCTTTTGAGCACTTCCAGCAAGCAGGTCATCCAACTATGTTTTTATCTATTCAGCATCGAATGCATCCTCAAATTCAGGATTTTCCTTCAAGATATTTTTATGAAAATTGATTAAGTGACAGTGAGAGTGTTACCAGGAGACTTGATGAAATTTATTACAAAGATTCTCTATCGAGACCTTACTTGTTTTACGATGCAACTCATGGAAGCGAATCTCATAGAGGTGGAACTGTTTCATATCAGAATATTCATGAGGCACATTTTCTTTGCAATTATATGAGCATCTTCAACGAGTCACTAGGTTGGAAAGCACAAAGGTATCTCGTTGAAATTATCACACCTTACAAGTACGGCTGAAATGTTTGACCGAGAGTTTAATGTTATCCTCAAAAATGATGAAGGAAAACTCGGCTACAGAGCAAAAATCATGGTGATCCCGCGCACTAGGGGGAATTTTGGAGATAAGGAACGAACTTGCCAAGGTTGTGCAGTGAAGATGAGGCCGGGGCCCGTGGATTAATGTGTCCAAGCCGTTACACGGGGATTTGGAGCTAGTATGCCGAGGTCGGAGATTTGACGATGGCAGTCCAAGTTGTTCACTCCGCGTAGGGGAGATTCAGGCAAGCACCGCCAAGTGGAAATATTGGGTTGGTAAACCATGATCAAACTTCCGTAATGGGAGAAATCAGATCAAACTGCCAAGCGCGGAAATATTACGATGGCTATCCATCATGAGACTTCCGCACGGGCCATGTAAACAGAATTTCACGCAGCTTGGAGTGGTCCGAGTCTTTGTGCGAGTCACCGGGAGGATTAATAGGACAGTTGTGAATTGGAGCGGGTCATGGGTTAAAAAAACGTGACGTGATACCAATTTCAGTGGAGGCTACAGGCAGACCCAACCAAGGTGATACGTTAATGGCTCAGTCGTGGCTCATATGCGAAGAGTTTGACGGAAAGCAATGCTGAAAACTCATCCAGATGGAAAGGATGCATGTTGCATGGACTGTGGATTGGGTTCCATAGATCATACGAAGAAAGTGTCTCCTTTCATATAGATCCGCCCTTGTTAGGATTCCAATCAGAATACTGAACTGTTCAGACTTTGAATCGGCTTTAATAGCTGCCACGACCTTCTCCTCATCCTCTGTACAATTCTGAACTTGATGTGGTCACGAGACAAGCTCCCATGCACAGGCAGTAGGCATGTTGCAGTACAGTAGAGGCCTTTCTTTTGAGCGCTTCCAGCAAGCAGGTTGTCCAACTGTGTTGTTATCTGTTCAGTATCGAATGCATGCTTATCCTTATTCTGAACTCAGATCGAATGACAGCTGTAGGAAACAAATATTCACTGCCGTGTATGATGGATTGGAGTCACACCATTCAAGGCTTCATAAAATTTTCCTGAATCAGGAGATGAAGGTTTATTATGGTGCAGAATGAAACGATTCATATTGCTCAGCACTTCTTCTCCTAGAAACGAATTGAATGTGAAGGTCAACTCTGAAATACCTGGTCGGCCGTTTTGTATGCCACATCTTTGTCACTTGTAAATGGTCTCTTTGAGAAACTCTGTGGGCAGTAGGCAATATTTATACCCTTCCATTATGTACATCCAATCAGACAATAAAAGTATTCTTTTACTGAGTTCAGAGAAACTGTGTTTTTTTTACAATGGATGATTATCATATGAGTTTCAAGCTAATTGTATCTAGCTTATTTCTATTAGCTTTGATCCACGACTAAGGAAGAATTCATATGGTTGTTACCTATACATTTTTCCAAGGTCCTCTTGGTTGCCCCAGTGGTTCAATGTATTTTTTGAAGGGATCTTTGACCAAAAATCAGTCTTAAGGGTGTCTATCGACATGTTATGGGCATGAGCCTGGGTCATCATCATGGCAGATTAGGTCTTTATTGATAATGGAATTTTCTCATCGTTTGGAAGGTAAAAATTTTGCTTATTATGGAAAAGCCAAAACATTCTTACTACAAGTGTTATATGATGAGGAAGAATCCTGAGCATTGTGGTAAAACCATTCTTTTTAGAAATATTGGGTTAAGCTCGGTATTCAAGTGAGTTTGAGCCTAGGAAAGGTAAGATCGTTTGTTGGATGAAGATCTCGGTGACTTCGCAGTGAGCTCATGGTGATGTTTCATGAAGTTTGAATGTGGAATGCATAAATGGCCTCGAGTTAACAGAGGAAAATGATAAGAATCAAGTTTGATAGCTCACCATTCGAAGGACTCAATGCAAAAGAGCCTGATTACCAAGGCAAGGAAAGAGTTAGTGCGGGGTCAAAAATCGAGTGCAACACCGAGTTAGAGGATTCGAAGCTCATCGAGTTTGGCTATGTGCAGACTCTATCCACATGGACCCCCCTCCTCTTCAAGTCAAACGGGTCAATGGGGGTCCCGACATTATGTTAATTAAATTAATATTTTTATTTAAATATTTTAATAATAATATTTATTATTATTATTTAAATATTCTTTTAATTAATTAAGAAGACTAGGTCATCAGGTAATTAATGACCCATGATGGAACCTTCTCAAGTGGTTCAACTAACTGTAATAAATACATCATGGGCCTTCATTTTAGGAATGTAATTATGACCATTTCCTCTTCTTTCTCACATATTCTTCTATAAATGTAAGTTGGAAGCTCATTTCAAAGGGTTCCAATAGTTCAGACAAGTTGGATAGTTAGATATCTCAGGCGAGTGTATACTTTTAGGAATCCTCTCTCTTCTGCAAGTTGTTCTTGTGTGTTGAGAGAACTTTCAAGCCTCCTCTTCAAGACTGTAATGGCAACTATTGCCTCTTCTGAATGTATGATGCATTGTGCATGTTATTGAAGCAATAAAAGTGTGTGTTTTGTGACTAATCTCGGTCCTTTCATCCTTCTGTGCTTCTTTGTGGCTTTCTCATACTTGCAGGTACACTGTGTAAGTTTAAGTTCTATTACAGGTTCTTGGAGTTATGTGCTTATCGAGTGGTGGAGTATTGCATGCAGTTGAGTTGTGGTGTATGTTCACCCTTCTTAAGTTCATCCTTCTTCATTGGGAAACTGTTATATTTCTCGGTCTAATAAAATTTAACAAAGGGAACACGTGTCTCTTAGTTTGTGGTATCCCTGTACCTCTCTCTAAGTTGTAGTAGGTGAAGTTGTTTGTGGTGCACACACCCTCTTCAAATTAACGCTTCTTGAGTCTGAAGACACCCTTTATTTGGTGCATCACCATCCCTAGTATAGTTTCATTTCTGTAAATCTCTTTCCCTAAAACCCCATGAAAATGTTAGCATAGGACTAGATAATCATTTTTGTTACACTAGAGTAGTAAAACACTTAGTTTACGAAGAGGAAGCTGGCCTTGTCCGGAGGTTCACCTCGAGCCCAAGTCCCACAGCTTGAGAGGTGATCCCATGTGTCCTAATCACACCGAATGTCCTATTCACATCCTGGCCATTCGGAGGGTGCAGTGATTTGGCGACAACAGTTTTTGGCACGCTGGGTGGGACAGAGTTGGTACTTCTCTTCTCACTTACACAAGTCAAAGTACCTGGCGACTCTATATCTCTGGATTCCAAATCTAAATGCGGTAACTTATGCAAATAATTTAGACAAGAGCTTCTTCAAAGAAAGGAAAGTATCAGCATATCAAACTTTTTTGTCTCCTCCAAAGAGAAGTAGAATAGGCATTTCCACATCCCGGTTGCAGATTTACCTAGTAGGGGTCATTCAACTCCTCCTTACGGAAGGTTTCCTCCACCCAAGAACAATCAACCTTTCATTTCTATGGCGAGGAACCAAGTTTTTCCCCCTTTCAATGCAAGCAGTCCTCTTATGTTGGCTCAACATGACCCGATACCTGTTGTGGCACTCAAAAGTTTACCCTTCTACATGGGGAAACTCACGTTACTCCAGTGGAGCATATCTTTGATGTAGCCAGCATCTGTGCGCAGTACATAATATCACCGAAGACAACGTTGCAGTTAGACTTCTTGCTACCTCTTTCAAGGGAAAAGCACTTCAATGGTTTCACGGGTTAGGTGTTGGCACTATAACCACTTGGGATGAGTTGGGAGAAAAGATATGTAAACAATTTGAAGACAAAAGTGATCACCTATCACTTTTGGAACAACTTACTACCATAAAGAGAGCTTCTAAAGAATACATGAGTGATTTCAACTTCCAATTCCACAGGACTTGGAATAGGATTTCAGCGCTTGTAAATCCTTTTGCACATAATGCATTCTTGTACTATTTCATGAGCCTTGAATAGTGATGTAGCAAAGATTATGATCTAGTCCACGGGAGGGACTACACTTCCTGATGCTTATGAAGTTGCCATAAGTGCAGAGAATTCTTTGATTCAGGCTGGAAAGATAGCTCCATGACCACTAATGCCCTTTTCTCCAGATCTTATGAATCATCAGCCTATCATTGCTCCTATTCCAGTAGACTCCAAGTAACCATCTCAATCTTCCCCTACCTCTTCAAATGACCTATTTGAAGTCAAGTCACTACTGCAAAATTTTGAAATGAGCTCGTTGCACTCAAAAGGCAATAGTTTCAATACAATCATCCGTATCAGCCATAAAATCAGCAAAGATTCAAGCTGCGTTCTCCTTCTCAAGGAAAAATCAGCCTCAAATCAAACTACAAGTCAAGTTGCAAATGTCGTGCCTTTGAATTTTTAGAACCCTCTTACAGCTAGCTCATCTAGAGTTAGAGTACCTATTCAAAATAATCTAGTTCAAGACTACGAATGGTTTTATCCTTTCTCTCAACCTCACAATCAAAATCTTTGTCCCAATGGGGTTCTTAGCTAGGCCCTTATGGTTTAAAGTGTATCTACCCCTTCAAAGTTAACAAACAATTCATCTATGCAAGAAGCAAAGTAGATTAACCGCATGAGCACACGAAGAATCCGCTTTGGCTTTGAACTCGGCAGCGAGAAGATTTTGTGGATTGAATATAGATTCTTCATCAGTGGTAGCAAAAACTCATTCCAAAAAGAGAGAAATGGAGCCTCAACCTCTCGAAGCTGATCTAGCATCCACTTCTCAACCTGGGTTACAAATGGTAGTTGATAAAAATGCGGGAAAGAAATCACCAGAAACACCGGCTAGCCACACCGCAGGGAAAGATGGTTCTCCAGGCATCACGGTACCCAACAAACATTTTCCAAAGGAGGACCCCAATGCCCAAAAAAGTGTCATCAAAGTTGGAGCAATTCCCTTCAGCATAGTAGAACAAATGAAGAAAACCAATATGAGCGTTACCATGTGGGACGCACTCTCGATCCCTTCCCAAAGAAACCTGTTGTGAGAAGCTCTGAATAGTTTTAGTACAACCAGCGGATCACCAAGCCATGGAGTGACAAATGCTACAAATTTGTGTCAACCGGAAGGGAAAATCATTCCTACGGAAAACAAACCACCGCCATTCTACATTTCCCTGATCATTGGCGACCACCTGGTACATAATTGCATGATCGATTCTGGTGCCAGTAGCTCTGTCATGCCGAAACAAATTATAGATGTACTAGGCATACAATATGTGCCAGTTACAAGAGGGGTTGTTCAGTTGGATGGCATAGCTGTTAAGACTGTTGGGGTTATCAAAGGACTTCAACTTACCATTCATGCATGCCCAAGTTTGTCATTCACCCAAGACATATCGGTCATTGATCTCCCTCCCCTCTTTGCCATCTACCTATCGTGGGATTTCACTGCCAAGATGGGTAGTTACCTATTATCCGATTGGTCGCATATGATTCTCAGGACTCGATCTGAGAACCAAAGTAACTATAAGTGCTGAACCAATCTACCATAATCATGTAGAACCCTGCACCGCTAGTCCCATAAATGAAAATTACACCATCGGTGATCCAGAAGAGGAAGATGCGATCATGAACCAACCACCCTTTGAGGAAGTCCACGATACTTTGCTAGATGAAGTAAGTAGAGATCATCGACGATCCCTATGCTTTGATGTTTTGTGTAAGAAGAAGCTGGTTTACTAGTCTTGGAAGAAACAGGATTAGGTACTTACTGTATCCATGAAGAAGATACGATCATACCACAACTTGTCAAAACACCAAGTGATTCTAAAGGATTGTGGCAATTGTTCTTCGATGGCTCAAGAAGTAAGAATGGATCCGGTGCTGGTGTTATGTTAATTTCTCCAGAGGGAGATAAGTACTTCTCATCTTTCCGGTTGTAGTTCAGTTGCACTAACAATGTTGCTGAATACGAGGCTCTTGTGCAAGGAATTCAGCTAGCCCAAAGGAAGGGAATCAAGGCCCTGACTATTTTTGGAGATAGTGAGTTAGTTGTTCATCAAGTTTTGCACGTAGTGCATCAAAAAATGATCTTTTAAGATCATATAAGAATCGATTCTGGGACCTAATTGAAGATTTGAAGGTTTTGGAATTCATGCAATCCCTAGAGATCAAAATCAAGATGCAGATAGGCTTGCTATAATTGGTTCATAATACAACATACCAGTTGATATCATGAAAGAAGGGCAGCAATTTTTTAAAATGTTGGTTTGACCAGCGGTCCACGATATTGTGAGTAGTTGGTAAGTGTTTGATAGTGATAAACAAATTGTCATCTTCCTACAAGAAGAGGCAGAGTTTGTACAAAGAATCAAGATAAGTTGCAGGAGTCATATGGTGAGAAAATTATTCAATTGAAAAGCAACATGTTACCAAAAGTTTTAGTCACTTTGGAATCCATTTTCAATTAGGATGACCAAGCCACAAGACAAAGCCCTAACATGGTGGTCAGAGAAGAATATTTTGAGGAAGTTGAAGTATCAAATGAAAAGTTTCTTAAGATCGGAAAAGTGTGTACTTCTAAAGAGAAAGAATCTTTCATCAAACTTTGTCAAGAGTATCATGACATCTTTGCATGGAGCTATAAATATCTGCGTGGTTTTGATCCAGGTCTAGCACAACATACCATCAAACTGGATCCTAATGCTAAGCCAGTTTGTCAGAAATAGAGACCAATTAATCCCAAAATTGAGCCACTAATGAGAAAGGAGCTAACCAAGCTCATCGAGGCTTGTATAATTTTTCCCATCAAGCATTCCTCATGGGTAGCCAATTTGGTGCCCGTGAGGAAGAAGAATGGAGAGATCCGGTTATGCGTAGATTTCAGGGATTTGAATCGTGCATCATTAAAAGACCATTATCCTCTTCCATCAATGGAGCAGATCCTTCAAACGGTGGCAGGAGCTCAAAGATTTTCTTTGCTCGATGGATATTCAGGTTACAATCAAATCCTAGTCCAAGAATCTGACCAATTCAAAACGGCTTTCACTACCAAGTGGGGAACGTATGCCTACAATAAAATGCCATTCGGATTGTCCAATGTCGGGCTACTTTCCAAAGAGCCATGGACATGGCATTTAAGGGACTAATCAATGATATTATTTTAGTTTACCTTGATGATATAAATGTATACTCTAAGCATGTAGAAGATCACATCACACATCTAAGGAAATTTTTCCGAAGGTGTAGGGAATTTGGGGTTTCAATTAACCCCAAGAAATGTATTTTCACAGTGCACAAGGGAAAATTGTTGGGGCATGTTGTTTCAGCGGAAGGATTATCAATCGATCCAGCCAGGATTCATTCAATTATGTCCTTATCTCTCCCAAGTCACAAGAAGGGCCTCCAGAGTTTTCTAGGAACCATAAATTTCGTGCGGAGATTCATCCCTCAATTTGCGACATTGGCTAAACCACTGACAACCATGCTAAAGAAAAACATGCCATTCTCATGGACAAAGGAAGGACGAGAAAGCTTTAAAGCTATCAAAATAGCCATTTCTCAAGCTCCCACGCTGGTGAACCCTGAGTTTGACAAAGATTTTATCCTTTATGCTTTTGCAGGTCAAGAGAGCATTTCAGGGATCCTCACCCAACAAAACAACAACCTGATGGAGCAACCAATCACTTTCTTCAGTCAATCCCTCAAAGACTATGAGTTCAAATACTCATTCATTGAAAATCAAGTCTTTGCGGTTATTCGAGCTTTGAAGAAATTCAAGCACATGTTGTCCAACAACAAGATTCATCTGATGGTGTCTCATCCAGGTGTCAAGGAGTTTTTTTTGAACAAAGAAATGAACGAAAAGTGTGTTGGATGGATCACGAAGGTAATGGAGTATGACGTGCACATCAAAGTCACTAAACTTTTCAGAGGTAAGGGTTTATGTCAACAACTTGCTGCAGACATGGAATCAAAAGGTAATGAGGATGTGACACTCCTAAATACTAATGAGAATGTTGATCAAGCTGACTGGTTATCCAAAATGAAGAGTTTCCTCTTCTCGGGAGCATATCCAGTAGACATGGATAAAAACCAAAGGTGAACTTTCCGTCTTCAATCTATCCCATATGTTTTGGTAGATAGCGTTCTCTTTTGAAAAGATTTGAATGGCATCCTCCTTGGTGCATAGGACCAAACAGCAGTCAAGAAGATACTAGAAGAGTTTCATAATGGCTTATCTGGAGGACATTATTCCGCACGAACAACAGCTACCAAGATCATGCGAGCTAGCTACTATTGGCCAGATTTATTCAAGGATGCCCATCTTTGGGTAAGGAAATGTAAGGAATGTGCCTTTTTCACAGGTAAGCAGAAGCTAGCAGCTCTTCCATTACATCCAATTCAAGTGGATCAACCCTTTGTTCAATGGGGGTTGGACTTCATCGGAATGATTAATCCTCCATCTAGTGACAGACATAAGTGGGTCCTTACCGCAATAGACTATTTTACTCGATGGATAGAGGCGGTAGCATTAAAAGAGAGCAATGAAAAGGTAGTTCTAGATTTTTTGGAGGGTATAATGACGAGGTTCGGTGTTCCGTTTATAGTCATTTTAGACAATGCACTGGCTTTTCTTGGTATGAAATTGAGTGAATGGGCTGTTAAAAATGGGGTATACCTCAAAACTTCATCCAATTACTATCCTCAAGGAAATGGATTGGCTGATTCTAGCAACAAAAACCTCATAAGGATTATTAAGCGCACAATGGAGACTAACAAGAGGACTTGGCATACACAACTTAAGACGCCTTATGGGTAGATCGGATCACACCTAAAAGGGCCATCGGAAATTCTCCTTTCGTTCTTGTATATGGAAGAGAGGAAAAACTCCCACTCTCATTGGAGTTACCTTCTTTGGAGTTAGCTCATCAACTTGAAGTTATAGAGAGTGATCCTCCGTGAAGGTTTATGAACTCATGGAGTTAGAGGAAGTACGAGACAAGGCTATGAAAACTTTGGAGCAGCATCAGGCTCAAGTTAAGAAATATTTTGATAAGAAGGCATCCAACAGGTGTTTTCAAGAGGGAGATTTAGTTCTCAAATGGGATGAAGACAGGGCCAAACCAGGTAGGCATGCCAAGTTTGATGCTCTCTAGAGTGGGCCATACATCATCACAAGTTGCAAAGAGGCAAATTCATTTCATCTATCTAGACTCAATGGAGAAGAATTACCCATTCATGTGAATGGGATACATCTCAAAGCTTGTTTTTGAGAAGCGTTCCACCCCTTGTATAGTTAAATTAGGTGTTTTCCTCCAAGTGCTTATGCACATTGTTGTGTGTTGTTGTTTTGCTTTCCTTGTTGTTGTGTTTTGTGTTGTTCTGCACATTGTTTCATCATTGGAAGGTGTCAAGGAGAAGAAAGGTTCAAGGTTTCCATAACAGTTCAAAATCTACTTCATTCAAAATTTTGCAGTGTTCCATGGATGTCAAGCATTCAACAAATTTAGTATACTTCATGCTTAGCATTCCAGGGAGGCCTAGGATATCGGCAATGCTCAAGGAGATTCTGGGATGTGTCAAAGAAAATCATACTACTATTAGGATTCCAACATAGACTCCCCGCCCAATGGATGACTTAAGGCTACCTGGAATCATGCTTAACAGAAATCATCCCGAGAGGTCGCCAAAAATGTTATCCAATTTTGCACACATGGCAAGATTGGACAACGGGGTCCTATCATGTTCAAAATGAAATAATAGTCCCAGAACCCACCTTTGGTTATTAACAAGATGCAATAATGAAAAATATTTTCCTAAATTGCATATAAAGAGATCACCTAGCATCGAAAGGCACCCGGTTGATCTCAACTCAGTGGAGAGTTCAGGGTCGAGTTGATAAAGAACCCAGTGTCAAATTGATAATCATCTCAGAAATCATCTCAGTGGAGACTCTGAGTTGTAAGAGCTCGAAGAGGTCTTGTTAATGCAAAATATAGCTCGTTGAAAATTGACGAATGAAGGTAACTCTATAAGGATCTCGGTAGAGATCGATGCATGATGAAGTGAAGGCCAAGTCAGGGAGAGTCAAATTTTGAGCTATCAATAAAGTCTCAATGAATTGGAAAGGTTCAAGCCACAGGCGGAAGTGAAGGCAGAGATAAGGAGTTCGACTCATCTTCGTGACTCGTTCATTTTGGAGATCATGTGGTGAGCTTCTTTTAGGACACATTCTGCAGAGCTAGGGTGATTCAAACGCAAGCCAAGGCATCAAGAGTGCCATAAAATGAATGGAGATCGTTGCGTAAATAGAGATACGTGATGGAGCCCTATCAATGGGACTCATCGAGCATGATGGATAATTCAAGGCAACTCGTTTCATGTGGATGCATTAAAGATGGTTTCTAGGATACAATTCCAGGGCTCATTGATTAATGCAAAACTGGGAGGCCTACTCGAGATAATTTTACAATGGTAAGCTCGCAAAGACCGAAAGAAATTCGGGCCAGGGTATTAGTGAATACAGTATATATATTTTTGCTAGCGTTGTTTAGACCTTCTTCGGCCGAGCATTTGGTGCACAGCGATTGACATGTTGCAGTATAGCAGAAGTTCTTTTGAGCACTTCCAGCAAGCAGGTCATCCAACTATTTTTTTATCTGTTCAACATCGAATGCATCCTCAAATTCGGGATTTTCCTTCAAGATATTTTTATGAAAATTGATTAAGTGACAGTGAGAGTGTTATTGGGAGACTTGATGAAATTTATTACAAAGATTCTCTATCGAGACCTTACTTGTTTTACGATGCAACTCATGGAAGTGAATCTCATAGAGGTGGAACTGTTTCATATCAGAATATTCATGAGGCACAATTTGCTTTGCAATTATATGAGCATCTTCAACGAGTCACTAGGTTGGCAAGCATAAAGGTTTCTGTTGAAATTATCACACCTTACAAGCTACAACTGAAATGTTTGCACTGAGAGTTTAATGTTATCCTCAAATCTGATGAAGGAAAACTCGGCAGGAGAAAAAATCATGGTGATCCCACGTGCTAGGGGGAATTGTGGAGATAAGGAATGAACTTGCCAAGGTTGCGCAGTGAAGATGAGGCCGGGGCCCGTGGATTAATGTGTCCAAGCCATTACGCAGGGATTTGGAGCTAGTATGCTTTGAGGTCGAGAGATTTGACGATGGCAGTCAAGTTGTTCACTTTGCATAGGGAGATTAAGGCAAGCACCGCCAAGTGGAAATACTTTGGGTTGGTAAACCATGATCAAACTTCCGTAATGGGAGAAATCGGATCAAACCGCCAAGTGTGGAAATAATACGATGGCTATCCATCATGAGACTTCCACACGTGCCATGTAAACAAAATTTCACGCAGCTTGGAGTGGTCCGAGTCTTTGTGCGAGTCACTGGGAGGATTAATAGGATAGTTGTGAATTGGAGCAGGTCATGGGTTAAAAAAACATGACGTGATACCAATTTCAGCGAGAGCTACTGAGGTAGACCCAACCAAGGTGATACGTTAATGGCTCGGGGATTATGGCTCATATGCGAAGAGTTTGACTGGAAAGCAATGCTGAAAACTCATCCAGATGGAAAGGATGCGTGTTGCATGGACTGTGGATTGGGTTCCATAGATCATACGAAGAAAGTGTCTCCTTTCATATAGATCCACCCTTGTTAGGATTCCAATCGAATCGGTTGAAGCTGATTGGACTTTGAATCAGCTTTAATAGCTGCCACGACCTTCTCCTCATCCTCTGTACAATTCTGAACTTGATGTGGTCGTGAGACAAGCTCCCACACACAGGTAGCAGGCATGTTGTAGTACAGTAGAGGCCTTTCTTTTGAGCGCTTCCAGCAAGCAGGTTGTCCAACTATGTTGTTATCTATTCAAGATGTCGAATGCATGCTTATCCTTATTTTGAACTCGGATCGAATGACAAACTACGAAACAAATATTTACCGTCGTGTACGATGGATTGGAGTCACGCCATTCAAGGCTTCATAAAATTTTCCTGAATCAGGAGATGAAGGTTTATTATGGTGTAGAATGAAATGATTCATATTGCTTTCAAGTACTTCTTCTCCTAGAAAGCGAATTGAATGTGAAGGTTAACTCGAAATACCGGTCGGCCATTTTTGTATGCCACATCTTTGTCGGTTGTAAATGGTTTCTTTGAGAAACTCGTGGGCAGTAGGCAATATTTATACCCTTCCATTATGTATGTCCAATCGAGACAATAAAAGTATTCTTTTACCAGTTCGAGAAACTGTGTTTTTTTTTTTTACAATGGACGATTATCTTTGCTGAGTTTCAAGCTAATTTTATCTAGTTTATTTCTATTAGCTTTGATCCACGACTAAGGAAGAATTAATATGGTTGTTACCTATACATTTTTCCAAGGTCCTCTTGGTTGCCCCAGTGGTTCAATGTATTTTTTGAAGGGCTCTTTGACCAAAAATCAGTCTTAAGGGTGTCGATCGACATGTTATGGGCATGAGCACAGGTCATCATCATGGCGATTAGGTCTTTATTAATAATGGCATTTTCTCATCGTTTGGAAGGTACAAATTGTGCTTATTATGGTAAAGCCAAAACATTCTTACTACAAGTGTTATATGATGAGGAAGAATCACAGGCATTATGGTAAAACCATTCTTTTTAGAAATATTTGGTTAAGCTCGGTATTCAAGTGAGTTTGAGACCAAGAAAGGTAAGATCGTTCTTTGGATGAAGAGCTCGGTGACTTTACGTGTGAGCTCGTGGTGATGTTTCATGAATTTTGAATGTAGAATGCATAAATGGCCTCGAGTTAATAGAGGAAAATGATAAGAATCGAGTTTGATAGCTCACCATTCGAAGGACTCAATGCAAAAGAGCCCAATTACCAAGGCAAGGAAAGAGTTAGTGCGGGGTCAAAATCGAGTGCAACACCGAGTTAGAGGATTTGAAGCTCATCGAGTTTGGCTATGTGCAGACTCTATCCACATGGACCCCCCTCCTCTTCAAGTCAAACGGGTCAACGGGGGGGTCCCGACATTATGTTAATTAAATTAATATTTTTATTTAAATATTTTAATAATAATATTTATTATTATTACTTAAATATTCTTTTAATTAATTAAGAAGACTATGTCATCGAGTGCAATTAATGACCCATGATGGAACCTTCTCGGTGGTTCAACTAAGCGTAATAAATACATCATGAGCCTTCATTTTAGGAATGTAATTATGACCATTTCCTCTTCTTTCTCACATATTCTTCTATAAATGTAAGTTGGAAGCTCATTTCAAAGGGTTCCAACAGTTCAGACAAGTTGGACAGTTAGATATCTCAGGCGAGTGTATACTTTTCAAGAATCCTCTCTCTTCTGCAAGTTGTTCTTGTGTGTTGAGAGAACTTTCAAGCCTCCTCTTCAAGGCGTAATGGCAACTATTACCTCTTCTGAATGTATGATGCATTGTGCATGTTATTGAAGCAATAAAAGTGTGTGTTTTTGACTAATCTCGGTCCTTTCATCCTTCTTATGCTTCTTTGTGCCTTTCTCATACTTGCAGGTACATTGTGCAAGTTTAAGTTCTATTGTAGGTTCTTGGAGTTCTATGCTTATCGAGTGGTGGAGTATTGCATGCAGTTGAGTTGTGGTGTCTATTCACCCTTCTTGAGTTCATCCTTCTTCGTTGGGAAACTGCTATATTTCTGGTCTCGATAAATTTTGACAAAGGGAACACGTGTCTCTTAGTTTGTGGTATCCTGCCCTCTCTAAGTTGCAGTAGGTGAAGTTGACCTGTGGTGCACACACCCTCTTCAAATTAACCCTTCCTGAGTCTGAAGACACCCTTTATTTGGTGCATCACCATCCCTAGTATAGTTTCATTTCTGTAAATCTCTTTCCCTAAAACCCCATGAAAATGTTAGCATAGGACTAGATAATCATTTTTTGTTACACTAGGAATAGTACAACACTTAGTTTAGGAAGAGGAATCCGACCTTCTCTAGAGGTTCACCTCAAGCCCAAGTCCACACTTGAGAGTTGATCCCATGTGTCCCAATCACACTGAACGTCTTATTCACATCCTAGCCATTCAAAGGGTGCGGTGATTTGGCGACAACGGGTACACTATAGATGGATGATGCGAGAAGATAAGATGGAGCTAGAACTGAAGCAATGAAGACTAGGACAAAACCCAAGGCATTGATGAGTTTCTTATATACTCTTTTGATTTTAGCTTTATGTACATGTATCTTTTATTTCAATAATCATAAATTACATCAGACGAATTGTGTGAGAAACATTGAATTTCCTAATGAATAAATGATATTATTTCTATAATTGAGTTGTGTATTTCCTTTTTCTTTCAACTTTTATGATATGTAATAATTGTACAATGAATTAAACAACTCAATAACATACTTAATAACACTTAATCATAGAAAATGATCAATTTGAAAGTACTTGTAACTTAAAAATGAACATCCGCAAACAACAACTATGTTTGTTTTTTTAGAGTCCAACCGCTTAGTTCTACAACTATTTCTTCCTTCCTCAAGACTTTGGTTTACGTCTTCAAATATTTTATGCAACTTTCATAAAGGAGAACATGGAATAACAACATATATGAGGTTTTGCATTTTATAACATCACACATAGCTTCATTTTGATTTTACGATCCGATTCATGCAACTTAAAACCTTTAAGAAACTATATGGATTCTCCATAGTTAGGTCCATTCATCAATTCCTTCCATTGAAAAAAATGTTTGAGTTGCCCATTTTTGTAGAAGTGTAAAAATTTCATCTCTTGAATACCAAGAAAAAATAGTAAAGAAAGACAATGAAGTAAGTAACCCAAAATCATCAAACGTATGCACATAACTAGAATTGGTTGAGGAATAGGTGATGTGGTTCCATGTAGGATACCACTCCATCTCCATAAAATCCTCATCAAAAATCCATGTTGACAATTTTTGCACGTGTGCAAAATGTGCAACTCAAAACTTCGTTATGATGGATGGAATTATTGAAGTGAACCTAGGCTAGGGAGATTCCTTTAAGTTCAATATTTGTTTTTTTGGATTAATTAAGGACTCTGTGTAATTTGCAGCTATGTGTGCTATTACAAATGTAATAGATCACATAGTCTCAATTTTCGTGATTGTCTTGAGAAAAGAACACAAATCCTCGAAGGACAAGATGTGAAATCTTGATGAAGAATGAAAATACAAAATATATGAAGTGTTAATTTTGGAACAAAAATCATAGTTAGAATCACATGTAGTATAAAAATTCATAACTAAGGATTAAAGGTATTTTAAAGTTATTTCAATTATGTTATTGAGTTTTTAATTTATTGTACAATCCATATACAAAAATGAAATGTAAAAAGAAACAAACAATTTAGTTTTAGAATTCAATGTTTTATTCATAAGGAATTTCAAATGTTCCCACACAAGCCATGGGATGTAACTCAAAAGAAAATTACAACTAATGAAGTAAGAGGTACATATGCATGAAAAATAAAGTAAAGGAGTATAAAGGAAACATCATTTCCTTGCGTTTCTTTCGTTCTAGATGATGCATTTCCAACCCTGACTTTGATCCGTCTTCATCCTCACTTCTTAGTAGATGGTAGTATGCAAAACAAGAACACAAATACTATTGATCATGAGCTCAAGGTTGGATCATATTCCCATACTATCCAATTTCATGCAAGTGGATCTCCTAGTATTAGGACGTATAAGTTACATGAAGATCAAAGGCATAACTTATAAAATCACTATCTGTAACAACTTACATGACTCATTCACTCAAAAATTAGAAGATAGAAAACTATGGAATAAAAAGAGATGCCAAAAGCCTAATATTTTCTAACTATTTTATCTAAATATGCGATACATGTAAGAAGAAAGAAGTGATACATTATATAATTTAAATCAAAAATTACATTCATTTCAGTTTAGACTAAAGGCTAAATGTACAAATATGTGCCTGTACTAATCCATAAAAGAAATGTAGGTTTAGTGCTACATTTTCTAACAACTAGAATAAGAGAAGTTATAGCTGAAACAAAATGGAAAAGGGAATCTAAGAAAATTTTGATAGGGCTTCGCCATGTAAAATGGACATTTTACATCTTTCCATCATGTTATTTCACAACTAATACATTCTTGAAAGATGTGACAAAAAGATAAACTACTGTACTGATCAAATAGTAATCTAAATAAGGAGAAGTACTGCAAAAATTCAACTCAGATTGAACAAAGAATAATGTAGCATGTCCATATATTATAGGAGCAGAAATGAGAGTTACAACTGCTTTCAATTTGTAGAACTTATTAAGTAATGCTACATAAGAGTTACAGAATATTCAGGTTTCACTCTTCATTACAGGAACTTATTGTCCATTTCAAGCCAAATTAAGGAAATATGCCTGATTCAAATTCAAGAAGAAATAAACAAATCTAATGCATCAAGGCTACTTTCAGAAACACAATGTTTGAGTATAGATTTTCAGAATAGTGAATCTTCAAAGAAACAAGTTACAACTTTGCAAAGCTTCATGGAACATTCATGCACAAAAAATCCAGTTTCAGAGCTTCAAGAGTACCAGACTGAATTATACATTGGAATACTTGGACAAGAAAAAGAGATTACATTACAATAATATCAAACCTTAATGAGAAATTTGAATGTTGTAGTTGCAGAACAAAAACAACAATAAAGTCTTCATTTCAATATGACAACACTAAACTAGTTTGCAGAGTAAAGTTTTCAAAGTTACATTTTTCAAGATTTTCTGAAGTACAGATTTATAGATACATCTTGCACAAAGGAAATAAACTACAACATTTAAGGAACCTATCATTCAGGTAACATGTTCTTGTTCATAAAGCAAAATTTTGGAGCTGCTACAGGATGTATGAGGAGTACGGAAACAAATCAAGGATGCTACAATCAAAGACCCAGTCATTGAAAGAAGACAAATGCAAATATAAGGTTACAGCTCAGCTCAAGAACCACACTCCTCAATAAAAAAGGCAAAGTTGAATAAAACTTTAGATATCATCAAAGAAAGGATCAAAGTACAAGACTGAAATATTCAAAGTAGCAAGTAGATCACAAATTGCAAACACATTTTGCATCATTTTCAATATTGTCTAAGTTCTAAACCTTACAAAGTCTACTATAGGAGGAACAATTTCAAATACCCATGATTGCATTTTATAGAATGGAGCTCAAACCATACAAATACACACAAAAAAAGTAAATATGCAGAGAATACAAGCTGGTTTTAGTTTAAATATCAATATTTTAGAAATACTAGTGGATTTTAAGATTAACAATAGAAAATAGATCTAAGATTACGAACAATGCTCAAGAAGCTATCATTAACACAAAGAGAAAGCAACATTTTTAGCTTCAAATCCATTACATTGTTCAAGAAGCCAACATGGAGCTATAAAATAAAATATCATTTGAAGATATGCAAAACATTGTATCATTTCTCCAAGCAATGAAACCATCAAGCAATCAAGACAAAAAAATACTGAAGATCATTAGAGTCATGAAATGAAATACTTTTGCACACTTCCACAAGAGTAAGGAAACTTTTCAGGATGTTTCTGTTTCAGAACAAGAACAAGAAAGACATCAATTATTTATACTCCTTAAGGATATCTACAACATTCCTGAGAAAATTTTGTAGAATCTAAGGTTATCAAAAAATGCATGATTAAGTAAGCACGTTGTACAAGAACCCTTCTCAGGAACAATATATTAGAGATAATAAGTGTTACACAAAGGCTGAAATCACATTCATAGTACAAGTTGCAAGTGTGAAGCAACCATCAAGGAGTTATAGAATGTTTTGAAATACTTATGCATAATGCAGAATCGAAAGAATACATTCAAAACCCTTCACACAGATCAACACAAGAGTGTCAAACTTCCTCATTTTTGAACAAATAATGTCAAGAAATGAGAAAACACAGATACCCATCAACATTTATACTCTTCTATTTCCATTTTCAAGAAAAATATCCATCTTCGAGTGTTAAGGAAACAAAAGGGAAAGATATTTCAAGTACCCATTAAAGACAGAATGATGATTTATTATTTTGAGTCGTTACAAATCTACTAATAGTTTTACATAGAGATTCAAGATGGAGTGAAACTCACCAGGTTGGATTCGAAACGATGAAACCATGGAGGGATGTCAACAAGAACAAAGACCCAGAATGGTTTATAAGCTCATAATGGTGTCACGAGTAGTGTTAGTGCAAAATCACAGCACCCACGGATGCGAGATCGGGCTTCTAGGTTGATCACTCGGGCATCAATGTGATTGCACAACATGGAAACCTCTCTCCAGCGTGGGACTTGTGGCGAGAGAGGAATCTCCGAGAGAAGGCTGGTTCTGCTCCTAAACTACACTGCCACAAGCTATTCCAAAGTGCATGCAAGCTAATCTAATCCTAATCTAACAATGCAAGGAGACGAGAGAGAGAGAGAGAGAAAGGAAAGAACAAAAGCCTACACTAAAACGGTGATACACCGAGAGAAGGAGAATGTTGGACATCTATCAAAGCGCCATGGAACAAAGAGAGGTGAGCAATGGGAAGGATGGACGAGATGTATCACGAGCCCAAGGATAGATTTCACACAGAAAATGTCCCAAAACTCCATGAACACAGCTCCAAACCTGCAATGAACATTCAAACATGCACAAATACCTGCAATGAAGAGAGGCAAGAAGAGAACAAGCAAAAACAAGCAAGGATGGACAGATGCATCACAAAACACGTTTTGTTGCTCCAGAAGTTTGCACAGAACATCATTTCAATAGTAAAAGGCAAAAAATGCCATTACAGAGCAAGGGAGGAGGTTCGAACTCCATTTTCAACCCTAGAGAAGAAAAGAAGGGAGGGCAGAGCAGAAAAGATGAACAACTTGTTATCTTTCTTTTTTAAATGAGCCAAATCTGGCTTTATACAATGCATGGGTCGAGCCCGGAGACCCAAGCGAAAACATAGGAAAATGTGTAAGCACACCATCTCATGCCTTTTTGTTTCCTCTTTCCAAATCTATCCCATTTCACCAAAGTGTCAAGTTTCAAACTCTCCATCTGCTGTCCCAAGTGTTGAATCCATTTCTCCACACCCTAGTCTTCCACCTCGGCTTGATTCTTCTTTCCTTTTCCCTTCCAAATAGTCATCCCCTCCACAAAAGCTAATAGAAATACCCCCTCCTCCAAAGAAACAAGAGGTTTCATTACCTCCACCACCACAAAAAAATTGTAAAACCGGTTGAGGTACAACCCATCCCTCCTCTTGCATTCCCAACTCCATCGGGAAAAAGAAATTGCAAAAATCAGTCATCAAGGACAGCAAGAGGAAGAGCCAAGGAAAAGAAGAAATGATTAAGAGCTTAGTAAGTTTGGCTCTTAAATTTGGAATTGAGAAGATCCCTCTGCTGGTAAAGCCTACGGAAGAGGCTAAGGTAGAAACCATGGTGGCCAGGACTGATTTTGTTGCGGCAGAAGAAGAGCAAAACGAAGGAGCAGATCAGCAATCCGCTTGCTCAGAATGTAGTGTCCATGTTGACACTCTATTTGAAGGGAATGCTGATCTAATTCAAGTTGCACAATCAGCCATAGAGGAAGAAAACTCTGAAGGAGATCTTGCAGCCCCAACTTGTCCTCTAGGGCAGCAGACTGAAGAGTTTGACTTGACAAACTTCATGCTAGAGGAAGAGTTATATCAAGAGCAAGATTTCCTTCAAGTAGTAGAGGAAGGAGAAGCTGCTCCAAATCCAAAAGAAGAGGAGCACAATCTAGCTATGGAAGAGAAAATTGTGGATCCAAGGGCTTTGAGCACAAAGCAGGCTACGGGAGAACCTTCAGTTCTTCTTTCTACTTCATCTCTCTCTAGCTCCAATGTCGAAGAGGAGTTTGATCTCTCAAACTCAATGTTGGAGGATGAAGGAAACCATGGTGGTCAAATTACTGAGATCAAGAAGACACCATGGAGGAAGTTGAACATTTGCAAGCAGGGCAGTCATGAGGCGGTTTATCTGTCGATTTGAAGAAATCTGTTTTGATGGAGAAGAACCGGTTGAGTTTCCAACATTCTCTCTTTCATCATCCATCTTCCAAACACAAGAGCCTGCTGTCATGGAGGAGAGTATTCATTTGCAGCAACCTGCATCTTATAGAATCTCTTTGGAACCAAGATTGGAAGATTTTAATCTTTCATGTCCTTCATTGGAGGAAGAGAAAGGGCAGAGGAATTTCGCCATTTATTCCACATCATCCATTCAAGAAGGTCCGCAAGAAGACTCCATTCTTGGAGTTGAAAATCAGGGAAATGGGCATACTCAAAGGATCAGACCTTGCCCAATCAGGTATTTGGCTTCATTGGAGCCAAAGGAGAAGCCAAAACCGGTCATGCTTACTTCTAAGCATGAGGATGAGCTACAAAGTACCAAGGATCAGCTGTCATACCTCTTCAATCCAAATGCAGAGCAACTAAAAGAGGTATTGAATTTGCTTTCAGCTGATACCTTGATGATTTGGGTGGAATACCAGCTTTTTGTTGATTTTCCACTCATCCTAACAGCCATGATCAGCTCCAAATCAATTGCATGGCCGCCACTTTTGAGAAAGGGAAGCTATTTCTCACAACCAATTGCAGGGTTTGTTTAGCTTGCCTTTGCTCCAGTTAGAATAGAGTAGGTAGGTTTGCTTTCAGCAGAAGAAGTGCTTGTGCACACTCTGCATGTTTCATTTTGGAGCATGTATGATTTTCAGTTCTGTACATAGTTTTTGTTGTGCTGGTTTTGCTCTTGCACAGTTCGTTTCAGTGGCATTTTGGTGAGAACAACTCCATGTCCGGTGGGTTTCAAGTGGCTCAGAGGGAAGTTTTCAAAGTTCAGATCAGTTTTCAGGCTTGCTTATGACTCCATGCCCAATGGATTGCTTCAGAACTCGATCATTCATCTAGCGGATGCGAGATGACCCCCCGAGTCGCTTAAGCTGTTGTCAAAATTTCCCCCAGTAAATTTCGATAACATGCATCAGAGTTTTGCAGTTCCAAGCATGTAGATTGATCCAGGAAAAATCATAAAAAATGACTAAGTCCTAGTCCTAGGGGCAGTCGGGACATTTGGGACATCTAGGCACGGATCGGCCGAAAAGCCTCTAGGCAGCCCGTGAAGCAAAGGGACATCTGGGACAGAAGTACGCGGCGGGCGCGAGAAGCCGATCCGGCCGAAAGAGGAAGAAAAACAACTAACTGCTGAGCGGGACAGTTCGGGACAAGAGTACGTGAAGTACGCGAACCGGCCGGATCGGCCGAAATGAGAACAAACAGTCCGGAAGCAATTGGGACATTTGGGCCGTGATGATGCGAAAACACCGCGGTTCACCCGAAATAGAGAAAGTTCATACTGGGACATCCGGGATGAAGGGACGCGCGGGACGGATCGCCGAAGGAGCCGAAAGCCAATCAAACAATGCCACGTGTCATCGGCCAAATGAGGGACGAGGAAGCCCATTTCGGGCGGATCGGAAGTTTTTGGCCCAAGCAGTTTGGGACATCCGGGACATAAAGACGCGAAGGGCGCGAAGGAGCCGAAAGGGCCGAGAACCAACCAGATCACGACACGTGTCACAGGGAAAAAGTCCAAAAATCAAAGGGTGAGGTCTCAGGCACTGACCCGAACCAATGGGATAGTGCCACGTGTCCAAGCTAGGGCCCACAAGGAAAAAATCATGCCGGAAGGGTTGGAAAACTGTGACAAAGGAAGAAATGTGTCGAGAGGGTTGGAAGCCCGACACAAAGAGATCGAGTCTTGGAGTCGGGAAACAAGTCGGAAAAGCATGGGAGGAAAACATGTTGAGCCACCTCCCATACCCGATGCAAATGCAAGTCACACTTCCGAACCCGAAACAAAGGAAAACTTGGCAATACCAGGAAGCGGGTGTTGGGAAAACACAAGCGTCAAACACATGTCGAGGCATTCCCAAAACCTGATGCAAATGCAGAGGAGAGAGAATTACGTATCCAATCAGAGCCTGCCATGTGTCGTCCAGGTGGCGAAGCGCGGGAAAAGATTTCAAAATCCGTTTTGGTCTATTCTGTGCCCTAAATCTTCAGATCAACATATATTTTTGATCAGGAGCTCAGATTTGCACGTTCTTTACATCAACAGAAATCTTATGAAATTCTCTACATGATTAGGATCAATATCGAATTTTAGTGCGATGCGGAGAGAAAATTGAGAAACAGCTCGGCGCATGATAATGGCGAAGCTACGTTTCAACAACCATTTTTAATGGACATGGGTCGCATTCTTCTTGGCATGGCGAAGTGATGTCTCAACCACCGATTGTAATGAAGAATGCGTTTTGGTCAATGGTTAGGCTGCTCACATGTTTTCCTATGTTTTCTAGTCTCACTGGGCTCGACCCATGCATTGTATAAAGCCAGATTTGTCTCATTTTAAAAAAGAAAGATAAAAGGTTGTTCATATTTTTCTGCTCACGACCAACCTTCTTTTCTTCTCTAGGGTTGAAAATGGAGTTTGAACCTCCTCCCTTGCTCTGTAATGGTGTTTTTGCCTTTTACTATTGAAATGATGTTCTGTGTAAACTTGGAGCAACAAAACATGTTTTGTGATGCATCTGTCCATCCTTGCTTGTTTTTTCTTGTTCTCTTCTTGCCTCTCTTCATTGCAGGTATTTGTGCATGTTTGAATGTTCATTGCAGGTTTAGAGTTGTGTTCATGGAGTTTTGGGACATTTTCTGTGTGAAATCTATCCTTGGGCCTGTGATGCATCTGTCCATCCTTCCCATTGCTCACCTCTCTTTGTCCCATGGCAGTTTTGATAGATGTCCAACATTCTCCTTCTCTGGTGTATCACCGTTTTAGTGTAGGCTTTTGTTCTTTTCCTTTTCTCTCTCTCTCTCTCTCTGTCTCCTTGGCATTGTTAGATTAGGATTAGATTAGCTTGCCTGCACTGGAATAGCTTGTGGCAGGTAGTTTAGGAGCAGGAACTAGCCTTCTCTGGAGATTCCTCTCTTAGTTTCACAAGTCCCACGCTTGGAGAGAGGTTTCCATGTTGTGCAATCACATTGGAAGCCTGAGTGATCAACCTAGAAGCCTGATCTCGCATCTGGGGTCTTGTGATTTTGCACCAACAGTTTTGGCATGCCGGTGGGACCAAGAGGTCATTCCATAAAAATTTGTGAGTTTTCGTAAAATTCAGACCGAGAAATTTGCAAGTTTTAAAATTTTCAGATTTTGCTCGCCTAGGCCAAACTACGAAATCATTTTCAAGGGCTAAAATTGCTCGAAAGCAGGCCGAATTTTCACCGGTTGGTAGATCTAAGGGTAATCTTCAAAAGGGTATCTTTGGTTTTTTTGAGATTTTGATTTTAAAATTTCATGTGTTTTGGATTTCAGGTTTTGGTCAAGCATCCTTGCAGACCTAACAGTCATTTTAGGTTTTAGGGATGCATTGCATGGTCCTATTCCCGGACGAGTGATAGTCTTTTCAGGGTTTTTCGAGATGTGGACATGTTCCAAGTTCTAACACATGGCAATTCAGGTTTTGTGAGTTGCGTTGCATGACTTGAGTTACGCCTTATACCTTTCGGGGATCCGACTACATAGCATGACATGAGTTCGAATTGAAGACTACATCCTCCGGGTCCTTCAAATTTTTAATCTCTATTTCAATATTGCCAGGTTTGGTGTGTAACTTGGCAAAATCCAGCCTTTTAGAGGCATATTCAAAAGCACATCTGGCGACTCCATCTGATCAGTAACCCATTTCTCTGAGTTGCAGACCCGTTTCCATTCATTTCCATCCATATTTCTTTCCATCTCTTTCATTCTTTTCCATTCCATGAAGTTGTGCAACCATGACTTCATTTCCATCATGGAATTCACATTTCCAACAACAACAAAGTTTCCACGTCCAACACATTTTACAAATCCTCCAGATCAGCATGCATACTCATATGAGCAGCGAGTGCAAAGCCGGTTTGGCAATGGAGCCTTCGAGAGCAAGAGTATGCATATAACGAGAACAATCAGATGCAAGATGCTGGTGCATTAGAGAAAATCCAAAAGATGGAGGTAAACATGGTGCAATCTAGGGCTCAGGCACAAATGAAAGCATTTGGAATCGGTTGTGGAGCACCTTGTCCATGGGTGGGACCTTTTCCAAGGCATTCTGACCCTCAGGAGAAACTTGACTTCATGATTGCAACGCTACCTTTGCTTGCAAAGTGGATCAAAGGAATAGAGGTGTATGAGAGGAGTATTCAGCAACCTTGTCAACGGGTAAGCACACCATCTCATGCCTTTTTGTTTCCTCTTTCCAAATTTGTCCCATTTCAGCGAGTGTCGAGTTTCAAACTCTCCATCTGTTGTCCCAAGTGTTGAATCCATTTCTCCACCCCTATTCTTCCACCTCGGCTCGATTCTTCTTTCCTTTTCCCTTCCAAATAGTCATCCCCTCCACAAAAGCTAATAGAAATACCCCCTCCTCCAAAGAAACAAGAGGTTTCATTGCCTCCCACCACGACAAAAATTGTAAAACCGGTTGAGTACAACACATCCCTCCTCTTGCATTCCCAACTCCATGTGGGGAAGAAGAAATTGCAAAAATCAGTCATCAAGGACAGCAAGAAGAAGAGCCAGGAAAAGAAGAAATGATTAAGAGCTTAGTAAGTTTGGCTCTTAAATTTGGAATTGAGAAGACCCCTCTGCTGGTAAAGCCTACGGAAGAGGCTAAGGTAGAAACCATGGTGGCCAGGTATGATTTTGTTGCGGTAGAAGAAGAGCAAAACGAAGGAGCAGATCAGCAATCCGCTTGCTCAGAATGTAGTGTCCATGTTGACACTCTATTTGAAGGGAATGCTGATCTAATTCAAGTTGCACAATCAGCCATGGAGGAAGAAAGCCCTGAAGAAGATCTTGCAGTCCCAACTTGTCCTCTAGAGCAGCAGACTGAAGAGTTTGACTTGACAAACTTCATGCTAGAGGAAGAGTTCTATCAAGAGCAAGATTGTATTCAACTAGTAGAGGAAGGAGAAGTTGCTCCAAATCCAAAAGAAGAGGAGCACAATCTAGCTGTGGAAGAGAAAATTGCGGATCAAGGGTTTGAGCACAAAGCAGGCTACAGGAGAACCTTCAGTTCTTCTTTCTACTTCATCTCTCTCTAGCTCCAATGTCGAAGAGGAGTTTGATCTCTCAAACTCAATGTTGGAGGATGAAGGAAACCATGGTGGTCAAGTTACAGATCAAGAAGACACCATGGAGGAAGTTGAACATTTGCAGCAGGACAGTCATGAGGCAGTTTATCTGTCAGATTTGGAAGACTGTTTTGATGGAGAAGAACCGGTTGAGTTTCCAACATTCTCTCTTTCATCATCCATCTTCCAAACACAAGAGCCTGCTGTCATGGAGGAGAGTATTCATTTGCAGCAACCTGCATCTTATAGAAGCTCTTTGGAACCAAGATTGGAAGATTTTAATCTTTCATGTCCTTCATTGGAGGAAGAGAAAGGGCAGAGGAATTTCACCATTTCTTCCACATCATCCATTCAAGAAGGTCCGCAAGAAGACTCCATTCTTGGAGTTGAAAATCAGGGAAATGGGCATACTCAAAGGATCAGACCTTGCCCAATCAGGTATTTGGCTTCATTGGAGCCAAAGGAGAAGCCAAAACCGATCATGCTTACTTCTAAGCATGAGGATGAGCTACAAAGTACCAAGGATCAGCTGTCATACCTCTTCAATCCAAATGCAAAGCAACTAAAAGAGGTATTGAATTTTCTTTCAGTGATACCTTGATTATTTGGGTGGAATACCGACTTTTGTTGATTTTCCACTCATCCTAATAGCCATGATCAGCTCAAATCAATTGCATGGCGCCACTTTTGAGAAAGGGAAGCTATTTCTCACTGACCAATTGCGGGGTTTGTTTAGCTTGCCTTTGCTCCGATTAGAATAGAGTATGTAGGTTTGCTTTCAGCGGAAAGAAGTGCTTGTGCACACTCTGCATGTTTCATTTTGGAGCATGTATGATTTTCGAGTTATGTACATAGTTTTTCTTTGTGTTGGTTTTCTCTTGCATGCCTGATTCGTTTCGGTGGCATTTTGGTGAGAACAACTCCATGTCCGGTGGGTTTCAAGTGGCTCGAGAGGGAAGTTTTCAAAGTTAAGATCAGTTTCGGGATTGCTTATGACTCCATGCCCGATGGATTGCTTGGTTCACCGATCATTCATCTAGCAAGGCAGATGATTTGAGTCACCAAAGCTGTTGTCAAAATTTCCCCCACGAGGTAAATTTCGATAACATGCATCGAGAGGTTTGCGAGTTCCAAGCATGTAGATTGATCCGGGGAAAAATCATAAAAAATGACTAAGTCCTAGTCTAGGGCGATCGGGACATTTGGGACATCTAGGCACGGATCGACCGAAAAGCCTCAGGCACCCCGTGAAGCAAAGGGACATCACAGGGACAGAATGTATGCGGCGGGCGTGAGAAGCTGATCGGCCGAAAGAGGAAGAAAAAAGCGACTAAGCTGTTGAGTGGGACAGTTCGGGGGAAAGAGTACGCGAAATGCTGAACCTTGGCAGCGGATCGGCCGAAATGAGAACAAACAGTCCGGAAGCAATTGGGACATTTGGGCCGTGATGACGCCGAATGGTTGGCAGTTCACTCGAAAAGAGAAAGTTTATCTTTGGGACATCCAGGGGCGAAGGGGCGCTTGGATGCGGATCACCGAAGGAGCCGAAAGCCAATCAAACAATGCCACGTGTCATTGGCCAAATGAGGGACGAGAAAGCCCATTTCGGGCGGATCGGAGAGAAGTTTTGGCCGGGGGCGATTTGGGACATCTGGGACATAAAGACGCGAAGGGCACGAAGGAGCCGAAAGGGCCGAGAACCAACCAGATCACGACACGTGTCGCAGGGGAAAAAGTCCAAAAGTCAAAGGGCGAGGTCTCAAGCACTGACCCGAACCAATGGGATAGTGCCACGTGTCCAAGCTAGGGCCCACAAGGAAAAAATCATGCCGGAAGGGTTGGAAAACCCGACAAAGGAAGAAATGTGTCGGAGGGGTTGGAAAGCCCGACACAAAGGAAATCAGGTCTTGGAGTCGGGGAAACAAGTCGGAAAAGCATGGGAGGAAAACATGTCGAGCCACCTCCCATACCCGATGCAAATGCAAGTCACACTTCCGAACCCGAAACAAAGGAAAACTTGGCAATACCGGCGGAAGCGGGTGTCGGGAAAACACAACCATCAAACACATGTTGAGGCATTCCCCAAACCCGATGCAAATGTAGAGTAGAGAGAATTATGTATCCAATCAGATCTCGCCACGTGTCGTCTAGGTGGTGAAGCGCAGGAAAGATTTCAAAATCCGTTTTGGTCTATTCGTGCCCTAAATCTTGAGGATCAACATATATTTTGATCAGAGCTCAGATTGCGTTCGTTCTTTACATCAACAGAAAGCTTATGAAATTCTCTATATGATTAGGGGGATCAATCTCGAATTTTGGTGCAGTCTAGAGAGAGAAAATTGAGAAACAGCTCTGACGCGTGATAATGGCCAGAAGCGACGTTTCAACAACCAGTTTTAATGCACATGGGTCGCATTCTTCTTCAGCATGGCCAAAAGTGATGTCTCAACCACCGATTGTAATGAAGAATGTGTTTTGGTCAATGGTTTGGCTATTTACACATTTTCCTATGTTTTCTGTCTCCTGGGCTCGACCCATGCATTGTATAAAGCCAAATTTGGCTCATTTTAAAAAAAAGAAAGATAAAAGGTTGTTCATATTTTCTGCTCTGCCCTCCCTTCTTTTCTTCTCTAGGGTTGAAAATGGAGTTTGAACCTCCTCCCTTGCTCTGTAATGGCATTTTTTGCCTTTTACTATTGAAATGATGTTCTGCAAACTTAGCAACAAAACGTGTTTTGTGATGCATCTGTCCATCCTTGCTCGTTTTTGCTTGTTCTCTTCTTACCTCTCTTCATTGCAGGTATTTGTGCATGTTTGAATGTTCATTGTAGGTTTGGAGCTGTGTTCATGGAGTTTTGGGACATTTTATGTGTGAAATCTATCCTTGGGCCTGTGATGCATCATCCATCCTTCCCATTGCTCACCTCTCTTTGTCCCATGGCAGTTTTGATAGATGTCCAACATTCTCCTTCTCTGGTGTATCACCGTTTTAGTGTAGGATTTTGTTCTTTTCCTTTCTCTCTCTCTCTCTCTCTCTCTGTCTCCTTGGCATTGTTAGATTAGGATTAGATTAGCTTTCCTGCCTTTGGAATAGCTTGTAGCGGTAGTTTAGGAGCAGGAACTAGCCTTCTCTCGGAGATTCCTCTCTCGGTTTCACAAGTCCCACACTTGGAGAGAGGTTTCCATGTTGTGCAATCACACTTTGGATGCTGAGTGATCAACCTAGAAGCTTTGATCTACATCCGAGGGTCTTTGTGATTTTGCAGCAACAAGTAGAAAATGAAATGACAACCACAATGGTTTGAGAATCAAGCAAAACATAATAACAAATCTGAAAAAATCAATAATGGAAGCATTGTTTATAGTTGTCAAACAAGAAGCTTACCTTTTTATTTCATGGTGGCCATTAAATCTTCCACATAACCCTTTCTCAATGAGAACAAAGTGTAAAATAGATGTTGCATAAACTTTGAACCATACTTGTGTACAGAGGGAACAACCACACCAGAGGACCAAAGAGTAATGAAGTATGAATGCACAAAATCCTCAAAGTGAGCTCAAAACATTATTTTGTGCATTTACACTTCTTCACTTATTTTCATGCCAAAGATATGCAAGAGCTCTAGAGGATCAAAAATGATCTCAAAACATAAAAATGGGAAAAAACGAGTAAAGCCCGGAGTTACAGAAGCTCAATAGGCACTTTCATGGTAATAGAGAGAAGTTATAGAGATCACAATAAAGTTCAAAATGATGACGGGAAAAATATAATCAAAAAATGCATTCAAAAAATTTCACAAAGCTTCACATCAAGCTTCAACATCACATTTATGGATTCAGCTAAAACTTTGTCGGGCTTCACCTCTTAGAATGAGAAAATGACTAAGACCAAGTGACAAGAGTGATGATCTTATACCCAACCTAACTCACATGGAGTTACCATCAGCAGCTAAGTTCAAGCCATACAACAATTGATGGTCATATTGCCAAACCAAAGCTAACCATTATGCCAATCAGAGTTAGAAGATCCACGATGTGGAGGATAATAGTACATAGAATCAACAACTACCATTACATTCACCAAATTCGAAGTATGTTCTAACCATAACCACAGTCACCGACTGTCATAATTACAGAGCAAGAACCCTAACTGAGGGTAAAATAGGATATATGATGTAAATGAAACATGGCGACATCGATGGTCCTGAAAACAAGTAGGTAACACAACCATAGTAAACCCTAACCAGGGTTTAAAGTCTAAGCCACCGAAAAATCATGCGAAGGGTCGGACCATCGTGGAGAGGGGGCTAGCCCTATGATTCCATAAAATCATTTGCATTGACTTATTAAAGTTCCAAACCATGTGCTACAAAATCAAATGCTGAACAAAATTTTACATGCAATGATTAATCAAAGAGGTCCGATAACATATGTGCCAAGTATCAAGATTAAAAACTATATTATATACTATGCAATGGTAACCAAAAGGTGGCCAAATGTATAGGATGACATTCCTTTAAAAGTGACCTTTGTTACCTTAAAACATAATAATGTGCCAAGTCAAAAGGGGTGCTCAATCTAGAATAAAGACAAGTGCTCACATCTCATAGTGGTCCCCACAAGTGGGAGATTTTAAAAGGGAAACAATAGCATGGTGCATTCTTCATGTGACCACTAGAAGACAAATAGAGAGGTTGACATCAGAGGAAAAGGAGCCTTTTGAAAGGCATATTACCTTATTTTCCACAATATAAGAGTAGAATATTATTGCACATGTGCTCATAGTGGTCCCATAATGGGTGATGTGTAATTGATAAACTTTAGCTAAGTATAAGAGATGAGCCCTTATTTTACTGGTAAGGAGATTTTTTTGCATGTGCATCCAAGAGGCATCCTAAAATGTTATTTTTGCAATTGCAAGTGTATTAAAATTATAGATGTCACATCAAGCACAAGAAGATAGAGATTGCATGCATTGGAGAAGAATTGCTCATCAAGAAAAGTTTATTATTAGCAGAATTATTCACCCAACGTTATTTAAAATAGAATAGTTAATGATAGTTTGACTGAGTTGTATTTTTTTCAACAAGGCTATTAATGCCTCATTGCATTAGCATTCTTATTTTTATTCTTATTTATTGATGATAAAGTATAAATATAGGATGCATGGGTGAGTACAATTTTATTCTATTTTTAGGAAGGGTGGGATGAATAATTTTTCTATATATTGTGTGCATTGGAAATGCACAAAGGGGGACTTTTTGGGACACGGGAGTGCTGAAGTAGATTTTTCTATTTTTTCCTTTTGAAAGAGATTTATTTTAGGCTTTCCAATTATTTGTAACTTTGTGTATACTTTATTATTTTGTTGTGAATTTCAAAAATTCCCGATAGATCATTTTACATTGCTGCAATCTTCGTAATTTCTACATAATATTAGTGTGCATGTTTATCTTAACAAGTATTGTTGTGAAACTTTCCCTCAATACAAAAGTGTTTTTCCTTAATATTTTCTGCTGAAAACTATTAGTTTATGCAATCAAAATCCATTCTCATATATTTGTACATGTAGTTAGTCAAATCCCTCAACAAGTTTGGTTTATCACCTCATATTTCAATTTATTTTAAGAAATATTTTTCACTCGAAACCCCCAAAAAAATTAGTTTAGGATACATCAAGAAGGAACCAACCTTGATATCAGGAGACTCACTTCAACAATAGGTATAACCATAGACCTAAGGTGTTTCCATTGTATCTACGAAAAAGAGAGATCCAGAGAAAGCTTAGAACACCTGTAGCCATCTCTCTACAAGGTGCACTTTCGAGAGATAAAATCCCCACATGAATAAGGCATCATAAAGAGATAAGTGACGAGATTCCATTTGAATTTGCACCTGAAGCTCCCTTTTGCACATTTCAAAGTTAAATTTAGAGGATCAAAAATGAGGAAATAAATTCCTCTTTTCCAAAAACATTTAATCATTATAATTAAATATGACCCCAAGTCATAAGTAAGGTTAGGAGAAGAGATTAAAGAGTGTGGGACAAGTAAAACTTTTTTTCCCAAGCCCAAATCCAAGATTTGAGGCAAGCGAGTGGTACATAAACCAAGGCCACTAAAAATTTCAATAAACTAAAGTTAAATACTAAGGTAAAACTACATACACATTGCACACCTATTTACCACATTAATACATTTACACATACTAACAATTACATATCTAATTAGGGGCACATTGACAACATAGAAACATAAGGATACTGGGTGTACAAGAAATTTAAAACTAAAATCACAACATCACAAGAAATATGAAAGAAAGGGACACAACCTACCTATGGTCACAAGATAGGTACTCCCCAACGGAGACCTCATAGCAATGATACACAATGTGATGACATGCAAACATACAGAAAACATGGCTACCAAGGTGACCACGTTGTGAACACGTGACATTCCTTCATAGTTGGCCTTCTTAATAACACTTTTTATTGTGATTTGTTTCCTACAACCATAAATAATACCACCTTTGGCCTCAAGGCCACATCAATACATCACATATAAGCAATCAATCATGTAATCCCCAACATACATCATAGATATGTTATTATCAATATTACACAATTCTAACATAAATTAATCATTTATAATTACCAATAATCACAATTCCTATTTTATGAAAACCATGAAATTCATATATTTGTTGATCATCTAATATCATCACATAATTAATAAACCACAATATCAATGAACACATGGTTAGTTCAATCATCTAAACATAGTCACAACTACCATGAATCCAAAATGTCAGTATATAAGTAGAGAAACACTAAACAACATGTAAAAAAATGTTTACCAATGTTAGGTAGGCATCCATCCAATCCATGATAAAAATCAAATCACCATAATAATCATGTCCATAAAATCTATCACATGTAATCCAGAATAATATACATGCCTCAAAGCAGCTAGTAAACAAGAGCATAACAAAAATAAGTGTTGAAGAGGAGTGGGCACTACATTTTAGCTCCCCATAAGAAGGTTTTGATTCCCAATTCAACATGCAAACTCTTGATAGCTAAAGTTTTCATGCATAAATAAGATCCTCTTGGATCACAAAAAAACTAAAACCCTGCTTCCTTTGGGTAAGAGTATCTTGAAATCATGTACTCTAAGGTATAACTAAACAACAAATATTCCCACCACCATTGTTCCATATATATTTTCCACGGCTAATCCAAATAATAAACTTCTTGATAAACTTCATGTTTCCAAGCTTTATTTCTACCTATCTAAACACATTCGTTGATCACGTAAGATGCCAACCACTATCAAAATTATACTAGGAAAAGTCTGAAGAATGTCTCATATAAGGAGTCATAGATTTTGTCTTCCACCTACTTTCACACATAAAAATCAGGCCCAATCCTATATCTCTAAGTGAATGCATCCTTGCTGTCAAATATCCAATTCTAAATATTTTCCAATTAGAATTCAAAATCCATCTTCATGTAACATCCTAGTAAACAACTTTGAAAACAAGTTCTTGCAATGAACTAAAAATGTAGTCTTTTATTACCTAATGTAGCTATGTGCATGGGCACTTCATCAGTCGATCAAGTATGGAATCTCACCCGAAATGAGCATATCTAATAGGTACCTCCTTTATTATGTTTAGGAACACATTAAAATTATTGTTGATGTTTGTGACCATAACAACCATTTACAAAAGAAGATACATCATGGCATGTCAATTCAACAACACATATAATAAGAAAATCACTCATAGATAATGACTATTAATATTTGAATACCCATAAATCCATGTTAAGACGGTAAATTTAGAAATCCATAACTTATTATCCATTATAACTACAATTAATTACATAAAATGGAAGCTTATTACATTCTAAATCATTACACCCATGCACACTCACATATAGACTCTAAAAAAAGCTTACATCAAGACATTTCAAAGTATTTCTCTTTAACTTAAAATCTGCACTAAATTTATAAGGTGGGGAATTTCCCTTTACCACCTACATGAAAATTCTTCATAATAGGGATGATCACAAATAGATTACACGTTTCCCAATATTTTCTTGACATCCATTCAAGCTATAAATACATTTCTTTTCCTATGTGTTAATTCGTATATTTAATAATCCATCATGTGTTGTAGTTTTATTGATTTTTTTGCTTTGTTCCATAAATAGATCTTTCTTAGGCATCAATTCCTCATAGTTTATTCTATCTCAATATCTTTCTTGAGTGGCACTCCATCTCTTCTTTTTCCATTTTTAGCCACGTACTGAAAAATCATCTAATTCCTAAATCCACTGAATGCATGCATGTAGCCTTACATGCAAACCTATTCCTTTGTGATGTGTGCACCTCCACATACTATCATTTTTATACTTCTTCACCTTATGTGCATGTCATTGTGTGCAACTCCGAAGAGCTCCCACACTTGTTATTACTTAGCCATTTTATCATACTAAAAAATATATATGTACTTTGGTACACTTAGAGGGCATAAAGTATACTAATATATACATGATTCTTAAGAAAGAAAACTAGTGGTTGAAGACATATTATAGCTTTTTTTTGTTTTATCTCATGTATTTTTTCTAGTCTTATGCTTCTTACACCCACACTAGAACATGACTGATTTATCTTTTAAGGCATCAAACATTAACATGAAATTATTACGGAAAAAGTGGTCCTATTCATCCTAGGTTATCCCGATCTTCTTTATCATCTTCTTGACTCTTTTGGGTCTCTTTTACTTCTTAGTCACCTTTTTATACTTTAGTTCGAACTTTAAGTTGTGAATTATCATTTCCCTTCTAGATCACTACGGATTAGTCGGAAATCATATAAGTCATCTAACTCTCTCACTTTCTTAGGTTTCATATTATCGCTTTCTTATTTCTTTTCCATTTATTATGATATATCATTGGTATATCATTAGTCATAGTAGTTACTCAAAAAATAGATTTAATTAAATTTCTGTTGATCAATACTAATATTTTCTTGTAATTCCATGTGTATGAAAAAAAAAAATCGTAAGGATATCATAAGTTATTCATTTTCCATACATATAATATCACCAAAAACTAAATAGATTGTAAGAAACATATCACCTTTTGTAGTTCATGGGAAAGGAGTGAAATTTAAGTTGAATTATACCTCTTACACTTAAAATGATCAATACTACTATCTATAAATATTTACACTTTATTGTCTTTCCGACAAATTATTAAATTTTGTCGATAATTATATTGAATGGTAGAAGAAATATTATTATTTATATCAAATAGCTTATATATTACGAATAATAAATAAATAGTATAACTACTTAGAATAAATGAAAAGTATTATAGAAGGATGCATCAATTTCAAACAAACCTAAATTCATGAGAAAAAAATGGAGGATCCTGAGAGAAAGCACAAAAACTCTAAAATTATTTAAATGATAACAATTAGGCTACAAATGTAAAGAATTCTAAATGTGGAAGACATTTTTCATCTTTCTTTCCCCACCCACTAGATGGAAGTTACTTCACATCTTAAATGAGTTCAAACAATAGATTGATATCAATTTTATCCTTATATTCTTCATTTGTATATTCCCATCCCCAACATGGTAAAATAGGTAATGCAAGATGAGGGAACTTGATCATATCTAGAGGTGGTATAGATATGTGATGGTGAGTTAGCATTGAGATCTACCCCATGATAAATTTGTTCATGAGAAGGGTGATAATGAGGTGAGTCCCACCCAAACAATTATGTGAGTGGGGACAAGGACTATCTTAACATCACTTCCATTTTATGTAGAGATATTGACATAAAAATAGGGAGGAATAAATCAATATATAGAATGAGGAAAATTTCTAGTGATTGAAAATGTTATAAAGGTGGGGGAATTCCAAAACTACCTTCCATGCTTATACTGTAATCTACAAACAATATTAAACACATTCATCACTTTTTTAACATTAGAAGGGTTATAATGAAACATTGAATGATTAAAAAGTATGTGTTTAGGTATTTTCAAATACAAAAATACATTATAATTTGAAATCATGCCATACTTGGATGAAAGTGATTTGATTTCCTACTAATCCCTTAACATAACTTGAAAGGTTCCTCCTTGACTTATGAAATAGCTTAAATAATGAAAGAATATAACTATTATCTCTCGAAAGTGCACCCTATAGAGAGATGGCTGCAGGTTTTCTAAGCTTGCACAATTGATCTCTCTCTTTCATAGATACAATGGAAACACCTCAGGTCTATGGGTATACCTATTTTGAGGTGAGTCTCTGGTATCAAGGCCGGTTCCTTATTGGTGTATCCTAAACTGATTTCTGGGAGTTTGAGAGTAAAAGATGACTATAAAATAATTAAAACTAAGGTGATACACCAAATTTGTATGAGGGCTTTGATTGAGTATATGCACAACTGATTTGGGAAGGATTCTTGATGCACGAACCAATAGTTTTCTGCAGAATATATAAGGGAAAAACACTTGATTATACTGAGGGAGAATCATAACAATACTAATAAGTTAACATGCACTTTAAAACTAAGTAGAAAGATTGAATTTTCTAGTAGGGTAAGGTGATTGATCAGGGAATTTGCATTCACAAGACTAATAGAAACATACACAAGACTGCAAAATAACTTGGAAAGGCACTTAATACTTCACACTCAGAGGAAAAAACTGGCAAAATTTGGTTCAGTACTCATATATCCAAAAATTCCTCTAGAAGTCTCCCTTGTGCTTTGCAAAGGCACACAATATATAGCAAAAATAAAATTCACCCTCTTCCTAAAAATAGCCTAAGGCTTGTACTCACCCATGCATCCTATTTTTATCCTTTATTTAATAATAGATAAGGAATAAAAATAGAACATGTAATTACAAATAGGCATTAATAGCCTTGATTACAATACAGTCAAACTGAAGTTGACTGTTCTATTTTTAAGAAAGAAGGGTGAATAATTTGCTAAAAATAAGATTTCTTGCTAGGCAAGTCTCTCTCCATGAACATGCAACTATGTCTTCTTCTCTATTTTGTCCTGTTGTGAAGGCATGCAAAAATACCACCCCCGTGTATGTGAGAAAAATAATTACAATACTTAGCAATATTTGTAAAAATAATTCCTCCTTAGGGACCACCTGCTATGTGCACATGTTTTGATATTGACATCTCCTTTGACCATGACATAGGCATCATAATACATTCGACCACTCCTTTGATTTATTTGGGTATAAACTAAGTAATAATCATAGTTTTAATGATTAAGCCCATTTGCATAACACATGGCATATTATATAGTATTCCATCTTTGATTATGTTAGCTTTGACATATTATATTATTCAACTTTTCGGTGATCATGATATATGATTTGGTTTGCAATGATTAATTAGTTGAACAAGTGGGTTGTCCCCTTTTGCAGTGACTCACCCCTTAGTGACTTGGGTGGTAGCATCAAATCGGTCAAGTTAATTATAACCACGGTGGTTTGTTTTGAATTTTTGCTTTGTTCTTTGTCATTGATCTTTGCTAGCCTGTCTGATTGTAAACCTTTGATTTATGACCTTTGGTTAGGGTTCTAGCCCACATTGAAAATTAATGGTGGCATCTTGACTGTAGTTAGCATTGGTTATTGTGATGATTTGAGGGTGTTCATCTTGTGTCCTTGGTGTTTTGATTTCGTTGATCTCGACTAGGGTTGAGTTTGAGTTAACTCACTTCTTCGGTTTGGGTGGTAAAGGGAAATTAACCCTTAAGTGATTCATTTGGATATTTGTGAAGTGGGCGAAGACACGGAAAAATTTCACCCAATGCCATTATTCTATTCGATTTGAGCTCGGCATTCACTATATTTTAGAGCTCCTTCTTTGTAAAAGACTCTCTGTCATTTCAGTTTCATGGTTTCTGTGCAGTGGTCGAAGTGTGGGCCACCATTATTGTTTCTTTAAGCTTAGTTCTATCCTCTTTTATCCTTTGTACCATTTGTGCCTCTGTATATTTTTGAAAGTTGAGGTTTCATTTCTTGGCTGCCATAGTCATTTATAGGTAATCTCTCTTGCATACGTACACTTCTGTTTTTTCTTTTCTTCTTTAAATGTATCACTGAACTCTTTGAAATATTTGTGGGTTCTGTGATTTGTTTCTCTTGATTGAATTCCGAGTTTGAAACTTCACATTGGCCTATGGACCTCATGCTTCATCATCCGGTTAATTGAAAGTTTTGACCATTTGATTGTCTATGGTGAGTGTATTCTTCGGCCCAATCTGCATCATGAATTATAGATCTGTATTTTCTAAGTTTTGGGTATATGTAGATATGTGACCTTGAGAATTTTTCAAATCTTTGTGGAAAATACCTGTAAAAGCTTGAAGTACTGGTTTCATCATGTACTATAATTGTATTTTCCTAATTTTCTTGTATCTGTCATGCTCGGCCATTGCTAAAATGAATTTTGAGAAAACTCTATGATTATGTGTTTGTTGTTATGAAAATCTAATTTACTCTCTACCTTCCTTTGTTTTACTATTGTAGGCATAGACTATTTTCCTCTTTCGGATATTCATACTTCAGCCCCCTTGTGTATGAGTTCTTTGTGCTAGGACAACTGTTATCTCACCATTTGTTGAGAATATTGTAGAAGATGGTTATGACTTTACGTACATTACTTCAGGTCCATTCTGAAATCTTTGGCTCATTTTTGTATTATGGAGAATCCATTTGTTACAATTCATTGTCTCAGGATCAACTTGATTTTTCTAAAATTCTATAGCACCTTTTGAGAATACTTGCTTTAAAATTTCAACATTGTGATCACTTGAACATTGAAATTCTCCATGAGATGAGTGTTTGAAATGCCATTGTTTTCTGAAAATCACATCTATTGAATTTTTAGCTTTATGTAACAATATTATTGACTTTCTAAAACTAGTGTGTACTGCTTTTCGAACCTAATCATAACATATCATTTTACGGAACTCGTTTATAAATTCTGCATGTTGGAAAATTCAATTCTTGTCAAAAAATGTAGTTCCATCTTATTTTGTGCTTCAATGTTGTACTTGAGCTTCACCTGTAGCTGCATTTGTATTTGATCAATTTCCTTGCATAGATAGTTGTACTTCTTTGATATGGCAACATCTCTATATTCATTCTGAATGACTTCTATTTTTGTAACTGCAAATCATGCATTCAATTTGATCTCTGAAGCTATTGTAGTATTTTGTAGTCTTATTTGTATCTCAACATTGTATAATAATCTGATGGACAACTTATTTCTTCTAATTTGAAATTTATCCTTTCCCATAGCAACTAGCTTTGAAATTTTATGTTCTTGTAGCAACTAACTTTACCTGTAGCATCTAGCTTTACCTATAGCAACTAACTTTGCCCATAGCAACTAAAAATTTAAAGTGTTGATTTTTATGGTGAAGCCCTATCAAAACTTTTCTAGAATTCTCTCTTTCATCCATTTTCAGCATAGTAGTTGAATTTTTAATTAGAACATAACACTTCATGTTTGAAACTAGATTGGTAAATAAAATGAGACATCATGGTTGTGTTATCTTGATCATAACATGCTTTGTTGTTTTTCTGTATCACTTACTTGATTTAAATCATTCGTTAAGCATATAGTAGTTAAAAACAACATGATGGAAATATGTAAATGTTCATTTTATGTGGCAAACCTGTCAAAAATTTTCAGAATCTTGTCTTCATTCCTTCAAGCTGTACCCTCTCTTTTAGCCAAACATCATCTTTCAAATTTTGCCTTTTCCCTCTATTGAAAATTGAAACATGGGCTTTATTGTCACTCTCTCTTCTACACTATAACTTCTTGTATTTAAGAACAGTTTTGGAACTTTGAGTTACATTCTTCCTTTTATTGAGTGCACTTATGAATTGTATAGTCTTCTCTTTGGCTGCAACCTATACTGCATACTTAGGAAAACAATTAAAAATAATTAGGCTTTTGGTCTCTATTATGTCCATGTTTTCCTCTTTTCTCTTCTCTTCCTTCATTCTTTTGAGTGAACAAAGAATTCATGTAGTTTGTTCTTCAAGTAGAATACATCTCATGTTAGGAGAAGATTCATATGCACGAAGTAGGATAGTGTAGGTATATGACTTGATTCCTAAGCTCATAGGTGATAGTTTATTCTTTTCTTATTTTCATGTACAATGACTTCTACAATGAAGATGAAGAAAAAGCTGGAAATGGAGATGAAGATGCTTCAATCAAAAAATAGAAACCCAAGGCAATGATGGGTTCACTCATACTCCTTTGCTTTCTCTTTCATGCATGTGTACTTTTCTTTTGAGTAGTTATACTTTACTTTTCAGTTACATCCCACGGCTTTTGTGGGAAACATTTGACTCTCCTTGTGAATAAAACATTGAATTTCATAAATGAGTGATATATTTCTTTCCACATCCTAGCTTCTTTGTATGGATTGTATTATGAAATTAAAAAATTAGTAACATAATTGAATGTCTTAATCATGAAGGAAAGAACATTGATGAGAACTTGTAACATTCAGTAATGAACCTGATTTTCTAATATCTGCATTTATGTTTGCTACTTCAAAACTCAGCACTTCACCTAATTTGTAATTTTCATCTTCATCAAGACAACATAGTTGTCCTTGGGGCTTTGTGTTCTTTTGCTGAAGATGGCATGAAATTGCAGACTATGTGATCTATTATATTTTGAGATAACACACATAACTACAGATTTCACTTAATCATTAATTAATTCAGCAATAACTAATAACATCGAAGCTTCCTTAGCTTAGGTATACTTCAACCAAGACTTTGCATCATAATGATGAAGTTTGAGTTGCCCATTTTTGCACAAGTGTAAAAATTATCAGAATTTTTGGCAGTCCTGCGGGGAAAGGTGCCTGCTAGCTTAAAGACTAGTGCCTTGCTCTTGTCCATTGGGCATGGAGTCTGAGCATGTAACTGAAATTTACCTTTTCTGAAAGGTCCAACCCTTCCAAAACAAACTAAAACTGGGAAAGAATTTGGTAAACAGATCATGAGCATGAATGTACTTATTGAATTGAAAAACATTGCAATGTGTAAAACTACACTTATTAAAGGGAAATCCTACTCTAACAATCACTATAATATTTTCAATAACAATGTTTGAGAAACATTCCATTCACGGGAAAGGGAAGTTCCTCTCTATTTAGCTTCAAAAGATGAAAAGTATTGTGTTCCTTATAAATTGAAATCATGTAAGGACCACTCCAGAGTGTATCAAACTTTGAGTGTCTTCCTGGCTTTGCACGATCAACATCCCATTTTAACACAATATCTCCTTTATTGAAGATTCTGAATTTGGATTTCTTATCAAAAGTATTCTTCATTTGTTTTTATTCTTCTCCATATTTAAATGGGATTTATCTCTTAGCTCTTGTAGTTCCATTAACTCTACATAACGAACCTGTAATGGTTCATTCTCAAGTAGCTCCATTTGATGCAGAAAATCTAATGCAAGTAACTCAACTGAAATAGGCATTATCACTTCAATTTCATACACAAGTTTGTATGGTCAATTGCCAACTGATATTTTAGGAGTCACTCTGTCAACCCAAAGTATTGAATTCAACATCAGGATGCCAAGCTCTTTGATTATCCTTGAGCATTCTTCGATGATCCTTAATAGATTCTTGTTAGTACTCTTAGATAAACCATTACCTTGTGGGTAATAATTAGATGAAGAACTTAGATATATTCCATGTTTGACACCCCAATCTGTTATCTTAGCACCAAGAAAAGCTAAAGCATTATACGATATGATAGTTGTCGGGAACACCAAATATGTAAACTATTCCTTCATAAAAGTATAATATCAAAGTTGCATTAGCATCCTTCAAGGGTATAACTTTAGTCCATCAAGTAAAATAATCTATAGCAGTTAAGATGCACTTGTATCCTTGTGATGATGGTGGGTTTATCAATCAATAAATTCAAGACCCCACTGCATAAAAGGCTGATCTGTTGAGATAGGATGGAAAGGAAACAAAGCTAAATGTTCTTTCCCAATAAAGAAAGTAGATTTTCTACACCTCTCATCCATTCAAAACAGTCCTTGAATATGCTAGGCCAATAGTAACTAGCTTTAATAATATTTAAGGTTGTGGTACGTCTTTAGAAGTGACCTCTGTAGGTGCTTTGTTGACTTCTAATAGCATTTTTGAATCTTATCATAGTCAACACATCGCAACAAAATCCCATTTATATCTCTCTTAAACAACACACCATCAATAAAGATGTAATGTATAGCATGTAACCTAAAATATCTTCATTTATTTTTGTCCATATCTTTCCGATAGGTGTCATGTAGATAATTAACCAAATCATTTACCTATCTTTATTCCTAAATCTCATGAGTGAGCTCGGGTTGATGATTTTCTACTTGAACCATAATTTCTTATTGCTGATACGCAATTTCAACGGGTTATTTTTAATCATCATGTTAGCGTAGCTTGTTGTTTTTCATATCAGCAATTATATGTTCACATAAACCTTTCCCTTGAACCATATTAGTAACACGAATATCAACATCGTACTCCATGAACTTTGTTATCATGTTTTCTCTTTTCTCATTCAATTCCTTAGTTAGTAAGAATGCTTTTACACTTAGATGAGAAACAAGAACATGGATTTTATTGTTAAAAATCATATACTAGAAATTATTTAGTCCTCGACTCACGAAAGTACATTCTTTTCAAGAAATGTGTACCTTGTTTCATAATCATGCAAGCTTTTTCCAAAGAAAGCAATAGGCTGCTCAATATTTTCATCATTGACTTGAGTTAATATCATGAGATTATTTCATCTCCTACAAGTTCATACATTGTAAAATCTTTATCAAAGTTTGGATTTGCAAGAGTAGGAACCTAATGAGATAGTTGCTTTAATTGCTTCAAATCCCTCTCTTCCTTCGTTGGTCCAAGAGAAATTTTCTCTTTACAACATAGCTATGAGTGGTTTAACCAATGCTACAAAATTTGGAACAAATCTTACAAGAAAGTTGATTTTGAAAGAAAACTCTATAATCCCTTCTTATGATGAGGAAATGATAGTTGTGATATGGCTTTGATCTTGAAAGGATCAATTGCTAAACCCTACTTAGAAACAATATGACCAAGAAGGTTACCTTGATGTCTTGAAAAGATAGACTTGAGTGGATTCAAAGATATTCCAAATTGCTGCATGAATGAAAGGTCACCTTAGATGAATCGGGTGTTCCTCAATTTTTAGAACATGGTAATGTCATCCAAATAAACTAGAATGCATTTGTTTAATAGGATGAAAAAATCCATGTCCATTACACGTTGAAATGTTGCACCGGCATTTGAAAGACCAAAAGGCATCCTTTTTAAGCATAAGTACCCCACTTAGTGGTAAAAGTTGTTTTGTATCTATCTTATTCTCAAAATAAAATTTGATTATATCCATTGTAACCATCTAGAAGAGATAGTCTATCTAAACTGAGAGATTGTTCTTAAAATTTGATCTATATTTGGGAGTGGGTAATGATCTTTTAGTGAAGCCTTATTAAAATCTCTAAAATCTACACATATTACGATGTCACCATTCTTATTCCTAACGGGAACAATACGCTATCCAACTTGAATTCTTATTTGTGGAAATATAATACGATTCAATCAATTTAGATAATTTCCTCATTAGAGGCTCTATTTTGGGATTCAAGCCTCATTTGTTTACGCCTAACAGGTTTAGAATTTGGCTGCACCTCAATTTTATGTTGTGCTAAACTAGGATCATATCTTTTCAGGATCTTGGTATTTCAAAGGAAAAACATCCTTAAACTCTTTACAAATATTAATAAATAATTTCTTCTCGGTTAAGGAACATACCTTTCAAAGAAACAACATTTTCCCTTCATCAACCAAGATCTCTTCGTAATTATCGAGTGGATTGACATATTAGTCTTGAAATTTCTTAACTAATCATCGAGTGTTGAAGATGTCTTCTAATGTGACTAGACCTTGAGGCATTTTATTTGTCTTCAAGGTGAACAATCTAGTCACTATATAAGTGCTGCAATTTATCACGATTACTGCACCAAAAAACTCAGAAGCTTCTTGCTTTAAAAACCTAAATATTTGATCATCAATTTCAAAACTTGCAAATTTGAGTCATTATCGGTACTAAGGGCACGACAATTAACTTTATATGAGGCTAGATTTTACTATTTTCAATATGTTCTAGCACCTCAAAACTAGCCCCAACTCTATGCAAATGCAATACTGCATGCTTATTTTCAGCTCTAGGAATAAATTGAATGTTAATAGCATCAATATATTCCTTTAAGTCTGAAAACTCTTTGTTTGTAAGAATTCATTAATGATTCTTACAAGCGTTGAAAATTCTTACTTGATTAATAACCAGATTAGAGTCGACAAAAATTTGTAGTATGCTTATACGTCTCTTTACGGCCCAAAGTAAGCCATGAGTTAAAGCTTCATATTTAACTACATTACAAGTACATGAAAATTGGAGACTCAAAGATGAGAAATACCTTTCGTTTGTTGGGGAAGTGAGCATCAAACCTGCTACCTATCCTTTCTTGTTCTTATCTCCATCTAAATGAAGCTTCCAAATCCCTTCTAGTGAATCTTCTATTTTGGACAACAAGGAAGTGGTGTATTTTATTCGCGTATACAATACGGACAAAACAAGTGTTCTCGACTTCATTAAAAGGATCATGAGCATGTTCTTCCACTATTTTTTCATCCATAAACATTTTAGAAATACCATCAATCTTTAAAACATGAGCTACCTCATCAAAATCAAAGCTGATCTAAGGAAATTTGAATAATTAGCCACTACATTTTAAGAGTGAGGCTCAACATGAAATCGCAGCGATGGCTCTAAATTAATAGTAACCTTAATACCATAATGAGTAGTGAAAAATAAAAGGACCAATCCAAGAGAGATAACCTCCTATTTTTGTTGTGAAATCTCTAGATAGGCATAAGGTAAAATATGGAGGTAAGTCTACAAGAGTAACATCTTCTGAGAATGGAAACTTTTGGGCAAACATGTAATGTCACTTCTAAATTTTTTATTATACGAACTATATTAGTTGTAGTTCAATCAAAATGTAAGACAACTTTGCTTTTAGTGGGCTCATCTTGTAAACCCAAATTTTTTGCAATCGCTTTTGGCATAAGCTGTGCTACTTGCACCACTATCCACCATACTGATTATGAACTAGATGTTCCCCCAATAATCGATGATAAATAAAATGGAGGTGGTTTTTATTTCATGAGCATTCATAACTTTCTAAACCATCCACTTAACTTCTTTAATGTGGTCTTGTTCAAACATTCTAAGGACCGTTTCTATCTTTCAAACTTCCTTTCTTATTGTATTTGAAGAAATATGTAGCTTAGTTAGTTCATGAGAAAGTAAATCTTATTGTCCGAGGAATATTTAGAGCATCCCACATTGAGATGTTAACATTATGTTTTTCATTACATCACTGATCTTAAAAAAGCAAGCTGTTTTAGAGACAAATTAAAGCTTGTCTTAGAGTAGGCCTTAGCGAAAAATGTTTCCACTTCAAATTTACCTTGGATATACGAGGTATAAAAAGTCTTCTTAGATTAGGTTATGGCTATTTTGATGGAATTTATCAACTAGAACACTTGTTGATTTATGAGGAATAACGAGTTTTGGTTGACTTTGGAACTATAGATCTTTATCTTATCGGTGATAGTTGGTAGGACAAGCCTATTTTGTTGTTTTTGACTTTACGCTGACTTTCCGTTTAGCCCTAATAGTGACCACAATGAAATCCTCCTCATTAAATCTGACTAAATTATGTTTAGGTGCTTTACGAACATGAGTTTCTTACTGCCCACCCTCCATTTAAGGCATGAACAATGTTTTAGATTGAGGTTGTGGAACAAGATTTAGATTCAAAAAAAGATTTTAGGCAAATTGCATCTGAATGAGGTTGATTACAAGGTTGACACCACTCTTATGTAGCCATATTAATTGGGACCAAAGTTTTAGATGTACTAGGGGCCTTTGGGTCAAAGCGCTTTTCTGGAAAGGCTACCTATAACTTTGATTTTGTTGATAGGGCTGCATGTTTTTTTGATTGTGGTTATTTTTCTTTGTTAAGGAGCTTGATAGGATCTACTTGATAACGTAATTTAATTTTCAATTGAAGTCTATTTATTTCCCATAGTTTGTAAAGCTTTAAATACATCATCGATGGATCTACAACAATAGGTTCTATGATGGTAATAGGTGAGGAACAAGTGCTAAATCTGCAAAAAATGGCATTGAAGGCCTTGGTGCTAATTTTCCGACTTGAATAAGACTATTTTCAGCTCGGATAGAAATATCGTAGGTTATTGGAAGTGTTACTCCATCCATTAACTGAATCATAGTTGAGATATCACTTTATTTAATGCTCTAAGATAATAAAGGAAAGTATGATCATCTTGAGACTTGACAATTCTTTGGAATTCTCTCCCAAGTTCTAGAAAAACGGATATTGAAAGCTGGACATGAATTCATTGGGAGCTCTTTCAATGGTAGACAAGCTGTTGATGAGAGACAAATTATCTAGATTATCCTAGAACTATTCCAACAATTTTTCACCTATGTCATCCGAGTCCTTATGCTCCCAATTTATAGGTTTCTATACCATTGCAAGGCTTGCCCTTTAAAAGATGTATCTAGAAGTCTTAAATTCACGTATTCATGAGTGATATTATGAACTACACATATTGTTGCGACATCTTTGATATGCTCACCGGGTGTAACATGATTTTCAGCCGTGAATGGTGGAAAAATTTTCAAGGCAGCATTAGGTATGTCATGGTAAAGCTGATATTACTAATGGGTTGCCATTAGTAAAGGTTACAAAATTCCTAGGAGGTTGAATAGCCATTTGAAAAGCTGGGATGTTAATAGAGAAATTGATCGTAGTGAAGGAATATCGGGAGGAGGGTTATCAAAACCGGGTCTATTATAAGGTAAAGTATTACCAAGCATTTGTACTCTTAGCAGAATTCAAAGGTAAAGAAACAAACTTAGGAGAAATTCCTATTACCGATGATCTTGTAGTCACTTTAGGCATGGAACATGCTGTAATATTGGTCTGAAATCACCTTTGTGGAGTCACCAAAAGATCCTAGAATCTTTAAAAATAAATTGCTACTGACGTGCTCACAGAAAGTGACTTTGTAACTATTGTAGATCTCTTATAGAATTTGTAAATTCTATGTTATATAATTCATGGTCCCAGGCGTGCCAAAATCACTGTTATCTCTCAAAAGTGCACCCTGTAGAAAGACAGCGCAAGTTTTCTAACCCTTCACAATTGATCTCTCTCTTTCATAGAACCTGGCGAAAACACCTATTTTGGGGCGAGTCTCTGGTATCGAGGCATGTTCACGATTCGTGTATCCTAAATTGATTTTTGGGATTTTGAGAGTAAAAGATGAGGCTGGAAAATAATTAAAACTTAAGTTGATACACCAAATTTATATGAGGGTTTTTGGTGAGTATATGCAACACTTGATTTGGGAAGGATTCTTGATGCTAGAACCAATAGTTTTCGTAGAATATATAAAGGAAAAACACTTTATTGTACTAAGGGAGAATCAAAATAGTACTAATAAGTTAACATGCACATTAAAACTAAGTAGAAAGATTGAATTTTGCGGTAGGGTAAGGTGATTGATCAAGGAATTTGTATTCACGAGACATATGAAACATACCCAAGACTGCAAAATTACTTGAAAGGCGAAAATACTTCACACTCGGAGGAAAAAGCTGGAAAATTTGGTTCAAGTACTCATATATCCAAAAATTCCTCGAAGTTTCACTTGTGCTTTGCAAAAGCACACAATATATAGAACAAAAATAAAATTCACCCTCTTCCTAAAAATAGCCTAAGGCTTGTACTCACCCATGCATCCTATTTTTATCCTTTATTTAATAATAGATAAGGAATAAAAATAGAACATGCAATTACAAATAGGCATTAATAGCCTTGATTAATAATAGTCAATGCCCAAAAAGTGAATGTTCTATTTTTAAGAAAGAAGGGTGAATAATTTGCTAAAAATAAGGTTGCTTGCTATTTGAAAACTCTCTTTCCATGAATATGCAACTTTGTCTTCTTCTCTATCTTTGTCTATTATGAAGGCATGCAAAAATACCACTCATTTGTATGTGAGCAAAATAATTCCTCTGTAGGGACCACCTACTATATGCACATTGTGTGATATTGAAATCTCCTTTGACAATGGCATAGGCATCATAATACATTCGACCACCCCTTTGATTTATTTGGGCATAAACTAAGCAATAATCATAGTTTTAATGATTAAGCCCCTTTGCATAACACATGGCGTATTATATAATCTACCACCTTTGATTTTGTCGGCCTTGGCATATTATATTATTCACCTTTTTGGTGATCATGATATATGATTTGGTTTGCAATGATTAATTAGATGGACACGTCGGTTATCCCCTTTCACGGTGACTCACCCCTTGGTGACTTGGTTGGTGGCATCAACTCTAGTCAGGTTAATTATAACTCTGGTGGTTTGTTTTGAATTTTCATGCCTTGTTCTTTGTCATTCATCTTTGTACCTGTTTGATCGTGAGATAGCTGATTTGTGACTTATGGTTAGGGTTGTTGCCACATTGAAAATTAATGGTGACATCCCTGACCATGGTGAGCATTGGTTGTTGTGATGATCGGGACGTTGATCCTATGTCCTTGATGTTTGATGCCATTGATCTCACGGCGGGGTTGAGTTCGAGTTAACCCGTTTCTTGGGTTCGGGCGGTAAAGGGAACTTAACCCTTAAACACATTCATTTAGATCTTTATGAAGTGGCGAAGCCCTAGAAAAAAATTCTCTCGATGCCATTATTCTATTCGATTTGAACTCAACATTCACTTTATTTTGGAGCTTCTTCTCTACAAAAACTCTCCATCATTTCGGTTTCATGGTTTTTGTGTAGTGGTCGAAGTGTGGGCCACTATTATTTTTAATTAAGCTCAGATTCTTTCCTCTTTTATCATCTGTATGATTTTTCCTTTGTATATTTTCGAAATATGAGGTTTCATTTCTTGGCCACGATAGTCGTTTATAGGTAATCTCTCTTGCATACGTACATCTGTTTTCTTTTCTCCATTAGATGTATCATTGAACTCTTGGAAATATTTGTGGGTTATGTGATTTGTTTCTCATGATTGACTCCGAGTTTGAAACTTCACGTTGGCACTGTGGACCTCACGTTGGCACGGTGAGTGTATTCTTCGACCCAATCTACATCATGAATTATAGATGTGCATTTTACGAGTTAAGGTATATGTACATATGTGACCTTGATAAATTTTTCAACTATTTATGGAAAATACTTGTAAAATATTGTAGTACTTGGTTTCATCATGTACTATAATTGTATTTCCTGATTTCCTTGCATATGTCGTGCTTGACCATTTTGAAATTAATTTTGAGAAGACTCGGTGATTATTTGTTTGTTGTTATGAAACTCTAATTTACTTTGTACCTTCCTTTGTTTTTCTTGTGGTGGAAATAGAGTATTTTCCTCTTTCTGGATATTCATACATCAACCTCTTCTCTATATGAGTTATTTGTGCTAGGACAACTGTTATCTCATCATTTGTTGAGAATATTGTAGAAGATGGTTATGACTTTATGCAAATACAGGTTCTGTACATTACTTCAAGTCCATTCTAAAATCTTTGGCTCAATTTTGTATTCTAGAGAATCCATTTGTTACAATTCATTGTATCAAGATCAACTTGACTTTATCAAATTCTATAGCACCTTTTGAGAATACTTTCTTTAAACTTTCAACATTATGATCACTTGAACATTGAAATTCTCCATGAGATGAGTGTTTGAAATGCCATTGTTTTCTAAAAATCACATCTATTGAATGCTTGACTATAACAATATTCTTGACTTTCTGAAAATAATGTGTACTATTTTCTGAACCTATGCATAACATATTATTTCTAGAACTCTGTTTACAACTCCTGCATGTTGGACAATTCAAGTCTTGTCAAAAATGTAGTTCCATCTTATTTTGTGCTTCAATGTTGTACTTGAGCTTCACCTGTAGTTGTATCTATATTTGATCAATTTCCTTGCATAGATAGTTGTACTTATTTGATATGGCAGCATCTCTGTATTCATTCTGAATGACTTCTATTTTTGTAACTGTAAATCATGCATTCAATTTGATCTCTGAAGCTATTGTCATATTTTGCAGTCTTATTTGTATCTCAGCATTGTATAATAATTTGATGGATAACTTATTTCTTCTAATTTAAAAAAGTATCCTTCTCGTAGATACTAGCTTTGAAATTTTATTTTGTTCTCATAGCAACTAAATTTTCTGTAGCAACTAGCTTTACATGTAGCACCTAACTTTGCCGTAGAACTGAAAATTTAAAGTGTTGATTTTTATGGTGAAACCACATCAAAACTTTTCAGCATTCTCTCTTTCATCCATTTTCAGCATGGTAAATAAAATGAGACATCATAGTTGTGTTATCTTGATCATAACATGCTTTACTATTTTTCTATATCACTTACTTAATTTAAATCATTCCTTTAAGCATATAGTAGTTAAAAACAACATGATGGAAAGTTGTAAATATCCATTTTACATTGTGAAGTCCTGTTAAAAATTTTCTAGAATCTTGTCTTCATTCCTTTCATCTGTGACCATCTCTTTTAGCCAAAAATTAGATTTCAAATTCTACTTTTTCCTTCTGTTGCAAACTGAAACATGTGCTTCTATTGCAAGTTTCTCTTCTACACTGTAACTTCTTCTATTTCGGAACAGTTGTTGGAACTTTGAGTTACATTCTTCCTTTTATTGTGTGCACTTATGACTTTACTATTCTTCTCTTTGTTTATTAACTTTATGCACTGCACACTTAAGAAAATATTTAAAAATAATTCAGTGTTTTGGCCTCTCTTATGTCCATGTTTTCCTCTTCTCTCTTCTCTTCCTTCATTCTTTTGAGTGAAAAGAGCATGCATATAGTTTGTTCTTCAAGTATAATACATCTCATGTTAGGAGAAGATTCATATGCATGAAGTAGGATAGTGTAGGAATATGACTTGATCCCAGAGCTCATAGTTGATAGTTTATTCTTTTCTTCTTTTCGGGTGCAATGACTTCTAAAATAGAGATGAAGAAAAATCTAGAAATGGAGATGAAGATGGTTCAATCTAAAAATAGAAACCCCAAGGAAATGATGGGTTCACTAATACTCCTTTGCTTTCTCTTTCTTGCATGTGTACCTTTCTTTTCAATAGTTGTACTTAACTTTTAGTTGCATCCCACGACTTTTGTAGGAAACATTTCACTCTCCTTATGAATAAAACATTGAATTTCGTAAATGAGTTGTATATTTCTTTTTTATTTTAGCTTCTTTGTATGGATTGTATAATGAAATAAACAACTCAAGTAACATAATTGAATGTCTTAATCATGAAGGAAAGAACATTCATGAGAACTTGTAACATTAAGTTAATGAACCCTAATTTTCGATATCCGCATTTATGTTTGTTGCTTCAAAACTCAACACTTCACCTAATTTGTAAATTTGTCATATTCATCAAGCCTACATAGTTGTCCTTCGGTGCTTTGTGTTATTTTACTTAAGATGGCATGAAATTTCAGACTGTGTGATCTATTTCTATTTTGGAACAAGACACATAATCAGTAGATTTCACTTAATCATTAATTAATTCAACAATAACTAATAACATCGAAGCTTCCTTAGCTTAGGTATACTTCACCCAAGACTTTTCATCATAATGAAAAATTTTCGAGTTACCCATTTTTTCACAAGTGTAAAAATTGTCAACATCTCACGGTAATCGTGGGGAAAGCTACTGCTAGCTTAAAGACTAAAGCGTCTTTCTCTTGTCCATTAGGCATGGAGTGTAAGCATGTAACTAAAATTTGCCTTTTCCAAAAGGTCCAAGCCTTCCAAAACAAACTAAAATTGGGAAAGGATTGATAAACAGATCACGTGCATGAATGAATTTATTGAATTGAAAAACATTGCAATGTGAAGGAAATGCACTTATTCAAGGAAATCCTACTCTAACAATCACTGTAATATTTTCAATAAGAGTGTTTGAGAAACATACCATTCATAGCAATGGGAAGTTCCACTCCATTTTATTCAAAAGTGAAAAGCATTATGTTCCTTGCAAGTTGAAATCATGTAAGGACCACTCAGTGTATCAAACTTTGAGAGTCTTCCTAGCTTTGCACGATCAACATCCCATTTTAACATAATATCTCCTTCATTGAAGATTCTAAATTTGGCTTTCTTATCAAAATTATTCTTCGTTTTTCTCTCGATTCTTCTCCATATTCAAATGGGCTTTATCTCTTAGCTCTTGTAGTTCCATTAACTCTGCATAACAAACCTGTAATGGTTCATTCTCAAGCTGACACCATTTGATATAGAAAATTTAATGCGGGTAACTCAAATGCAATAGGCATTCTAGCTTCTTTTCCATACACAAGTTTGTATGGTGAATTGCTAAGCGATATTTTAGGAGTCACTATGTCAACCCAAAGTATTGAATTCAACATCGGATGCCAAGCTCTTTGATTATCCTTGAGTGTTCTTCGATCATCCTCAAATGATTCTTGTTAGTACTCTTAGCTAAACCACTACCTTGTGGGTAATAATTAGATGAAGAACTTAGATATATTCCATGTTTGACTACCCAATCTATTATCTTAGCACCAAGAAAAGATAAAGCATTATACGATATGATAGGATCTGGAACACCAAATCTACAAACTACTCCTTCATAAAAGGATTGTATCGAAACTTCATTAACATCCTTTAAGGCTATAGCTTCAGTCCATAGTGTAAAATAATCTGTAGAAGTGCTTAAGATCCACTTGTGTCCTTGTGATGATGGTGGGTTTATCATGCCAATAAAGTAAATAACCCACTTTGCATAAAAGGCTAATAAGTCTAGATAGGTTGGAAAGGCAACAAAGATAAACGTTCTTTCCCAACAAAGAAATCACATTTTGTACACCTCTGTATCCATTCAAAACAATCCTTGAATATGCTAGGCTAATAGCAACCAGCTTTCATAATTTTTAAGGTTGTGGTACGTCTTTGAAGTGACCTCCTACAGGTCCTTCATGGAATTCTAATAGAATTTTATGAATCTTATCATAGTCAACACATCGTAGAAAAATCCCATTTATATCTTTCTTAAAAACACACCATCAATAAAGATGTAATGTATAGCCTATAACCTGAAATATCTTCTTTTAATTTTTTCCATAACTTCTAGATAGGTGACATGCTATAGATAATTAACCAAATTAGTCATCCATCTTGATTCCTGAATCTCATGAGTGAGCTCAGTCGATGATTTTCTAGTTGAACCATGATTTCTGATTGCTGATACATAATTTCAGCATGTTGTTTTGAATCATCTGGATCTCGACTTGCTTTTTTTTCCATATGAGCAATTATATGTTCACATAAACCTTTCCCTTAAACCATCTTAGCAACCCAAATATCAACATCATACTCCATGACCTTCGTTATCCAATTTTCTCTTTTCTCATTCAATTCCTTATTTAGTAAGAATGCTTTCACACTTGGATGAGAAACAAGAACATGGATTTTATTATTTGAAATCATATACTTTAAATTCTTTAGTCCTCTAACTACTGAAAGTACCTTCTTTTCAAGAAATGTGTACCTTGTTTCATAATCATGCAAGCTTTGTCCAAAGAAAGCAATAGACTTCTCAATATTTTCGTCATTGACTTGAGTTAATATAAGCGAGATTGTTTCATCTCCTAAAAGTGCATATATTGTAAAATATTTATCGAAGTTTGGATTTACAAGAGTAGGAGCTTGAGAGATAGCTACTTTTATCACTTCATATCCCTCTCTTCCTTCTCTATTCCAAGAGAAATTTTTCTCCTTCTTCAATATAGCTATGGGTGGTTTAACCAATGTTGTAAAATCTAGAACAAATATTCTAACAAAGTTGATTTTTCCAAGAAAAATCTGTAATGCCTTCTTATGATGAGGCAATGATAGCTGTGATATGGCTTCGATCCTAAAAGGATCAATTGCTAAACCCTGCTTAGAAACAATATGACCAAGTAGCTTACCTTGATGTACTAAAAAGATAGACTTCAGTGGATTCAAAGATATTCCTTACATGAATCAAGTCTTCCTCATGAATCAAGTGTTTTTAAGAACTTTCGAACATGGTAATGTCATCTAAATAAACTAGAATGCATTTGTTTAATAGGCTGTGAAAATCCATGTCCATTGCACGTTGAAACATTGCACCAACATTTGAAAGACCAAAAGGCATTCTTTTGTAAGCATAAGTACCCCACTTGGTGGTAAAAGTTGTTTTGTATCTATCTTCTTCTCAAACTAAAATCTGATTATATCCATTGTAACCATCTAGAAGAGATAGTCTATCTCAACTTGAGACTATTCTTCAAATCTAATCCATATTTGGAAGTAGGTAATGATATTTTTTGAAGCCTTATTAAGATCTCTAAAATCTACACATAGTTTGATTTCACCATTCTTCTTCCTAACAGGAACAAGATTAGCTACCCAACTTGAATACTTAACTAGAAAGATAATACCCGATTCAATCAATTTAGATAATTCTTTCCTCATTAGAGGCTCTATTTTGGGATTCTTAGGCCTCTATTTCGCCTAATAGGTTTGTAATTTGGGTGTAACTCAATTGTATGTTGTGCTAAACTCGGGATCAAATCCTTTCAGATCTTCGTATTTCCAAGAAAAAACATCCTTAAAGTCTTTAAAAATATTAATAAATGACTGACTTCTCGGTCAAGGAACATACCTTTCTAGAAATAGCCTTTTCCCTTCATCAATCAAGATCTCTTCATGATTATCGAGTGGGTTGACATATTAGTATTGACCTTTCTTAACTAATCATCGGTGTTGAAGATGTCTTCTAATGTGACTAGACCTTAAGGCAATTTATTTTTTTGACTAAACAATCTAGTCACCATATAAGTGTTTGTAATGTATCACGATTAACTATAGAGAACTCGGCTTCTGCTATAAAAATCTATAGATTTGATCATCACTTTCAAAAACTTTCTAATTTTCATCATTATCAGTATTGAGGGCCACGACAATTAACTTTATATGAGGCTAGATTTTGCTATTTTCAATCTATTCTAGCACCACAAAAATAGCCCCAACTCCTACAAGTCTATCTGCATGCTTGTTTTCAGCTCTAGGAATTGATCAATGTTAATAACATCAAAATCTTCCATTAAGTCCTAAAATGTGTATGTAAGAATTCATTAATGGATTCTTACAACCATTGAAATTTCTAACTTGATTAATAACCAACTAAGAGTCACCAAAATTTGTAGCATACTAATACCTCTCTTTCTTTCCCAAAGTAAGCCATGAATTAAAGCTTCGTATTCAGCTACGTTATGCATACATGAAAATTGGAGACTCAAAGATGAGAAATACCTTTCATTTCTTGGGTAAGTGAGCATCGGACCTCTTACCTATCCCTTCTTGTTCTTATATCCATCGAAATGAACCTTCCAAATCCCTTCTATCAAATCTTTTTTTGGACAAATAAGGAAGTGGTGTATTTTCTTCACGCATATAATACACACAAAATAGGTGTTCTTGACTTCCTTAAAAGGATCATGAGCATGTTCTTCCACTATTTTTTCATCCATAAACATTTAAGAAATACCATCCAATGCTGAAACATGAGCTACCTCTCAAAATCAGACTGATCTAAGGTGAATAATTAGCCACCTTGCATTTAAGAGTGAGGCTCAATGTGAAATCTAGCCAATGGCTTTGAATTGATAGTAACCTTAGTACCATAATGAGTAGTAAAAATAAGGACCAATCGAAGAGAGATAACCTCCTATTTTCTTGTGAAATCTCTAGATAGGCATAAGGTAAAATATGCGAGGTAAGTCTACAACAAGAACATCTTATAGAATGGAAACATTTGGGAAAGCATGTAACATCACTTCTAAATTTTTTATTATACCAATTGCATTAGTTGTAGTTCCATCAGTTGTAACACACTCCTTTTAGTGGGCATACTCGCAAACCCAAATTTTTACAATCACTTTTGGCATAACTTTGCTACTTTCACCACTATCCCAAGATGCAATTATGAACTATATGTTCCCCAATAATTAGTGATAACTAAAATGTGGTGGTTTCTTGATGTCATGAGCATTCAGAAATTTCTGAACCATCCACTTAACTTCTTTAATGTGGTCTTACTCAAATGTTTCGAGGACCATGTCTATCTTCTGAACTTCCTTTCCTACTATATTTCAAGAAATCTGCAATTTAGCTAGTCAAGAGAAAATAAATCTTATTGTCCAGAATATTTAGAGCATCCCACATTGAGATGTAAACATTTTAGTTTTCATTACATCAATAATTTTAAAAGAAGTAAATTTTTTAGAGATGGATTCAACTATCTTAGAGTAGGCCTTAGCGAAAATTGATTCCACTTGAGTAGCCTTTGATATTTGAGATATAAATAGTCTTCTTAGATCGAAAGGTGTGGTTATTTTTGATGGCCTTTATCAACTGGAACACTTGTTGATTTTTGAGGAATAAAAGAGTTGTTGGTTGACTTTAGAACTATAGATGTTTTCTTATTAGTGAAGTTGGTAGACAGGCCTATTTTGTTGTTTTTGACTTTCAAAGTAGCTTTCCTTAAGCCCTAGTAGTAGCCAATGAAATCCTCTCATTAAAACAAACTAAATTTTGTTCGAGTTCTTTACGCACATAAGTTTCTTACTACCCACCCTTCATTTGAGTCATGAACAATGTTTGGATTGAGGTTGTGCAACAAGATTTAGATTGAAAAGCATTTGGGCAAGTTACAACTAAATGAGGTTGATTGCAAGGTTGAAAACACTATTTTGTAGCCATATTAAGTGGGACCAAAGTGTTAGATGTACTAGGAGCCTGCGGGTCAAACTTCCTTTTCATAAGGTTGCTTATAACTTTGATTTTGTTAATAGGGCTTCTGTTTTGTTGATTCTGTTGATTTTTTGATAAGGAGCCTAATAAGGTCTACTCGTAACGTAATTTAGTTTTTAATCGAATTCAATTTATTTCCCATAGTTTGCAAATATTTAAATAAATCATCGATGGAGCTACAATAGTACATTCTATGATGGTAATAGGTTAAGGAACAAGTGCTAAATCTGAAAAAAATGGCATTAGGCCTTGGTGCTAATTTTCCATCTTGAATAAGACTATTTTGAAGTCGGATAAATATATTGTAGGCTACTAAAACTGTTTCTCCACCCACTTAAGCTGAATCATAGTTGGGATATCACTATTTAATGCTCTAACATAATAAAGGAAAGCATGACCATCTTGAGGCTTGACACTTGTTGGAATCTCTCCCTTGTTCTGGAAAAATGGATATTGAAATTGGACATAAATTCATTGGGAGCTCTTTTAATGGTAGACAATTGTTCAATGAGAGATAAATTATTTGAATTATCCTAGAATTGTTCCAACAATTTCACTCACCTACGTCATCCCAAGTCCTTATGCTCCCAATTTCTAGGTTTCTATACCATTGCAAGGCTTTCCATTTAAAGATGTAGAAAAAAGTATTAAAGCCACATCTACATCAGTGATATTATGAAATGCACATATTGTTGTGACATCTTTAATATTAGCGAGGTGTAACCTAATTTTCAGCCATGAATAATGGCAAATTTTTCATGGCAACATTAGGTATGTCATGGTAAACTAGGATTACTAATGGGCTGCCATCGGTAAAGGTCACAAAATTCCTAGGAGGTTGAATAGCCATTTGAAAACTAGGGATGTTAATAGAGAAATTTATACGTAGTGAAGGAATATCGGGAGGAGGGTTATAAAAACTAGGTCTCTTATAAGGTAAAGTATTATCAAATCTAATCCTAGCAGAATTCAAAGGTAAAGAAACAAATGTAGGAGAAATTCCTCTTACCAATGATATTGTAGTTACTTTAGGCACGGAACATGCTGCAATATTACTTTGAAATCAGCTTTGTGGAGTCGCCGAAAGATCCTAGAATCTTTAAAAATAAATTGCTACAACATGCTTTACCGAAAGTGACTTTGTAATCATTGTAGATTTTTGTAGAATTTGTAAATTACAATTATATCATTCGTGGTCCCACCGAGCATACCAAAAAAATTTATCTCTCGAAAGTGCACCACCCAGTAGAGATGGGCTGCATGTTTTCTAAGCTTACACAATTAATCTCTCTCTTCCTAGAAACAATGAAAACAGGAGCCGTGGGTATACCTATTTTGAGGTGAGTCTCTGGTATCAAGGTAGGTTCCTTATTACTATATCTAAACTTATTCCTGAGAGTTTGAGAGTAAAACATGATCATAAAATAATTACAACTAAGGTGATACACCAAATTTGTATGAGGGCTTCAGCCGAGTATATGCACTGACTTATTTGGGAAGGATTCTTGATGCATGAACCAATAGTTTTTCTGAGAATATATAGGAAAAACACTTGATTGTACTTCGAGGGAGAATCACAATAGTACTAATAAGTTAACTTGCACATTGAAACTAAGTAGAAAGAGTGAATTTTGTAGTAGGGTAAGGTGATTGATCGGGAATTTGTATTCACAAGACTAATAAAAACATACATAAGACTACAAAATAACTTGGAAAGGTAGAAAATTTGGTTCATTACTCATATATCCAAAAATTCCTCCGAAGTCTCGCTTGTGCTTCAGTAAAGGCACATAATATATAGCAAAAATAAAAATTACCCTCTTCCTAAAAATAGCATAAGGCTTGTAGAAGACGCCCATGCATCCTATTTTTATCCTTTATTTAATAATAGATAAGAAATAAAAATAGAACATGTAATTACAAGTGCATTAATAGCCTTGATTACAAATAGTGCTGAAGTTGACTCTTCTATATTTAAGAAAGAAGGGTGAATAATTTGCTAAAAATAAGGTTACTTGCTAGGCATGTCTCTTTCATGAACATGCAACTTTGTGTTCTTCTCTATCTTGTCATGTTGTGAAAGCATGCAAAAATACCACTCCACGTATGTGAGAAAAATAATTACAATACTTAGCAATATTTACAAAAATAATTCCTCCTGTAGGGACCACCTGCTATGTGCACATTGTCTAAAATTGAAATATCCTTTGAGAATGGCATAGGCATCATAATACATTTGACCACCCCTTTGATATATTTGGGCATAAACTAAGCAATAATCATAGTTTTAATGGTTAAGCCCCTTTGTATAACACATGGCATATTATATAGCTACGCCACCTTTGATTATGCCATCCTTGGCATATTATAATATTCACCTTTTGAGTGATCATGATATATGATTTGGTTTGTAATGACTAATTAGGTCAACATGTGGGTTGTCCCCTTTCATGGTAACTCACCCTTGGTGACTTGGTTGGTGGCATCAAATCTAGTCGGAGTTAATTATAACCCTTTTGAATTTTCATATTTATCTACGTGTTTTTTTCTCCATTAAACGTAGATAAACTCTTTGAAATATTTGTGGGTTCTATGATTTGTTTCTCTGATTGACTCGAGTTCAAAACTTCACATTGTCTTGTAGACCTTACACTTCATCATCCGGTTTCTCAAAAATTCTAACCTGTTGATTGTCTACGGTGAGTGTATTCTTCGGCCCAATCTGCATCATGAATTATAGATCTGTATTTTCTAAGTTCTAGGTATATGTAGATATGTGACCTTGAGAAATTTTTCAAATCTTTATGGAAAATACCTATAAAATCTTGATGTACTGGTTTCGTCATGTACTATACTTGTATTACCCTAGTTTCCTTGCATCTTTCATGCTTGGCCATTGCTAAAATGAATTTTGAGAAGACTATGTGATTATGTGTTTCTGTTATGAACCTCTAATCTACTTAGTAACTTCCTTTGTTTTTCTTGTGGTGGACATAGAGTAGTTTCCTCTTTACGGATATTCATACTTGCCTCTTCTCGTATGATTTCTTTGTGCTAGGCTGTTATCTCATCATTTGTTGAGAATATTCTAGAAGATGGTTTTGACTCTACAAATATAGGTTCTATACATTACTTTTGGTCCATTCGAAATCTTTGGCTTATTTTTGTATTGGAGAATCCATTTATTACATGTTGGACAATTCAATTCTTTTCAAAAATGTAGTTCCATCTTATTTTGTGTTTCAATGTTATACTTGAACTGTAGCTGCATTTGTATTTGATAAATTTCCTTGCATAGATAGTTATACTTCTTTGATATGACAAAGACATCTCGTATTCACCACGAATGACTTCTATTTCTGTAACTATAAATCATGCATTCAATTTGATCTCTAAAGCTATTGTAGTATTTTGTAGTCTTATTTGTATCTCAACATTGTATAATAATCTGATGGACAACTTATTTCTTCTAATTTGAAATTTATCCTTTCCCATAGCAACTAGCTTTGAAATTTTTGTACAGCAACTAACTTTTCCCGTGCTTAACTGAAAATTTAAAGTGTTGTTTTTTATGGTGAAACCCTTTCAAAAAAATTCTATCATTCTCTCTTTCATCCATTTTCAACATAATAGTTGTATTTTCTGATTCAGAACATAACACTTCATGTTTGAAGCTGGTTGGTAAATAAAATGAGACATCATAGTTGTGTTATCTTGATCATAACATGCTTTGTTGTTTTTCTGTATCACTTACTTGATTTAAATCATTCCTTTAAGCATGTAGTAGTTAAAAACAACATGATGGAAAGTTGTAAATGTCCATTTTACATGGCGAAGCCCTGTCAAATTTTTCCAGAATCTTGTCTTCATTCCTTTCAACTATGACCTTCTCTTTTAGCCAAACATCAGCTTTCAAATTTTGTCTTTTCCTTCTGTTACAAACTGAAACATGTGCTTCTATTACCAGTCTCTCTTCTACACCGTAAGTTCTTTTATTTGACAACAATTTTTGGAACTTTGAGTTACATTCTTCCTTTTATTATGTGCACTTATGACTTGTCTATTCTTCTCTTTGGTCTGCAACTTCAGTACCTGCACACTTAGGAAAATAGTTAAACATAATTAGGATTTTTGCCTCTCTTATGTCCATGTTTTCATCTTTTCTCGTCTCTTCCTTCATTCTTCCGAGTGAACAAAGCAAGCATGTAGTTTTTTCTTCAAGTAGAATACATCTCCGTTAGGAGATTATGCATATGCATGAAGTATGATAGTGTAGGAATATGACTTGATCCCCGAGCTCATAGTCGATAGTTTATTCTTTTCTTATTTTTAGGAATAATGACTTCTACAATGGAGATGAAGATGCTTCAATCAAAAAAAAAAAAAAACGCAAGGCAATTATGGGTTCACTTATATTCCTTTTCTTTCTCTTTCATGCATGTGTATTTCTTTTGAATAGTTGTACTTCACTTTTCATTTACATCCCACGGCTTGTGTGAGAAACATTTGACTTTACTTGTGAATAAAACATTGAATTTCATAAATGAGTTGTATATTTATTTCTACATTCTATCTTCTCTTGTATGGATTGTATAATTTAATAAACAACTCAAGTAACATAATTGAATGTCCAAATCATGATGGAAAGAATGTTGATGAGAACTTGTAACATTGATAATGAACCCGATTTTCGATATCTACATTTATGTTTGTTCCTTCAAAACTTAGCACTTCACCTAATTTGTAATTTTTCATCTTCATCAAGGCAAACAAATTTGTCCTTTGGGGCTTTTTTTTGTTTTTTTGCCAAAGATGGAACGAAATTGCAAACTATGTGATTTATTGTGTTTGAAATAGCACACATAAGCGCAGATTTCACTTAATCATTAATTAATTTAGCAATAACTAATATCATTGAAAATTTCTTATATTAGGTATACTTCACCCAAGACTTTTCATCGTATGAAGTTTCGAGTTGCCCATTTTTGCACAAGTGCAGAAATTGTCAACAATAACCACGAGATGGTTTGAGATATTTTATAATACCATGAAAGGACATATTTTTTTCAATTAATCAATATAAAAAGTATTGGGGATTTTAAATTTCTAATTGAATAAGCCTTCAACCAATAGGTAACCCTTGATAAAGAATACACAATGAAAATTGAGTAATATTAGACTAAAAAAATGGTAAACCATATAATATATATTTATGTTTCCAACATTTTGTAGAAGAGCACAAGGATCAGCAAATATGATTTTATCCACCATTGTAAAATCTGAAGACAACAAGTCATAAACTTTCATGGGTAACTAATTAAGAAAAATATATCTATAAACCATTTCTAGTCCTTCCATCAAGTCTTAAAGGAAAAAATCCCAAATTATTGTGACATATTGTTAGGAATATATTCAATCAATTTTTTATATGACTCGTGATAGCTATTAGCTAATGATAATTTACCCTTAGATTTTGGTCAAAAAGTAAATCACAAAGATGATGAGTAAATATCACTTATTTGTGAATCAATTGTTTGGAAATATTAAGGGTGTGCACCTTCAAAATGCTTGCAAATAGATATTTTTAGAAGGTAATGATTATACATCCAAAAAATATATCAAAACATGCACTCTTACTCATCCAATGAACTAGTACATTCTATGTAACAAGTAGGAGATATGCATGTCTTTGGAATACAAGGGCATAAAATTAAAGGGATACATTAAGATCTAGGGTTGTATATCTAAATGAAAATAATCCTTAAAATTATTCAACCTAGGTTTTTGAGGTCCACGATAGAGATAGAGGAAGGAACCATACTCAATATCAATGGTTGGGTGTGGAGAGATATCTATTAATAAATAAAATAAAGAAGTATGCTGATAACCAAAATGAAAGGAACTAAAGAGATAATATATGAGAATTGTAATACGATAGGTAGGATCAATTAAGTAAAATACTAAACTAACATATCAAAATGAAGAAGAGAAATTGAAATAATCTATGTAAAGTGCTATTAAACATTTAGAGCACTCACTTGCACATGTAGGGTGGTCGTTGATGCATATATCTTATGCAACAAAGAGAGAGAGAGAGAGAGAGAGAGAGAGAGAGAGAGAGAGAGAGAGAGAAATACTATTACATGGAGTTGGTGAAGAACATTCCTAAACAAGATATATGATGACCCAATAGTGCAAGAAATCATCCAAGAAGAGGGGTGTCCAATCCAATCCAAGAAAAATGCAAGATGAACTAAAATAAGAGTGAGAAGATGTGAATATGGTACAAAAGAGAAGATAAAATAGAACTTAAGATATCTTAACTTCTCATTTCTTATGAGTTTCAAATGAAGTGGAGGTATATATAGGATGTCATCACCAGGGCGGATAGTGTTAGACATGAGAAAATATAACACCAATACAATCGTTCATGGGTGATTCTATCGCCAAGGATATAAAAATAAAGAATTTTATCATGCATGGTAAAAACAATTTTTTTGTGTAATAAAAGTACATGAATAAGGTGTAAAATGGTGGAATGTAAGAAATATGTCATGAATTTTATATCATGACATGTAAGAGGAAAAGGATACATAGTGAAAGGAAAACTAAGCTAAGACAAAATAGTGACACTCTCTTTATGTAAAATCTATAACCCATAATGGTAATGTGAATAACCATTCCACATTCTGGAAAACCAACTAAGGCATCCTCTTAGGAAATATATGCATCAATAAATCTTATTTGGGTAAAGGAAATTGCTAGTGGCATGTATGAAATATGAAAAGTGAAAAATTAGGTTTATAATTATGACCCATTCGTTTATTTGCATATAGAAATTTAAAAACATTAGGTGATCAATGGAAAATACAACCTCTAAAAATGATACTGAAAGTAAGTCCATAAATATTTCTTAAAGGAACTAGATAAAATGAAAAATACCCACTAATGTGTATATGATAATATCACTCATCCTTCCACATTTGAGTCCAATCCATGTTATAATCCTTTAGAACAAAAAATAAAAGGAAACACTATAATATCATCAGTAAAATAATACATAAATCACCTGCTAGGGGTCCATGGGAAGGATGTCATTATATTGTTATGTTGAGATGGTATGGTGTCATAGAGATATGAACAATTGCATGTAGCAACACTAAAAAGTAGAAAAACCATATAGTTGAAGGTAAAAAGGGAAAATGTGATAAAATTTAACATGTAGATAAATATAAGATGGGTGATTGGCCCAAAAGATAAAATGCTAAAAAGTACAAAAACACTAGTTATATCTATAAATATAAACTTTGGATAAATCCAACCAAGGTCATGAACCTAAATGAGGATGTGCATAATAAAGATGTGGAAAAACAGCAGTGTAAAAGCCAAAGTGTTGATAATATTTTGTGATAAGGTTGATTAAATAATGATTTTGAAAAGAAGTTAGCTAAGTACCTGACTCCTAAGTTTTTCTAGATGAGTTTTTTAAGAAATTGGCCATTTTTGGGTCCTTGAAGTTGTGGCCTTCATTGGTTTTAATATGATATGTAATAGGTCCTATAATATTTTTAATGAGCTAAGGACCCCACCATTTCGAGCATATTTTACTTATTTTTAATGTTTGGTAATCAATCTTAAGGAAAAGGTCACCCATGTTGAGGTATGTGGATGAACAATCTTGTTATGTTATATAGAAAGAAATTTTTCTTTCGATTTATAAAGCGTAAGGTTTATCACATCGCTCTCTAAGTAGATCATGGTCATGGAGGAAGGATTCATAGAGTTCCTCATCTAAAATGATATCACAAATGGATGTGCAAAGCGAAGGAGTTCTAACTCAAGTGGAAGAACCAACTCAGCTACATAAGTAAGTGAAAATAGGGTTTCTCTAGTGGCCATATAGAAACTGGTGTGGTATGACCATAATGTAGGATATATGTTTGTGTGCCAATATATGCATGATTCATAGATCATATTTTCTATGATCTTGTTGATGATTTTATTTGTGGATTTGGCATGTCCATTTCATTCGAAATGATTTGGTGTTGAGAATCAAACTTAATTTTAAACATAGAGCATAGCTTCTTTGTTTGATTACATTTGAATTTCATAGCATTGTTAGATATAATGATATGGGGAATTCCAAAGCAATAAATGACTTTATTGAGGAAAAATTTGGATGTAGTAAGACTAGACATGTTGGTGAGAGGCATGGCTTCAACCCACTTAGTGAAGTATTCTGCGGATGTGATTATGAATACATGACCATCTTGGGATTGAGGTAGTTTGTTGATGTAATCCAATCCCCATATACTAAAGGGCCATTGATTAGTAATATATTTCAGCTCAAACAAGGGGAATGAATCAAATCATCATGTAATTAGCATGATCATCATTTCTTGGTGAAATAATGAACGTCATATTTAGTCTTGGCCAATAGTTACCCATACATAGGCACTTGTGTGCGGTGTCATGACAAGTAAAATGGCCACCAAAATTGTCCCCATGTGATTCCTCTAAAATGAGGGGAACCTCATATTTGTTAGCACATGAGTAAGGTACATTCATAATTGGGATAGTATAAAATGTCATTTTTAATTACATATTTAATATCCTTTTTAACATTTGGAGCCACATTCATGGATCGGTACCATGGGTTAGTTTGGTATTGTATTAATTGGTAGATGCTACTATACGAAAAGGTCATGTGTATGGTCGTAGCTTGTTACGATAGAAAAATTGGATGTTTGGAGGAGGTGAAGTTACTATACGTTGGAGAATTTTGATATTAAAATCCCAATTAGAATAAAAATATTAATGAAACTAAGTGGCAGACATGGCAAAGAATCAACCAAGGAATTATATTCATGCAGGATAGATTTGATGGTAAATGAAGTGAATATTGTTGTTAACTCGGGACTTGTTGGTGTCGATTCAATCTCGCCTATTTGTTAAAAAACATTTTAGTCTATGTGGTTTGAAATATTTGTTGTTTCCCTGAGTGGATGAGTGAAATTTTATCTTTACCAAGTTGTTGTTGTCAATCCATCTCTATAGTCATGGATCACATTGAGCTAGGTATTGTTTACAATTTCTCTATCTATGAGAAAAAAATTGTAATTTGGGCATGAATTTGGGGTTTCCTTCTTTTTAGTTTTCCACGGTCATGTTTTCCTTGTCTTTTTGTCCCAAACGTGGATATGTGGTCTTCTTTTATTGGATGTGGCATGGTGTGTTTATTTCGTGAACTTGTCACTTTTGTCCCTTTTACAAAAAAAGTCAAATTTGCCTCGCGTCTCCATTGATTTCTAATTGGCTAGTCAAAACTATGAAGTGGCGGAGAAAATTTCTTATTTTTCCCCAAAGGTGTACACGTGTCGTAAATTGAGAAGTAGCGGGAAAGCGAGGCCTTTTTGTGTTTTAAGGCATTATGGAAAAAAGAGTAAAAAGGTAAAACCAATGCCTAAGGCCCACATGAGGACACGTGGCTACTTTTAAGTCAAAAGCAGGGAGGTGGGTCACCAGACGTTTTTGTAACTTTTAGCTTTGTTATGAAAAAGAAATAAAGAATAAAAGTGAAGCCACATGTTGAGTCTACATCAAAAGCGGGAGGCGGGTCACGGAGCACTTTGGTGTTTTAAAGCTTTGTTTTGAAATAAAGTAAAGGTATAAAGTGAGTCGTGACTCCACTTGGGTCACGCATCAAAGTTAAAAGTGGGGAGGTGGGTCATCGGGGCATTTTGATATTCTCGGCTTTGTTTTCAAAATGAATAAAAGTCATAAAGTAAGCCGCGGCCCCATCGACTCCCAGGAAAGCCATGTGTAGGGCCTATATTAAAAGTGGGTGGGTGGGCCAAATTATTTAAAAGTACTCATTTTCTTTAAGTGATACAAAATGTGAAAAGCATCCCCAGATCCACTTCAACTCCAATATTTTCCACATGGATGGCTCAAATTCAAAGTTGTGAAATACAAAGTTAATGACTATGATACAATACATTTTTTTCCACCATTATTACTCCTACACAAACCAAGGACCTTAAGGAATTTGATTGCTTTCATCAATTTTGGTTAATTCCATGGTCTCTTGTCATTTTTTTAGCGAAGTGCAATTGAATTGATTGTGGAGCTCGATTTGTAAATATGAGAAGTGCAAAAGTTGAAATTTTGAAACAGAGTTGCTCAGGAACCTGCAGAAAATGAATTATCAGTAGAGCAAGATGTTGAGTAAAAGGATGTGGAGAAGGAAGCTATAGGATTAAATGAGGATGGACATGCTACTAGAGGAGATAATTGTACGCCCCAGTTAAAATAACCGGTGGAAATAATTAAAAAAGTGTATTTTTATACACCTGGCAACTTTTGGGTGTAAATTTTTAAACATCACTTTTTGGAACAAATTTGTAACAAACAAAGGATTCCTTGAATATTATTCTTTTGGGGGAAAATTTGGGATGAGTGAGTGAGTGAAATTTTATAAATGCAATGAGAATACTCTTGCATAAAGAGGGGTTAATTTTTCTAAGAAAGTTTGAGAAAAACCATTTTTCCTGATAGACCATATGAGAAACCTATTTATTTCCCTATGTTTTTGGATTTAATCATGTTAAGATGGTTGTAAGTGTGCAAAAATTGATAAGCTCTCAGATTTTGAAGAAACTCTCTCCTTTTGATTGATCTAGTGAATCTTGAATGAATATGTGTTGATCATGAGCATAATTGTGTCTACTTTTATTTCAGAATGTTTTCAAATAGTTTTTCTTGATCCTATTGCAATCTTATGTTAAAATATCTCTGAGTCACACAAGATATCATCCATGTGTTAGTATTGTGGATTTTCAATTTCATCTTATTATGTAAATAAACAATTTAGAATCACTTTACTTTCATTATGTTGATAAAGATTGTTTTTAAGTCTATGAGTGTATCTTAAGCATGATGAATCAGGGATTTATAACGTTTAATTGAGTCTTTAACATGAGCCTTTGTGTTTAATTATGGAAGAATGTGTGAAACCTTGCATCTCTGGGCCTCTATTGATTCACATCTTCTCATTGAAGAAATATTTTTTGCTTTTGAAGCATTATGTCTGTGAGTTTTCATATATTTGTAAAGGCTCTCAAAGATCTGGTATAATCAACTTTATCTTTCTTAACTTCCCACCAAAAACTTCTCAAACAATGAATCCTACATGAACTACCCTTGTTTGTACTATGTATCCACAAATGAACAAATTCCATTGCCAAAGTATGTAGAAACAATCAAGTTTCAATTATTGTCTTTAGTAACCCAAACCTTGTCTAGGAAACATCTCCACTCTCTAGTATGAAAACTCAAGAGAGTTATATTGTGTTTTATTGATCATATTTTCTCAAGGTTCTCATGAAAATTGTGCAAATATGCATCTCTTGAAATCATTCACTAATACGGGTTACAGAATGGGTCCTCTCACCCTGGTTGAAGGCACAACCTAAAGTAGTGAGGGTAGATCAAACCCTTAGTGAGGTGCTATCCATTTCTCCAATGCCTGAGTGAAAAAGAGTTAGTTGAATCCCCTCCCTGGCTATAAAATGACTCATATTATGATTCATCTGTCTCTAAGCATCCTTCCAATTTTGTGATGTTATTCATCCCTTGCAGGAGGATTAATTTGGATACTAACACCAAAGTGGTGCCATTATCAGTACTTATTTGCACAAATGCATATGCAAAATAACCCTGGTAATGTTTCTTACATGATTTAAGTGTAAATACATTGTTTAAACGTCATCCTTTGTTAAGATTTGTAATATTTGTGCAAGATTACAAGTTCATTATGTAGTATTTCCAGTTTTTAGTGGTTATTGCACTAAATTTGCATCAATAGTGATAAATGTGAGTAAAGGAAGGTTGGATCTATTAAGCATTTCAGAAATTAAGCATTGATAGATGCTTGGCAAGATACTTTTAGTTCATTCTCATAACTAAGGTGAAAATACTTAGTGGTGACTCCATGTTGAATTGAAATTTTCATGATTACCAGTGTCTTAACCTATGTCAAGTGAAATTTGTCATCAATATTTGCAAATCTGGAGGGAAGAAGGTCTTTCTTCACTAGGGATCCTACTAAAAAGTTATTTCTAGAACTAGGAAAAGAAAATTTAGAAGGAAGATGAATCTAGAAAGTAGTAGGAGATCACGAGTCAAGAAAGGAGATATCAGTTCTAAAAGGTGATCAATATGTGGTTGAAGATTACCATACGTCTTCAAGTGATTCTGAACCAAGTAATCTTTATATAAATTTGAGTTCTCCAATTGGAGAGGGGCCATCATTTGTGTCTGAAAAGTGTTCTTCTCATTTTCCCACTATTTCTTCCAAGGTTGATAGGGTTTTCCATGAAGCTGAGTCATTAGAGAATATCTATTTTGAAATTTATACTCTTGTCCTCCAAATACCCCTCATTCCCTATCATTTTGTTTCTCCTGTAAATTCACCACCTCAAGGAAATATGGCCCAACCTCCACCTAGACCTCCTTTTGTTGTTAATATTTTTGGACCTATAAATTTTAGAGTTATGGATATCATAATATGGTGCCACATGATATAAGAAATAGGTTACCAAAGTTTCAAGGAATAATGACATCACCGGTGAGCACCATTAAAATTTTTGTCAACATGATGGAATATTTTGAAATTGATTTTGAAGCTGTGTATGTAAAACTATTTATTCATACTCTTGAGGAGGGTGCACATGACTGGTATAAGCATTTACCTAATAATTCAATAGATTAATGGACTGAGATGAAAAATCCCTTTAGATTGTAACATGGGGATAACACACACCACAAGTTCCTTTTATCTAAGTTTGAAAATATAAAGAAAAATCCAAATGAATTTGTCCATGATTTCAATACTAAGTTCAATAAGACCTTGAATAGGCTACCTATAATCCTAAGGCAAAGTGATGTATCCTGTTTGATAAAATATTTTGACGCTTTTGATAAAAAGGTTGCTTATTACTTGAGAGATAAGAACCCAGGAACATTGAGGCAAGCCTTCACTATGGCTTTACAAATTGAGAATAATATTAAGGTAGTTGGAAAGCCTCCTAAGAGGGAAGGTGTTAAGTTGATCAATCCTGAAAATCCTTAGTCAAGCAAGGTTGTGGATCTGGAAGAGGTTGTAAAAACTTTGGTTGGAGTAGTTAAAGAGATATTTTATAAACTGGCCAGAGAAGAAGAGGGGATAGAACATAATTCTGAAGGTCAACATAAGCCACAAGTTAAGTCAGGGGAGATTTGGAAATCACCCCAGAGGTTATCATAGACTAGATGACTGAGGAAAAGGACCCATGGGGTCAGGAAATAGACAACCTCAACCCTAGGAAAATAGATTGGTTATTGATCCTTTGACTTCCATGGTTGCTACTGTGGAGGAGGCCAATGTTATCAAGTGGTGTGATAGGTGTTTATTACCACACTCCCCATGTGATGTAGATCAAGAAGTTGAGGAAGCAGATGATGATGAGATGTATGATGATGTGTGCATGATGGAATTCCCTACAAACTCATGACAAGGGGCAGCCTCAATTAAATTGATAACTTCCATATCTGTTGAAAACATCCAGGATTATGTTCACCGGGTATTACCTCTTCCTCCTATTAATAATTTTGAAATTTATATGGTGCAAGAATTTTATCTTTCTAATCATGATTTTAAATACTTAATGGCCTTGATGATTAAAAAGTATGATGGAGGGATCCCTTCCGAAGAGGACATTCAATTTGTTGAGGAATGCAAGTAATTGCTCGGGAGAAAGAATATAATAGGAGAAGTAATGTTTTCAAAGGGGAGGGCCACAAACCAAGAAAAATTTCTAGCTCTTGCCAATAACCCGAGGGAAATACCTAAGAAATATACATCTGGAAAATGCCTAAATATTCCAAATAAAACCTTAATTTTTCACATGCCTAGAATGTGAAGACTCCCATATTATCAAATGAAGTTGTGAATCACCCTTATAACAATGCCCTACCCAAATACATTCCTTGTGACATAGCCCAAATCTTGAATCAAATCAAGGTTCTTTGTTCCTATTGTTGAATTACTTAGAATCCTTAGAATAGGAAAAGGGCATTTGAGTATCTAGGATTTAAGGAAGAAAACATTATCCAGAGAAAAAGTATAAATAATATATATATTCCTCCTATTATTGCATAATCATAAATACGACAAGCATTGGAGGAACTCTGGGTTAATCATCCGAGGTGTATTTGGGAAATTTCTCGGTTGAATCTCATTAGATGTAGATCCATTTTTACCACCTTGATTATTAAAAATAGGTGGTACATAACTCGCATGTTTGATTCAGGAGCCTCATGTAATGTAATGCCTCTTGAGGTAATGAATGAGTTAAATATCAAGGTAACAACATATTTTTGGAAATGTACTATCATGGATTCAAGAGAAGTGTCAGTAATTAGACATGTCAAAGGATTAGTAGTGCAACTAGCAGTTTATCTAGGAAAGTACTTAACCTTGAATGTAGTTATTCTGGATTGTCCTGCCAAATGGGGGATCTTATTACCTAGAAAATTGGTAGCTAGTGTGGGTGGAAGTGTTTAGATGGACATATCTCTTATGTAACCATACCAATCTAGGGAAGCCTTGTAAATTATATATGAGAAGAAAATTTTACATCTCATTGAGGACCCTAACAATGCTTCTTATGAAGTATTGTACACATATGTTTATGTTGATAACTTTATGGGATATGCTGATTATAAGGAACATAAAATTGATGAGTGAAAGTATCATGACTAGGTAGGTTCTCCTTGGACTATAATGTTTGATGTAGCATGCTCTAGATTTGGTAATGGCATTGGTATTGTCTTAATATCTCCAAGCCAAGAGGAGTTTAACTTTTCTTTTAAACTAAATTTTGAGTGTACAAACAATATTGCAGAGTATGAAGCACTATTGTTGGGTTTAAGGATTTCTGGGAAATATGGTGTTAAAGACATTGTTGTTAAAGGATATTCAGAGTTAATAATCAAACAAGTTAGAAAATTGTATGAAATAAAGAATCAAAGAATGAAACAATATAAGCATGTAGTTTGGGACTTCATTGATATGTTTGATTCTTTCAATATAATACATCATGATAGGAGCTATAATATTGTGGCCTGAAAAATTGGCGTATTGGGATCTAGGTTTGAAAATGATACAATCTCTTCCATATTGTGAATATGATATTGAAATATTGATCAAGCCATATGTCCTGACAATATCAAGCACTGACATGTGTTTGAAGATGATGCTCGGGTCCAAAGGTTTCTACAAAATAAAGGAGAATTTTCCAATCAAAGTATGGACTAGGAACCAATGGTTTGTGTAAATGATGGAAAAGATACCTTGTTTGGTAAAGACATTATCCAATTAAAAACTAATACTATTCCCAGAGGTTTGGTTGCACTAGAATAAAATTTTGATAATGTTGACTGCATTATTAATAGACACATGTCAGCCTCAAGGGATGTTGAGGAACATAACCTGGGCACAAAAGATCAACCTAGGAGAATATGGCTAGGCAAAGAACTTGAAAAGAGAAGAAAGAAGTCATATGTCCAATTGTTAAAAAGTACTAAGACTAGTTAGCTTGGTCATATTTAGAACTAAAAGCATACAGAGAAGACCCTTTTCAGCATGAAATACCCCTAGAAGCCAATGCCAAGCCATTTAGGAAGAAACAAAGACCAATTAATCCCTTCCTTTCCTTAAAATGCAAGAAGAGTTGAAAACGTTAAGGGATGGAGGAATTATACAGCCTAAAAGATACTCCTCATGGGTAACAAATTTGGTACTTGTTCGAAAGAAAAATGGGGATATAAGATTATGTGTTGACTTCAGAAATTTAAATAAGGCATCAATCAAGGACAACTATCCCTTGCCAAATACAAATAACATGTTGTAATTAGTTACTGGTTCTGAGTTTTTTTCCACTTTGGATGGTTTTTTGGGTATAATCAAGTGGTTGTGAAGTAGTTAGAGAGAATCAAGACCACTTTCACCACTCCATGGGGAACCTATGTGTATGTCAGAATGCCATTTGCCCTGATGAATCCTAGAGGTACATTTTAAAGAGCATTGAATATAGATTTTTGGAAATATAAATGATTTCCTTTTTGTGTATATGGATGATGTGATAGTTTTTTCAAGGAAAATAAGTGATCACCTACAACATTTAGAAAATATTTTGATAAGGTGCAGGGAATATGGTATCTCATTGAACCCTAAGAAATGTTTTTTTATGGTTCAAAGGGAAAAGCTACTTGGACATATAGTGTCAAAACAAGGGGTCATGATTGATCTGAGAGAGTGGAAGCCATTAGGAAATTTCATATTCCAAGAACCAAAAGAAGAATTCAATCCTTTTTTGGGTAGATAAATTTTATTAGGAGGTTTATTTCCAACTTTTCTGAATTGACTATCCCAATCACTAATATGTTGAAGAAAGATCAAAGTATCAGATGGGAAGAATCAGCTATTCAAGCCTTTACTAGGATTAAGGAAGCATTGAAGAATGCCCCTATTTTAGTAGCTCCTGATTATAAAAAGGATTTCCAAATGTTTTCCTTTGCTTTAGAGAATACTATTGCATCTGTGTTATTACAAAAGGATGATGAAGGAGCTGAAAGACCAATTGATTTCTTTAGTAAAGCATTACAAGGAGCAAAATTGAAGTATACTATCATGGAGAAATAGGCCTTTGCTTTGGTCAGGGCCACAAAAATCTTTAGGCCATATATTTTGAGTTCTAAAGTCATAGCTTATGTTCCCCATACCATGGTTAAGGATATCCTATCAGAGATGGAAATTTCAAGTAAAAGATGCCGATGGGAAAATAAATTGCAAGAATATGATATGGACATCCAAACTACAAAATTGGTTAGAGGATTGGGCCTAGCAAAGCTAATGGTAGAAAGCAACCTATAAACAATTGAGATAAATGAGGTTGAAGAAGAAAGATTGAATATTCTTGAGAAAGTGACAAATTCTGAATGGTACAAGGATATTATTTTTTATCTCAAACATCTATAGTGCCCCGAGAAGTCAAGCAAGAATAAAAACATATCACTTAAGTTATTCTCTCAAAATACATCATCATTGATTATGGGTTAGCTTGGAAGAACCCTGAGGGATTTCTTTTGAGATGTATCACCGAGGATGAAGCCCGAAAATAATTGATGATTTCCATGGAGGAGTTTTGGAGGGAATTTTACTAGAAGAGTCACAACTCATTAAATCTTAAAGGCTAGTTATTTGTGGATAACTCTTTTAAAGATACAACTCTACTAGTAAGAATGTGTGAGAGTTGTCACTATTTTTAGGAAGATTGAAAGCTTTAGGCCCCCTTCCTTTGTAGCATGTATCAATTGAAGACCCCATTTAACTAGTGGGGAATGAACTTCATTGGTGAGATTTTAGATTATTCAAGTGTAGGGCACAAGTGGATGTTAGTGGCCACCGATTACTTTACCAAGTGGGTGGAGGAAATCCCTTCCAAGAAATCTACCCACCAAATTTTTATAAACTTTATTATAAATCATATAATTTGTAGGTTTGGAGTGCCTACTAAGATAGTTGTTGAAAATTCTATGAGATTTCGAGCCAAAAATTTAATAGCCACATGTCATGAGTATGGGATCAATTTAGCATATAATTCAAATTATAATCCCCAAGGTAATGGACAATCAAAATCAAGCAACAATATTATTGGTAAGTAGTTGAAGTTTGGTATTTGGGCTGATAGAATCACTATAAAAAGAGCTCTTGGAAAAATTCCATTTGAGTTGGTGTATGGAACTCAAGCTCTACTTTCCCTACATATTATTGGTTGTCAAATAAGGACTTTATTGAAAACAATAGTCAGGGGATAGAAAGTCCCTCCTCTTTGATGGGAGAGGTTCCCTTATTTAAAGGAAAAAACCTATTTACAAATGTACAACATTTAGTTTTAAAGAGGAGCTCTGATATCATGAAAGTGTTTGATATAACAGATCATCAATACAAAAGGATAGAAGAATTAAGGAATGGGAAAAGGCATAATAACACTCTCAGGAAATATAGATAACAAAATAATTCCTTACACATGCTAGAATGGAATCATATAGAACATAATCATTTGCATTAAAACCACAAGATGTTATTTCACAGACACAAAGTTCTAGAGATGACATCCACAAGAATACAAAGCTTCTTGAAGTAAAATAGATTAATGATTCAATAAATTTTAACAGATAGAAAGGAAAGAAAAAGAATAGATAGAAATAGAAAAGAGAGATCTTCTTGTATTGATAGCTTTTTACTCCTTTACACTTTCAAAAATAACTAGAGTTCTAGCCCCGAAAATGGTGTAGAGAGCCCATTATATAGCTTACAAATTGGTTACACTTGGTAACCATTTCTTTTAACTAAAATATTAATTAGGGAAGTTCTTGACACAATGTTATTAATTAGTTTACAATGAGCTCAATTCTAGGAAAAGAAGGAGAAAAGGAGAAACTAGGAGAAAAAACATCCTCTTATTGCTGAGGAGGGCCCACTGACTTGAGAATCCATTTCTGAATATTTTTAATGCCTCAGTTATCTCCCTACCTCATGGGATTGATGTGTTAGCAGTGGCATGAGACAAAGTGCCTAGAAATTTCTCCATGTCCTTATCAAACTCGGTATGTTCCAGGTATTCTTTATTAGCCTCTTCAATGGAAGATTGAAGAGAGAAAATATCCTTTATCTTCTCTTTGGTAATCAATTCTTCTTTGAACAGGTCTTCTTTGACAAATGTCCTAAAATGAGTTTTAATCTCTTGAAGAGAGAGAGGAACACCTAAAATTTCATCATGAAGATGACAATGAATATCCTTAAAGGTAGATGCAACACAAGTCTTGAAATATTCTCCCTTTTGCCAATTGTTTCTCAATTCTCCCAAGGCTTCTTCCAGAACTTTTATTTTCCATTCAACACTAAACACCAATGACCCTGACAATTTTTCCTTGACATCATCAAAAAAATTACTGGCCAATAATATATTTTCATCATCCTCGTCCCATCGGTGAAGATCTATTATGCAACTACTACAAAGCTTTAGTTATTTTTCCATAGTTCTAATAGAGGAGGAGAGTTTTTGTAACGATGGTCTCATAGTTTCGTGTCATGGATCTCTTGATTTTAGGATATGGGGGATTCTTTGGGGATAAAAAACAAGGATGTTAAAATATTAGTAAGTATTGTAGAAGAAACCTTCGATGTAAATTTAAGGTACACATAAGTTACATAAAGGTTATTTTCATGTAAGGGAATTTAACTCATCTAATAAGTTCCAACTAGGCTTGGAATAATTTCCACAACGATACCATGGTTGTGGAAGAATGGAAGGAACATCCATATTTCATCTTGATTTAATAGATCCATCTTGTATGAAGATTTTGGTATATGATATTTACTTGGTACTTCTTTTTGACGTACACTAGGTGGTGGTTGGATTGTTGGATCGAGCTCTTCCATTGGTGGATCTTGTGAAGTATCAAGTAATCATCGATTTTGGAATATTTCATTGGATTGATGACATGATCCTTATGGGTAGGTTTACATCTATAATTTACCTTTTCCACATTGATATATTGAGATTCTGAGAATATTTGATGATATGAAGTATCTATGGTGCCCACAATATTGTTTATCATCATTTTTGATGTTTTATTTGACGATTGGAATGGGATATCGCTAATGGAATATACTTATCATAATTATCTTATATGATTTTATAGTAATCGAAATAAGAACCAAGAAATAATTCAAGGGATACCTTTTCAAGGTCCTCACAATCATTGTGAGAATGTCCGATAGTGACATGCCACTAACAAAGTAGATAACTCCCAATATTAGGTAAGGCCTACTTTGAAGGTTGAACTATCCATGGAGTGGGAACCATTTGGAGAAGATCATCATGTGATAAAAGAGTATTAGGGGAGGAGTGAGGAGAGCCCTAATGTGCTCCCAATCATTTCTCTCGAGAAGCATTCTAAGGATTGATTAGATGTGTTGTGCTCTTCAATTTAGGGGATGAAGTAAAGGAGATTCCAAACTCACCCATAAGATGGTATTGTATTTTGGATTCTTTGAGGGCTTCTTCCAACGTGTTAGGAGTGAAGTACATGCCTTTAAATTAGACAGTGGATGTAAGTTCCTCAAATAATATCTAATATAAGCTTTGAATATCAATATATTTGTTAGCTTGTATCGAAAGTGTTTTCCAATTTCTTAATGAAGCCTTGGGTAGATTCATGAGCCCATTTTTAAAAATAAATAAACATTTATATAGTATATTTGAGAAGTTCTTATTTCTGAAACTTAGAGATGGTAGATTTAACTAATCCTTCTACATCAACTATCGATCCGGGAGGAAATTTGTTATACAATTCTAGTGATCCCGTACACAAGTATTTGCTAGAAGCTTAAAGCTTAGCGAGTTACACATGTATTTTTTTAAATCCATTCCTTATAAATACTACCAAATGTCTTAAGATATAGGGATAGAAGCATAGAACCATCATAGGATATCATAGGGACACTCTCCCTAAGTACATGGTAGCTATGTAAGGAGCTAAAGGCTCATTTTTATCATTTTGTAATGTTTTACTTTAAATTGGTGGAAGAGGGATATAGATCTTGTGTGCATCCAATAATGGAGGGGGAATAAAAGGAAATCTATCCAATAAAATTATAGATGTTATCTCGCATAATTTAGTTTTTCATTTCGAGCATGTTAACTATGATTGTAGCTTGGGATAAGGCCATCCGAACTAGCAGATTAAATTTTACCATGTTAGTATCCATAAAGTAGGAATGACCTTTTTTTTAAGTCATTGTTCATGTTATTTGTATTAATTATTGGTTTTTGGGGATATTTATTATGATCGGTCCTATAGGGAGGAGTCGAATATGTTATGGCAGTCCTTAGTTAAGACAAGGGATGGTCATTTCCATAGGATTGGTAGATATATTTTGAAAACCTAAGTATTTAGAAAGGGTATAATATTCATTATTGTTGATATTTTTAATTATGGATGTGTGATCTATATTATTGATTTCAACCACATTACACTTTGCATCTTTGCAGAATCTTCTACGATATATTAGAGGGGAATGGTTTGGACAACATAGTTTCAATCGGATATGATGTTCATTAGGAAGATTAGTGATTTTAGGATAAGAGATAGATTACTTAGGAGTATTGGGATATGTAGGAAAATCGAAATATCTCACAGAGAAGTTCATGGGTTTAGTTATGCCAAAAATATCCTCTGAGGTGACATCCTTATAACTTGGAAGATAAAAACAAGGCTCTAGAAATATGCACTTTAGAAAGTATCGGCCTTGTAGAATTTTTACACTACGGGTGATTGTGGGATGAGACATATTCAAAGGAAAGAAAGGATCGGCCCTATTGTGAATCTTGAACAGGGGTTGATGGCATCCGAGAAGTGAATAGACAAAAAAATAGGATCGGACATATAAAAGGGTCTACACAAGGGCTAAACGTGTCTAAAAACACATGTCATAGAAACACCTTTGGGTGATGATGTACGTGAAAAAAATGTTATCGTGGTTTTATTCATTGTAGAATTTTTAGATGAAGTTACAATATTATATGGGTACTTTCAACAAGCTGTTCTCAATCAAAATATCTACAAGAATCACTTTGATTTCACTAGAGAGTGTATGCAAGATAATATATTTATCAACAATATGCACTCTTACCCATCTATTCAACTAGGATATTTGAGGCAATGAGTCACATATCTAGAGAAAAATAACCCTTACACTATTTCAACCTAGATTTTCCAATGCTTGTGTTTGATATAGAGGAAGGATCCCTACTGAGATATCATTGGTTGGGTGTGGAGAGGTATGGATCAACAAGTAAAATAAAGAAGCATGCAATAAATGAAATCAAAGTAACTAAGGAGATGATATTTGAGAAGAGTACTAAACTAGATAACATCAACCATGTACAATACTAAACTAACATATCACAATGAAGAAGAGGAATTGAAATAATGTATGAAAACTTAAAAATATGGTTTATGTCACTCACCTATACTTGTAGAGTGGTCATCGATACATCTATCTCCCCAAGAACCATAACACAGAGAGAGAGATTCACTATTAGGTGGAGTAGGTGAAGACCATTACTTTTCTAGAATCATTACATAATGACTTGATAATGCAAGTAATCATCTAAGATGAGGGGTATCTAATGCAATCAAATAAAAATTCAACATGAACCAAAAGTAGAGTGAGAAGATGTGAAGATGGAACAAAAGAGTAGAGAAAATTGTAGTTCAAGTGTCTCGAGTTTCCTATTTTTATGAGTGTCAAATGTTGTCGAGGTATATGTAGGATGCTATCACCTACATGCGATGGTGTCGGGCATGATAAAATATATCACCAGAAAAATCACCCACGTGAAATTGTATCGACCAAGGATGTAAAAATAAAGTAATGTGTCATGTAATGTAAAAACAATGTGTCATGGGTCCTGAATGTGGATGAAGAAGGTGCGAAATGGTAGAATGCATGCAAGAAGTCTTGAATATGATATGCATTATACCTATGAGGAAAAGGATACCTAGTGGAAGGATAAATTAGGCCGAGACCAAATAGTGATAATCTCTCATGTACTATCTCTAATCCATAATGGTTAACAAATTAATCATTCCACATTCTCGAAAGGCCCCTTTAGCCACGCGTTTAGGAAATAGATGCATCAATTACCCTTATGTACATAAAGAAAATTGTTACTAATAGGTTTAAAAGATGAAAAATTTAATATTAGGTGTATACAATGATTAGTGACTAGTACATAGAATAATAACTAGTGGAGAGCCTAGTTCTAAACTCATTTCTTATGCGTATCAGCCACTTTTTATTTTTTCAAATTATTTATAAATAATGTGCTTAGAAAATAAGCCAACCACTTTCACTGAAGATTTTTTTAAAAATATGTTTAAGAAATCAACACCTTTTTAGGTCTTATAACATTGAGGTTAACCCTTATAAATTTATTTTCACAAAATAATATTACATTTCTCTTGACCATTAATGGCATGAACTATGCATTTACGAAAATGGTAGTTTCCCTAAAAGCCAAAATATAACAATATTATATCCCTTTATTATTTGCATAGGCGATAATTTTCCCAAGTAGCACAATGAATTTCCTTTCCATGATATGGGCTAGGCCAAAAAATATATCAAAATCGTTTTTCAAGTTTTTGTAAGAATCATGAGAAGGGACCTAGCCAAAAAAATAAATTATATGTATGGCTGCAAGTAAATTAGAACTAATTAACAATTTAAATTGTAATCAAAGAGCCTTAATGATCAAGTATGGAATAATCTTCTCAGCCTGATCCACGACATACTATAATTTCCAAGAGTTTTATTGGAAGGGAAATGGGATGCTCAATTTTTGATGATTTCTCAATGTTGAATTCACATTCATTAGAAGTTAGATAAGCATTGGGTTTGTGGAAAAATATAATTTATATAACATGTATGAAATGCTTCAACCCAATGATAGGTAATAAATAGGAAGGAATTATAACACCTATTAAACATTATTTTTATCTTAAATTAAAGTTAGAAAATAATCATCCAATATGAGATCATTGAGTATCTAAGTAGGGGTAATTATGACGTTTGAATTATTTTCACCAAGACATGATAAGTGGCATTGGAGAAAATATGGGAAACTCCTTAACCACTAAGAATTACATACGATGATCCAAAAGGAAATATCTACGAATAGAGTGAAATACCCCAAAATTTTTGGAGATGATGCCATTGATAGACATATACAGAAAAAGAAAAGAAAAAAAGCTGATAAAGTAGGAAAAAACCCACGTTCGTTCATCATGCACAAAATTTAACAAAAAGGTATTTATTTTGTGTCTATATACCACATTCCATACCTTCTGATAGTATTATTATATTATCCAAAACGTATCTACTTCAGATAAACCCTAACTTCTTTGGAGTAACAATTATGGGTGACAAGTCTTAAATATGTAAAGTTGAAAGGCTTTGGAAATTATTTACTATGTTAAATAGATAAAGGTAATTGACCTCAAATAAAAAATAAGCTCCAGGTCCCCCATCGTGAGAATGAATTTAATATGGCTATATTTTGTAAACTGAATTATAAAAGGTCATTACCAACCACATCAAATAGGGTTTTATAGAATTCAAAAGGAGTTCATCCTTTCTTAGGGATAAGTCATCATCAATTTGAGAAATCTTATAAAGGATGAATAATGCAAAAGTATCTTGTTGATATGAAATGGAGAGCTTATCTAATCTGAAGTAGAAAAATTATATGAAATAGTTGAATAAATAATGAAGAGACATGAGACAATGTTGCATTAGAGAAGAAATTATATAATAAACACACTTTTATTATTTATTCAACATAATTCTAGAGCAATTACATGGTGAGAGATCTTACAATATATAGGAGAATGATCTCCTTAATACAAAGATTTAACTCCAATTTTCAATCACACAATATACTCACCTATCTCTCCTAGAATCACTCCCAAACCCAACAATCTCTCACACAACTCTAAATAGCTACGTGAGTTGTTTATTCAACAAACTCACAACTAATATATTTCAACCTATATTATTAATAATGAGTTGTTTGATAACTCATATTAATAATATTACACTATTTTATTTTTCCCACACAAATATGATATTAATATCACAATATTAATATCTCACTAACTCACTAATGTAATATATGAATATTACATTTAACCCTTACAAATAAATGTGTGAGCACTAATCCTAAGATATTCCTAACACTTGTCAATTTACATGATTCTTAGATTATTTTAAGTGCTTGTTGATAACGGAATAAAAAATCAAATCCCATAGTTGACACATGAGATATATAATGTGAGAGTTCAATGATGGGTTTGATTTATGGTGTGTGTGTATTATTTGAGAGAGTGAACAAATTATTTCAAAACCTAATTTCTCACTTTGAGAAATTTTATTTTATCTTTGATTTGATTTTATTCTATCATTTGTAGGACTCATTAGTTTCGATGTTCTCTATAATATTTTCCACTTGTTTCATAAAAATTCCTTAAAAACATCTTCATCCCTAGAGGCTTAACTTGGATGTTATAATGAGTAATGTTTCCATAAAATTTTGCTATATATTAACCAAAGGAGCACAAAAAACAAATCAGCCAACATATCATATATTTCACCATTTAGTCCACCCTTTCCTACAATATGGGCATGTTGTTAGGCCCCAAAATAACCTAATGTGGTAAATGGTGGACCCGTGATGCAAAATGGTGGTATTTGAGATAAAACTACGTTATATGGAAGATCCATGTCTATAAGTTTCAATATATCCTAAAGTGGATAGGGATATGGTCATAAAGGACCATATTAGGCATGAATTACACCTAAAAAAAAAAAATAAAAAAGGGTTCAAATATTAGCCCGACATGATCGAGGCTCTCATATAATATGTTAGATCCTTGGCGAAACTAGACAAAGTGTGTGAAATGATTGAATCATAATGAAAGGAAACATTTGGGTCATAAAACCCATATATATATTTGATGGTGAAAAATAGTTAAGGGACCTTACCCCGTACAACATGAGAAACATGACAATCCATCCTCTACCAATGGCAGCAAAGATCAAATTAACAACAGAAACAAACAAATAACAATACAACAAAAGCCAACAACAATCTCAACAAAGCCCCTTCCCTTTGGATCTTATCTATATTTTAAGGGGGGAGATTGTGCCTGTGTTTTTCTGATAGACAAATTTCCAACCCTCTTCCTTATTTGGATTTAAATTTTTGTTATTATGGATTGGAATCAAAACTTCAATGTTTTCCCCATAGTCTTGGGAATCAGATGAATGAGCCTAAACATCCTTACACGCTTGTTGCACTTCCATCACTTTTGGATCAGCCGATTTCTCAGAAATTAAATCATAATCACAATCCAATGGATCATTCACTACCAGGTGATTAGAATTAGAGTTCTTCCACCAAGAGCTTCTACCTTTAGCATGTTTACAAACCAAGTGACAATCTATTGCTAAATGGCCAAGAGAGAAGCATGTTCTGCATCTAAAGGGAAACCCTTCGTAATCTAGGTTTTGAATCCAAGTTCTATCTTCAACTTTAAGTTCAATAGTAGAAGGAAATCCACAGAAGTATCCATATCAACCAAGATTCGAGCATAAGTAGTATGCTTAAAATCTTCAGTTTTAGGGTCAATAACTAAACATTTCCCTAAATTATTGCCAATAGTAGTTAAACAACTCTCCAACTAGAATTGAAGGGAAAATTAACTTGGAAAGAATTAGAAACTAGGTTAAACAAAGGAAACCAGGGTTTCATCAAAAGCATATGGGAATCAAATTCCCGAATTTTCCTTAAAATTAAATCTCTATCTAAAGCACTAAAAATGCAAAAATGAAAAATCCACATGCACTAGGAATGATATCCAACCTAACTTCCAAGAAAGGACCCCATTGACTCGATATCCAAGCATGCAGCACTGGAAAACCTGGAAAAATTTGTTAAATCTGTAAATCAGATCATTCCTCTTGAAATCCTCTACTAACTGAAGCACCTCCTCCCCAAAACTCACAGATGGGTTAGATTTATCATAAACCATAAGCTTATTCCTTTTGGCTTCTGGGAAAACTTTGTACTTATTTCCTCCACCCCTTACCAAATCCTTGAATGAAATCGGAGCAGAGGAATTATTAAATATTGGCTGATCTTGAGACTGCAAAGGCTCGGATCTAGCCCCAGAAACTGCCCCATACACTATTGTACTACCACGCACAGGAGCATCTGAGACATGGACTCGGACGTTATGTCTCAGATCTACATTCTCAAAATGCACATCGTTCTGGGTTAAAACCCCTACAGAAGCCTTAGAGATATGAAATGTATTTGCATTGCCATGCTCGATAATGGGGCCATTAAACTGGGACTTCACTGTCTTACTCGAACAAGAGGCTCGCCCAACAGCCTATAAGTTAGATATAGCTTGTTTGGCATTAATACTGCCAGGTTATCCTCCCAAATAGTCATCAGGAGTGTCGCCGCCACGTCCTCTGCCAAAACCAGGTAAAAGCGGCACCGTTGGGTGAAATAATAAAGGGGAATTTTTATCTGTTTCACAACAACAACAACTAAAGGAAGCCCATATGTGAACCTATTAATAGCATAGCTAGCAGATGGGTGGCCATTACCAATTGGTGATCTGCATCCACTCATCCCTCCATCGCCGTGGAGCTTTGGTTTAGGGTTAGGGCCTTTTTCCAAAACGAGATTCTTCGCAGAACCCATTTTGGAGGATTCTAAACCCATATTTAGCACATATGTATATCAAATATCCCTTTCTGGTAACTATCGAACGCATGGGTAAATGGCCAATATTTTATATATCTATCTAAAGCATAATGAAGTCACCACATATGAAGCAATGCCCTTTGGGGATCATATCAACAATCCTTCACCAGAGAATTGTTTATTTAGCTACATCATTCGTTACATAAATATAATAAATCAAAAAGAGTGATTATAGTTACGGAATAACACCCACAATACAAATAATTCATGAATAATGTAATGATGCTTCCATTTAGTGGTGATAAAATTCATTATTCTTCCATGATCAAGCTCATGAATAGTATTCAAAGCTAAACTATCTATCAAGACAACTTTTAAAACCATGGATAAGAGAAATCCTAACACATTAAATTTCAAAAAATAAATAATATCTATATATAAAAACCACTTCCTAATGTCTCGCATACTCTATTTTTAAGTTGTGTTTGTTATACCCCTTACACTCAAAGAGAATAAATTCATTTAAAATTAGCATCGAGAGACATATTCTCTTAATTTATACCAAAAGGGCATCATCATTATTTATTTAATAAGTTGTTGGTTAGAAAGAAAAATTCACTATCCTAGGATTTATTTATGCTTGGGCGTGAAAAAGTTCTTTCTTGAGGTGGTGAGGGTTTATATTAGAGCACCTTGTTCCTATTTTATCATTACAATTTTAAATACACAAGGAAAACTATCCGATCATATAAACGAGTTTTAAAACCCATTAACTCCATCAATGCCCAAGGTCGTATAGATATTTATAGTTTATTAGTTAAAGGTTTGTTCTATGAAAGAAAGAAACAATTTATATATGGATTAGAGATGGTAACTCAATGAGATTAAGAAGGATCAATATAACTAGAAATTCACTAGCTCACAATTTAGTAGTCTTGCAACTAAGACGAGAAGGGTGGTGGAGGAAGGTCGTATAATGGTAATTTTCTTATCCATAGTGGTGCAACCATCTTCATCAAAATCCTAATAGACCAAAACATTTGGATTTGAAATAGTTCTATTATGTTATGTTAACAATGGTAAGTCTCAGATCTCATGGTTTGTAAATTGTCATCGAGAAAAAGGTATTAAAAGGACTTATGAAAAATACCCTTTTATTTTACTAAAAGTCACCCACTTTTGTTTCAAATGTTTTTTTAAGAACATGAGCTATTTTTACCTTAAAATAAACATATATGTGGTATGGTATCAAAGAACATAAGAGGTTTTTTGTAGTTGACCATCCTATTAAGGAAGAAATGAGATACTAATTAAGAATGATTAAACTACATGTGAAGTATTTGAAATTCCACTGAAACTCATAATTTGAGAGTCATATACTCCTAAAATACAAAATCAAGAGTCCAAAGGAACACAATGAGTATGGAACTTTAGACATACAAGGTGGAGGATATATATTGCACCATGGAAAATTTAGAAAAGTTAGTCAATAGGAACAAAAGAACATTTTGTCATATTATATACTAAGTCCATCTTAACACAAAACTTGTACCACTTCATTTCAACATAAGAGAGAAGCATGTTTTAAGAGGCAATCCTTCCAAAAAGATCTTATCACTTAAAATTTCAAAATCCAATGACATGCAAATTAAATTTCTTAACAATTAATAAGATATGAGGGGAAAATATATTACCTAATTCAATATTTTGGGCAGAAACTTTCGATGTGATTCCTTGGAGGAACCATCATATTTTTAACATTTGGGAATACTAAAATATGTGAGTGGGATATCATTATAAAAGATCCTCCCGAAAGTGGGTTTTGCAAAAATATAAATAAATGCAAGCGCATGTGAAATTTTGTTTTACATAGAGCACTATTACTAGTGTTTAACACTAATTGGTTATAACCATACAAAATATGTTACCCTCGTAGAACATTTTATTCCATATCTAAAAATATTACAATCCATCAATTAGATATTAGAATTGGAATTTTGACCTCTTTGTTTTTATTTATCGTGTGAGTCATGAGATTGCATGTGATTTTATTTAAGTTTCTAGGAAATTTGATTATATGACAATCAAATAAATTTTTCTTGAAAAATAAATATATTTTATTGTCAAGTGTTCCTAAATAAAATTGATTTTTACCCGTAGATTGACATCTAATTTGGTATGGGATTAGGTATTTACTATATTTATATCTTTGGATGTTTTTTTATCAATTATTAGATTAAATTATTTTAGTATTGGTGTGTGTTTTATTTTTTTGATGGTATTTTATTAACAATCAGTTTCTCATGTTTTCTCCAAGAATTCTTATTTTGTTTATATTTTTAGTTTTTTCTGTGTCTGTTTATATATATATTTTATTCTCTAGTTATGTCAAAATTACATTACTATTTTTTTCATGAAAAACCATAATATAGTCATCAAAAACTTTGATTTTTGTTTCTTTGAAGATATAGGTAAGCATTCAAGTATTTATAATAATATATATAAGTATTAACGTGTTGCATTTATTAGCTAGTTGAAAGTGATTAGGGTCGAGTGTTTACATTAGATAGGATTTCTTCTTGAATTGTATTATACATGGTGTGTTATTTTCAATGAACCATTTATGCTAAAAGGTCCGATATTAATATAGGTAATAAAAAGGTCCTAAAAGCATCCACTAGTTTCACAATTTTGAAGTTGTCGCAACCAAACCCTTGTTCAAATGAAGGAGATTGGATTCAAAAATATGCACATAATTGTTTAGAAACTAGTGATCTTTTCAATGTTAACATCAGATAAATAAGGTCCACGAGTAAGGTTTGGATTCTTTTGTATTTTTTAAAAAGTTCAATTTTGGAACAATGTGTAGTTTTTTTTTCGTGCTACTATGTCTATGTTGATGTTTATGTGTATTATTCATATCAATTCATGAACATATAGTAATTTTTTTTTTTTATAACTTAATACCGAAGTAAAAAAACACATATAAATATAAAACCCTTCATATGACTTATTTACATTCTAAAAATACTCCTTTATGTACTTAGGTAAAATTTAATATTTTATAACTATTTACATTTGAATAGTAATAAATCAACTAATTGTAGTGCATTGTTTATGAATGAATTTCCACATCCACCTTATCATAAATCCACATTCTTTCATTAATTGATATCCTCAAAGGGAAATAGATATCTTCATTGGAGATTAATAAGATTATTTTAGGGCTTGTTTTCTTTGATGTTATATGCACTTGGGCATAATTTTTATATTCTTACATCTATAATTTTCCTTATCATATTTATCATAACCCTAGTTGCTTCTTTTAGTAATTTTGTAAAATTTATTATTATATGTGTGTTTTAGATATTTATATGGATAAAAATATTTCTTTATGTAAATTTCACGTGGAAAATATTTTAATGGTTACATACTTCCTTTATAAATTCCTTTGACATGTATAGTAATATGATATATATTTTTATCTTTATATGATTGAATTCAATGTATACTCATAGGATTAGTGTTTCCAAAGACATATCAAATATTGTTGACTTACTTCTGTGGAATATTTTAGGGATTTATGCGATGATGATAGTTTTCCATGTTTATGTTCTAATGATATTGAATCAATTGTAACACTTATATATATATATATATATTTCTTTTATCTATGTATGATAACTTTTACAAGCCTATATGCTTTATGTAAATGAGATATAATATAATAGAATACAATATTTCCTTCTCATATTCTTAAATGGACACACTTAATCACAGATAATGAAAGAGGGAATAAATTATTTTATTATTATAAAGTTAGAAGATTAAATTTTACATTAATATCACTTGTGGATCATTGCGGCTCTTCTCACTCTCCTCGTTCTTTCCCTAACCTTGGCTGAGAAAATAATGATCATGGCAGCGACAAGATAGAGTCCAATCTTATGGAGGATCAGGAAATTTCTTGGATGAAGATTATGTTGGAGAAAGGAAATAGAAATGTAAAGCCACCTAGAAAAAGTGCAGTTTTTCCCCTCCTACTACGCATGTTACTCAAGAAGCAGGGGCTGATAAGAATAAGGGAGGAAAAGGACCTAAAAAGACAAATAGTGGTCATGGCAGAAAATAGGGGTAGATGGTGTGCATGTGCAGGGAAGAGGAGGATTGCATTCATTTCGAACAAAATGTTTCCCTGAGATATCTGTGGCGGTGACGATAGAGACTCCGTTTTATATAGGGGATTCAAATAGGATTCTACTAACAGCATGCTGGAATGCAAGAAGAAACTTGATATTCCTGTCACTAGGATCTCCTCCCCTACTATAACAGTAGAAGCTTTGACCCAGTGTTCATTTAGGGAGGTTTTATAAAAGAAACCTGAGCTCAAAACCATGAGGCCGGTTGAGAGTAACCCATGTGTATCCTTTGGAGATGAAGTCCTCGAAACTTGATCTTTTTATTAAGTTCATACCTTGATTTGAAAATTCAATGGACACTAGCCTAGCCTACATATCCTACATGAATGGATCTCCAAGCATTGGATCCCGCTTCTAGAAGGAAGGTTAGATCTCTACCCTTGTGCTAAGGGAATTTTTATTATTTCTTTTGAATCCATAGCTGATAAGGATATCATTTCTAAAAAAAAATTGGTATGCCAAGAAAATACCTTATTGTAAAACCCTGTTTCCCATCATTCAACCCTCTCACTAAATCAATCTCTCTCAAAAAGATCTAGATCAGATTAACCTACCTACCTCTCAAATTTTGGGATCAATTTTTTTTTTTCCATAGGAAACACCTTGGGCAACATCATTAACATTGACTCCCAAACCTGTGATTTCACACATACAACCTATGCAAAAATAATGGTTGAGGTTGATACTTCAAAGGATATTCCAGCTCACATTGAGATAAGCATGCAACATCAAATTTGGACTCATCCTTTAGACTATGAAGGTCTACTTTTTAGATGTAGAAGATTCTTTTCTCGGGAAATTTTGCCACTAATTGTGAGTTGATAAAACATTAAAATAAGAAGCATTAGTGGAAAAACATCAAGAGAGAATGTTCCTCATCGATATCCTTGAGAAAGATCACAAAAATAATACATACTCAAAGGACTGAAACAACGAGTCAAAAGATCGAAGATCTTGAATGTTCCTTTGATATCCTTAATACATATCAATTGATCAAAGATCTTGAAGTTTTGATTCCTTTAGAGAAATATTACAAGTAACAATAAGAAAACTATCTACTCAGAAAATAGCTATTAATTTATTGTATAATTTTTGTTTGATTGATTATTTGTTTATGTGAAAAGTTCGTTGTACATCATAGTGATGTATTTATGAAGGTATTTTGGTACTTCATTGTGTAGTGATTAAGTTGCATAATGGTGCTTTCATGTAAACATCTGATTTTGATCACTTCTTGGATTTTTACTATGTATTATCTGGATTTTGAGCCTCTTTTTTATTGGGGTATAGTCCCTTCCTAAAAACTATTTGCCAATAATTAAAAAAAAAAAAAAAAATCATTAATATATCACATAAATCCATAGACAATTTGATAATTTATATTGGATTTTTAATATTTCTATTACTTAGAAATGTAATATGGTGTATAAATAAAGACCTTACAATATATTAATATTTCAAGTGTTTCATTGTTAGAACTATTTTATATTTTTCTTGGTTATCCATATATTTACCATTAATATGATGCCTATGAATAAAATTATGTATTTTTCTTAATATTTATTGGTGATATACAATACCATGTTCTATAAATAGGTCATAAGCTCTCATCATCTAATGCCAAGTATTTTAAAACTCTAGTCAATTACAAAAAGAGATTTTATTCTTAATAGTTGGATATGATAAGAACAATTACCTTATGGTAGAAATTCATAAATACATTCCCGTGGTAGATATAAAATAATTGGATGCCATGATAGGTGAATATTATACACACTCAAATTTGCAAATTCACTCTTTCAAACTACTAGTTGTTACAATACACCCTTGAAAACCCTTCCCTTTCCTATTTAGCACACTTAAATTTCATTTGTTGTCTTGTTTATCATTGTACATTAACATGTTGTCAAATTCTAAGAACCATCTGGATAAAATCTATATAAAAACATCAAGAAACATTTCCATGAAATTATTTTTTTCTTTTCATTCCTCGAGAAGGGATTTACTGATGGTCAAGATAATACATCTAGTCCTAACTAACTTGCATGATATTAAACCAATATCTCCTCCATATTTTCTTTCTAATTCATAGTTTTTATATGGCCTTATAATATCCATGGGTAAGCCTTTCATTGCCAAATTATCTAAAAACCCTATATAAGTATACATTACCTTGTTTTCTAACCTATAAATCATATGGCACTACACTAATAAAATCACTTCCAGCCATTGGAAAATGTATCCATAGCTCCATAAATCTCATTATAGCAAATCTAGATTCAGTAGGGTATAAATATCTAGAGGTTTTAATCTCATTACTAGGTGAACCCAACTATCTACCTCATTCAAAAGTATCTTACAAAGATAAAAACTCAATTCAAGTATGTTCAAATATGTTTTTCACATCTAGTTGCATTAATTCAAGTATAGCATGCTAGGTGTATAATGGTATGTGGTTTGAGGCATGTTCATAGTAGGACCAATTTTGGTAGTACAGAGGGTACCCACAACCCAAAAAAATGTTTCTTTTGTAATATTTATCATACATGGATAGAATTTTATATGATAATCATATAATTCAAATATATTTTCTTGATGATTTCAAACTATCATTTGAGAGAGACAAAGTATTTGAAATCATTAAAAAGTGCAGAAGTTATATAACATAGGTTCTAGTAGCTCCATGAATATACATGAGATGCAAAATCATATGGTATGGTCTTTCCTAGTCTATTTTTCAATGAAATTCTCCTTGAATAAAAGTTTTTTCTAGTCCATATCTCATTGTTCTTGAAGTTCATCTTCCCATAACCTTTAAGAATCATCCGTAATCCGCTATTTGCACTCATTTATTTTTGATAGCAAGTTCATGTCTTATTTAGCATATAAGTTTCTAGTAAAAAAATTATTTTGATTATGATAATTGATGTTGGAAGTTAATTAATAATAATATCCACATTTTTCTACTCCTTTCATCCTTTAGTTATAACTAATTTAATAAAATCAATTAGGTTGTAGGTAAATTATAATTAGAATATAAACATTTTGGGGTAACCCAACATGATGTTAGGGTTATTCTATTGTCGTATAAATTCATACCTGGATCCTAAGTGATATGCAATAATTACATAACACATCTAGGTGAATACAATAATGATTTTTAGTCACCTAATGATGTTCATTTCCATTGTGTGTTATAAAATACTATTAATTTTATGCCAAGGAAACCTTTTCATTATCAATATTTATACCACATATGTTTTTATAGATATTAAGAGAGATTTCAACATTCAGTCACCTAATGATGTTCATTTCCATTGAGTGGTAGAAAATAGTACTAAATTTATTCCGAGAATACCTCTTCATTAGCCATACTTATAACACACATGTTTTTAGAGATATTAAGAGATACATTGATAAACTCATGGTTGAAAGACACATAATACCCATATCTTCACCATATGATAGAAAAATCATTTTATATTAGATTAAAATCAACAAAAAGATCATAATGAAGAATATATTCTAATAGTTGATGACTTATTCACCAAAAATGATCTCAACTTTGGGTATTATACTATAATCTTGTCAAGCCTACAAAAATATAGAAGCTAACCTTATGAGAAAAATATGGTTGTTTGATTTAATTGTTATATAATTCTATTTGAGTAATAAATTTCTTATATTTATGTAGATAACAACTTACATATTGTTTACCATTTCATATTTTCACTATGATCTACCTTATTACAATCCTAAACATAATAAAAAAACATGAGATTAAAACATGTCTTGTATATATAAAATTATCAGACATTGTAGTAAAATAGAATAAGGATAATGTTCATTTTCATTGAAAAAGATACAATATTTGGAATACATATTAGACTTAGAAATATTGATGTCGAAATGTCCATAATCCATATTGAATGACCTACACCAACAATAATTGACATCTTCACAACATTTTTGGATTAGAAAAATTTAATAGGATGTTTATTTCTTTATTTTCTCACATTACTTATATCTTAAATAAAGATGTTTTAATCCTAAAATAAGAAACATGGATTATAATCCTTATTTAGAATTGGAATCAAGAACGATGTTTACGTGGTTTAATAAATTAAGAATTTACCCTTATATTTGACCATATAGTAAATTATACAGAATTATATCATCAATCAATCACATAATGAATATAGTAAAAAATATAGACATAATATATTTTATGATAAGGTGGAGTAGGGTACAATATGGGTAAGTGCAGCAAGTTGGTGGACAATTAAGTGGACATAAAAACCTAAAATTTAGGTACCGTGATTGTAGTTTATAAACTACGCTCACACAATTTTTTTTATAGGTTCGGTGATTTTCGAACCTAAAACCATGATCGTGTTCCTCTGAGACAAAAAATATAGACCCAAATCTCCTCATTTCCCCCATTTTTCCTCTCCAACAATGATTTCTCCTAGACCTTTGGCACTCACGCTTTGAATACCCCCTAAAAATTACTCTTTAGACTTCTAGATCATGATAGTTTCAACCATGCCGCCAAGACAAAGAGGTAAGCCCCCGATTTCGATCACTGTTTTTGCATTTTGGGTTATTTTTTGTGATTTTCATGAGTTTTTCAATTTTTTGTTTATGTATACAATTTTTTTGTTTTGTCAATTGCTCGACAAGCTCATAATCCTGCAAACCATCAAAATATTCCTCAAAACCCTCCAAACAATCCTCAAAACCCTCAAAAATTCCTCAAAACCCTCCTCCAAACATAGATCTACCTCCTATGGCTCCTTCTATCCCCACAAAACTAACAAGAACACAAGCTAATATTGTTGGAAGAATATGACAAAATAAAATTGTCATTAAGAACCTTATTCAGACTATAAGACAAAATCATGCCACAAATCCGTCCCACATGACTTTAGCCAACACATTGCAAACATTGATTGGTGAAGTTGACTCTGAAACCAACCAAATAGACAAATGGAATACCTTTAGAGGTGATTGTACATAGTGGTATGTAGATAAATTATCCTATGCGGTCGTAAAAGACAATTTTTTTGGAAAAGACTACATTTGTGCATTATTTACTGACCTAAGAAAAAATTCCCCCCACATTTACTTACAAATGGTTCCCAATCCATTTGTGCCACGATGACCCAATCAAGAACAATTTTTGGGACCGATGGTGGATTGTTTATGATTATCCACCATGCAACAACAATGAGGTTCCCCTCTATTTTTGAAGAAATTATATTGTGAGTCCATGCTTAATGAGGTCCCAAATTATTTTGAATTTTCTAATTTTTATAGGTGATGTGGTGGCCTTGAACAGATTAGACCCGGTGCATGCATAGGTCAACCAAGGATCCCCATGCCCAAAACCACCATTGCCTTCAGTTATCCTCCTATAGTGAAGGAGGTTGTGGAGATTTACACACTACATGCATTGACGGAGCTCACCGACACTATGACCCAACATAGTGAGAAAATTACATCTAGTGAGGTTGGTGAAGGCGTCAATTCTAGCACACCACACCACCTTGTGGATCATGTGGTGTCGTATCCATCATGCGGGAGATATCATTTGTTGGATCACATGATTTCTTTTCTCTACATGAGATGATGGTGGATGTTTTTGGAACTAGTGCAAAGGATCTTGGTCTTTCACAGGTAAATGTCAAATAAATATTATATATATATACAATAGTTTAATTCATGTTTGAGATTTTAATATATATGTATTTTAATATATATGTAATTGATTGATATACATGTAAAAACTAATTTTTATTTCATTTTAAATAGCAAGAGCTGGTGAAGGAAACATTCGGAGTTGACATGCTAGCAATTATAATGGGCATGTTACAAACGTAAGTTTCAAGTTGTACTTAAATTTAAAACTTCAATTGATTGTCCACTTTTATTATTATAATGTTTCACATATACATGTACATATTAATATATGTTTGTCTTTTATAAGCAAAATCCTAGTGGGTCATCATCTACTCTTAGAATCGAGGCTATTGGCATGCCTCATGTGACTTTTTACGAGTTAAATTCTCTTTACACTTTGTTTCTAATTGTGGAAGTTCATGTGGATTATGATTTGGCTATGTTATGTGGCAGTCATGTAGATTAATATTGATTTGCACATGTTTTTGTATAGCTTATGACTTGCAGAGAGAGAATCATCCATATATGTAGACTATGGAGGCTACATAGATACTTCCATAGCATTCGCAGATCCACTAACCTTTGTACAATTTTTCAAATTTGTTAAATTTATTTAGGAATTATTTCTTATTACTTAAATCTACAATATCAAATTTTATACATGAAATATTTAATTTGAAATTTAATTATTTGTATGTAGCTTACCCTTCGTGAGTCTACTATTGTCCCTACCATGTGTCAATGAAAAATTTATAGGGATCATGATATTGCGGTAAGATTTTACATGAATTTTAACTAAATTCTAAGTTTATAAATTTTGAATGTATTTTAAAAATATGAGTGTTAAAAACTTGTTTTTTATGAATGTTGAACTTAGGTCATGGGCCTACTTAGAGACGCCTAGGACCACATGAATGAAATCCATAGTGGAATCTCCCTCCACTACATCCCTAGGTCATGGACATGTACTTCTAGCAGGGTAAAGAGAGGGAAGATCTTTCATGATTAGATTCATAGGACATGGATGTACATAGATATATATATGGGCCAGCTAGTCCTATTTCATGATTATTCATAGCACATTATATATATAGCCTTATGTGACCGCATCTGGTCCTATATGTATGACACACTTAGTTCGAGATGTACACATGTTATGAACTTATATTTTCAGAGATGTGCATCTAACACACTTAGTTTGATACATTGTATATTAATCTATTGGTTTTTATAACTATATTACTTCTATGTTTGATTTGATTTCATTACACATGATATCCTTCTATGTATGTATATTGTATGTATATTAGTTCTATATGTATGTTTGATTTATAATATAAAAACTATGGTGTGACATATATTAATATAATGTTACTATGGTGCAACATTGCATGGTACAATTATTAAGAAATTAAGGGAAGCATGTGTATTCCTCCATCAACATGGGAAACTAATCATTTTCCTCTTAAGTCATGAAAAATATTTCATACCTTGAATCTTGAAATAAGATGTCTTCCTCGGGTCATTTGGTTTTTGAACCACGTATTTAATTTTATTTATCAAAAGGATATTTTTCATTTTACCATTGATGAGTATGGCGGTGTATGACCAATCCATATTTATATCCCCACCAATATCTTGATAGAAACTTTGGCTCAACAATATACCATATGTATCTCGCATGTCTTCCACAAGTATTTCCATCTTCATTTTCTTGTCGTGAAGTCTACAAATTCTACTTGAGAATCTTTCACCTGGCCAAAAAGAGGTAATTTTTTTTTTCATGTAGTAACAATGGCCAATAGCAGGGCTGAGAGTAATACTAATAGATTTCTCAAATTTTATAAGCATGACATTGTCAAAGGTGTCGGAGTCAATAATGCAATTATTTAATTTATACCCATTGACCAACAAGGAAAGATAGAAAATTTCTTATTTCCTAGAAGAGGAGGTTTTTAAGGAAAGAAGGTTCTAGGAATGAGTTTTCTATGAGTGGGAAGTGATTCTATAGTGTTGGTAGGATTCTTGGAACATGTATTTTTACTACACCCTTTTATAAACTAGACGAGTTTATCAAAGTGCTTGGGGTGTTTTTTTATGTACTCATATTCAAATATTTGAATTTTATCTTTCTCAAAATGGTCATTGATGTAAAAATATGAGGAAGTGGTAGGCACATTAGGAACTATGGAACCCTTGACATGAGTAGGATTTTCAGTCTTAGGAATAATTGAAATAGAAATCGATTTGACAAGAGGAGGTGAAAGAGACTTACTCAAAGAGGTAGATGGATTCTTGGCTAAAGTAGTATTAGGATTCTTCTTGGATGACCACATAGAAGTAGAAAATGATGTTCCTCTTCTTCTTTTTTTCTATCGATTCACCATTTGAGGATTAAAGTGTTTTGCTTGGGAAGTAGAAGAAGAGGCTTATTTTTTTTTTATGAGTGGGTGAACACTAAACAAGAGTAACTATTCATATCATCTATGGATTATTCAGGATCTTTGTTGGGTGAGTATTGAAATAACCAATAATTGCATAACCATCTTCTTCTTCTCTTTCAATTTCTGATTCAACAATTTATTTTCCTTCATCTTCATAGGTTTCGCATATTTCATTAACCGGTGGAGATTCTAAGGAAATTATTTTAACCAGTACGATTACAGGTTTTGTACCCCTAGATATAAGATATATATAGGTCGAGGCCTTATTGTGGTACCATGCAAGAAGAGATGTCGCTTTTTGGGCTACTTCATTCGAGCATAGTCCCTTAAGAGCCCTGAGACAAAAAAATCATTCAACCTAGACGGGTGAGTACGTGGAATCCATGGAACCTAAAGACATATCATTTGATCCTACACCTTGGCAGAGACCCTCTATAATATTTTGTCTCAGTTTTTTCCTTCTCCAATCGGTGCTCTCGTTGCCCTACTATTTGTAAACACGCCAAATAGTGTAGTTTGAGATAGTGTAAGGATGTCAAATGATATATTTTACAAATACTGGGTAATGGCACCGAATCGACCGTGATGACATGTCTAGGTTGAAAGGTGAATGCTAGAGGAGGTATCATTTTGGTGCATGACAATGTCATTGCTTTCGGGCTACTTCATTCTAGCATAGTCCCTTAAGATCCTTGAGACCAAAATATCATTCAACTTTTTCGGGTGACTACGCAGACTACATGGCACCTAAGGGATGTCTCGCTCAATCCTACACCTTGATGTAGGGACACTCTACAATATCCCTGTCTCAAGATTTTCCTTATCTAATCGATGCTCTCACTGACCTATTGTTTACACACGCATCAAATAGTGTGATTTGAGATAGTGTAAGGCTATCAAATGATATATTTTGTAAATGGTGGCACCAAACCGACTATGCCAACATGTTTGCGTGGCTAGGTGAATGGTAGAGTAGGCATTGTTTGGTGCATGACAAAATGTCATTGCTTCTAGGCTACTTCATTTTTTTATAGTACCTTAAGAGCCCGAGACCAAAAAAATCGTTCAACTTCAACGGGTGACTATGTAGACTTTGTGGCAACTAAGATGTCTCGCTCAATCCTACACCTCGATATAGGGACCCTATACAATAATATATCTTGGTTTTTTCCTTCTCAATCGGTGCTTTGCTGCCCTACTATTTGTAAATGTGACAAATAGTGTAGTTTTATATAGTGTAAGACTATCAAACAATATATTTTGTAAACGCTGGGTCGTGGAATCAAACCGACTACACCAAAATGTTTGTTTATCTAGGTGAATAGTAGAGGAAGCATCATTTTGGTGTGTGCGATAACATCGTTGCTTCCAAAGCTACTACTTCATTCAGCATAGTCCCTTAAGAGCCTTGAGACCAAAAAATCATTTAACTTCGACGGGTGACTACGCAAACTCTGTGGAACCTAAGAAAATATCATTTAATCCTACACCTTGGCATAGGGACCCTCTACAATAGCATGTGTAATTTTTTTCATTCTCTAATCGGTGCTCTTGATGTCCTATTGTTTGTAAATGCACCAAATAGTGTAGTTTGAGACAGTGTAAGGATGTCAAACGGTATATTTTGCAAACACTAGGTTGTGGCACCGAACCGAATATGTCGAAACATCTGGTTGTATAGGTGAATGCTAGAGGAGGCATAATTTTAGTGTGTGACAATGTCGTTGCTTTGGGCTACCTCATTCGGGAGTAGCCCCTTAAGAGCCATGAGACCTTAAAATCGTTCAACTTCGACGGGTGACTACGTAAACTCTATGACACCTAAGGACTTCTCATTTGATCCTACACCTTGGTGTAGAGACCCTCTACAATATTCTACTTCAGTGGTTTTCTTCTCCAATCGGTGCTCTTGCTTCCCTATTGCTTGTAAACGCGCCAAATAGTATAGTTTGAGAAAGTGTAAGGCTATCGAACAATATATTTTACAAAAGGTGAGTCATGGCACCAAACCGAATGCTCTAAAAAAATTGGGTGGCCAGGTGAACACTAGAGGAGGCATCATTTTGGTGTATGACAACTTCATTGCTTCAGGGCTACTTCGTTCGGGCATAGTCCCTTAAGAGCCCTCAGACCAAAAAATCATTCAACTTCGACGGGTGACTATGCGAGACTCTCGACACCTAAGGATACATCATTTTATCCTACACCTCGGCGTAGAGACCCTCTACAATAACTCGTCTTGGTTTTTTTCTTCTCCAATTGGTGCTCTCACTATCCTATTGTTTGCAAATGCACCAAATAGTGTAGTTTGAAATAGTGTAAGGATGTCAAATGGTATATTTTTCAAACGGTGGGTCATGGCACCGAATTGACTATGTGAACACATCTAGATAGATAGGTGAACACTAGAGGAGGCATAATTTTAGTGTGCGACAACATCAATGCTTTCGGGCTACCTCTTTCGAGCGTAGTCCCTTAAGAGCCATGAGACCAAAAAATCATTCAAGTTTGATGGGTGACTACGCAAACTCCGTGGCACCTAAGGATGTCTTATTTGACCCTACACTGAGTGTTGGGACCCTCTACATATAGCATGTCTCGGTGTTTTCCTTCTCTAATCGGTGCTCTCGTTGCCGTATTGTTTGAAAACATGCCAAATAGTGTAGTTTGAGACAATGTAAGGATGTCAAATGGTATATTTTATAAATGGTGGGTTGTGGCACAAAATGAACTACACCGACACATCTAGGTGGCTAGTTGAATGCTAGAGGAGGCATCGTTTTGGTGCATGACAATTTCGTTGCTTCCAGACTACCTCATTTGGGCATAGCCCTTTAAGAGCCATGAGACCAAAAAATCATTCAAATTTGATGGGTGATTACGTGGAATCCATTTCACCTAAGGACATCTCATTTCATCAAACACCTCATTGTAGGAACCCTCTACAATAGTCTATATCAGTATTTTCCTTCTCAAATTTGTGCTCTCGCTGCCCCATTGTTTGCAAACGTGACAAATAGTGCAGTTTGAGACAATATAAGGCTGTCAAACGATATATTTTGTAAACGGTGGGTCATGGCACTAAACTGAATTTTTGACACATCTAGGTGCCTAGGTGAATGCTAGAGGAGGCATTGTTTTTAGTACGAAAACATGTTACTTCCGGGCTACTAAGTTTGAGCATAGTCCCTTAAGAGCCCTTAGACCAAAAAACCATTCAACTTCGATAGGTGATTATGCAAACTCGTTGAACCTAAAGATGTTTCATTTGATCCTAAACCTCGATGTAGGGACCATTTGCAATAGCCTGTCTTGGGTTTTTCCTTCTCCAATTGGTGCTCTTGCTACCCTATTTTTTGCAAACGCGTAAAATAGTTTAGTTTGAGACAATGTAAGGATGTAAAACGGTGTATTTTACAAACGGTGGGTCATGGCACTAAACCGACTACACCAAAATGTCCAAGTGGCAAGGTGAACACTAAAGGAGTCATCATTTCTATGCATGACAACGTTGTTGCTTCCGGGCTACCTCTTTTGGGTGTTTTCCCTTAAGAGCCATGAGACCAAAAAATTGTTCAACTTCGACGGGTGACTACGCAAACTCCGTGGCACATAAGGATGTCTTGTTAAATCCTACCTTTGGGCATAGGGACCCTATACAATAACCTGTCTCAGTGTTTTCCTTCTCCAGTCGGTGCTCTCGCTGCCCTATTGTTTGCAAACATGCCAAATAGTGCATATTTAGAAAGTGTAAGGTTGTATAATGGTATATTTTATAAATGATGGGTCGTGGCACCAAACAAACTATGATGACATGTATGGGTGGCTAGTTGAATGCTAGAGGAGGTATTATTTTGTTGCGTGACAATATTGTTACTTCTATACTACCTCATTCGGGCATAGTCCCATAAGAGCCCTGAGACCAAAAAATCATTGAACTTCGACGGGTGACAGCACGCAGACACTCATGGAACCTAGAGATGTCTCATGTCATCCTACACCATGACATAGGGACCCTCTACAATAGCCTGTGTTGGTTTTTCCTTCTCTAATTAGTGCTCTCGCTACCCTATTGTTTGCAAACGCCAAAAATAGTGTAGTTTGAGCGGTGTAAGGTTACCAAATGGTATATTTTGTAAACGATGGCTCGTGGCACCAAACCGATTACATCAACACATTTGGGTGGCTAGGTAAATGCATAATGAGGTTTCATTTTATTGTGCGAAAACTTCATTTCTTCCGGGATACCTTATTCGCGTAGTCCCTTAAGAGACTTGAGACCAATAAATTTTCCAACTTCGATGGGTGGCTACGCGCACTCCATGACACCTAGAGATGTCTTATCTCGATCCTACATATCAGCATAGGAACCCTCTATAATATATTGTCTCGGTTTTTTCCTTCGCAATTGGTGCTCTCATTTCCTATTGTTTGCAAATGCACAAAATAGTGCAATTTGAGTCAATTTAAGGCTATCAAATAGTGGGTCGTGACACCGAACCGATTGTGCACATGCGTAGGGATGATGTTTTAAAACTTGGGAGGCATCGTTTTGGTTCTCTAAGCTCACGGTCCTTCTGGGCTACCTCCTTCTGAGCCAAGAACCCCTCTATAAATACATAAATCATTTTTAATTGATTGTATTTTCTTGTAAAATAATGAAAGCTTCTCTTAGCTTCGAGATATTATAATTTTCTACTATTAGTTCCAACCACGTGAAGGTGGAAGCTTTTCTTGCACCACTAACTCGTACATAAAAGTGTTAGTAAAAGAAATTTAAATTTCAAATAAAAAACATACTAGATATATACAAAATACACAAATTTAATAAAATATATGAACTTAAATTTATCTAACTAACAAATTTTTATATACCAAAGAAATTATATCAAAGAAATTATATATAATAGACATGAGCATTGTAAATTCATTCCAATGAACCATCGGGATCGGTTCTACTCTAAATAGGAGACATGATTGCTTCATGATATGACTCTCGAACCTTCCAAAGAATATTGTTTTTAGGCCTTTCTCGATATATATACATCTAAATATTTGTTTCTAGAACTATATGCGAATATAAGAGTATTTTCCTATGTGTCTCAAAGTCTTCAAACACCCAAACAAAGGAGTTTTTTTAATTGATACCATCAAAGCCAAGTTCCAAAGTAATAATACTACTAACCCTATAGGGTACTCAATATGTTCACCATCTATAATAGGAGAAGTCAAATTTTCTCTTTCCTCGATGCAACAACATAAGAAATACTTTGTTCCTTATTCATTGTCTTTTGTCCCAATAACTCGCAAACACGTGTCCTACAAAAAATGAAGGTTTCAACTTAAATATAAATTGTACATATTAAAATTTCAATGGACATAACTCAAAATAAAAATTGTAAATGACCATAACTAACTTATTGCACCAAAATCAAAATTTCATCAAAGTCTTTGGATGTTGCAACTTCATATGCGAAACAAGTTGTAATGCTTATGGAGGTTGATAACTAGGAAGCAAAGTTAGAGGCCTACAAATCCATCCATCCACCCATTCTTGTGAATCACTCAACAAAGTGACAAATTCGATGCAAGATGTATAAAAACATGTCAAATTTCTTGTCCATGTGGCCCATGAAGTAGCGTCATGCGCTAGAAAATGAGTCCATATCACTTGGACCTAGTGAGTTTCATACAATCCTCATAGTTAGAAATTTATTGTTCCTCTTTAACCAAAAATATCTTTAAAAAAGTGGAATTTTCTTCAAAACCTTGGGCCATGTTGTCAATACACCATTCCACTATGCTCTTTACATATTTCAATTTAGCACCATTTTGTACTTCAGTTCTTCTCTTGAAAGATATCTTTTCACACATGCCCCTACATTGTCATGCTCTCCTTTTCCATGTCTATACTCGGTGAAACTCCAAATATGTTGCACACCCATCTTGACGTGCATCCTGCTCATTCAATAAAATATTCATGCATTCTTAAACTAATACGTGTAATTATCTCGACCATATATAATTTTATTTGTAGTGGATGTACCTATCAGATAAGTTTCCATAAAATAACTAGAAACACCCTTGCACAAATTCAATAGAATGAATACGATCATTACCGATATAAAATTAGTACTCTCTTAAAAAAATTGACCATTCTCTCGTACTTATATCGGAGAATGTATAAATGCTATATGCACAAAAATGGCAACTTGTACTAAGTTGTAATATTGTGATTGAACTTCCATTTGTGGTTGCAATGTGTAATTCTCTAGAAAATCAACCACATAAACAATAGTACCAATAGGAAATATGTCTTTTCATATCTTCAAGTGTTCACCCAACCATCAAGCTCTGTGTGTGTGTCTAGCATACTCATAAACAATTTCATCCTTAGATTTTCTCATAAATTGAAAAATAGGCATATGTTTTGTAACTAGCTCACACCGTTTAGACTCGTTTCCATCTTTCAACTAGTATGCAACTGATTTATATTTATCGAAGTCAACTAAATTATGTTCTATTGCACCTTCAATTTTCTCATGGATGAAACTTTCCAATTTACGTAATCCGCTACATGTACCATAACTTCCATCTAAACAATCCTGACTATAAAAAAATTGTCCAACTTATTTTTTAGAAAATATCGTTGGAATGAAAACCCTAGAAGATATTGGTGGAACTTTAACACCACATTTTGATAACATAGTTTCAGAATGAAAAATAGAATGAATACATAAAAATTTAGCATAATGCATCACAAATTCAACATGTTTCCTACAATAACAAGTGGTGCGAGTGTCGTTGATTTTCACATAGAATTGTTTTAACATTTCAAAAACATTGACTATTTTAATTTCCAGATGCTCTTGTTCAAACTTACAAAAAAATTGAGTTTGAGTCATATCTAAGAAATGCTTTGGATGTGGTTCACGATTAGTAGAACCAACTCTCCATTTTACAACATCTCTTGTATTAGGTGAAACTCCAGTGTTATCATGCAAAAATTGAATAACAACTTCTCATATAGCATCAAAATTATATTTGTCCTTAGGCGGTGCTCTAGCAGAAAATGCCCAAAAATTGGTGTAATTGAGTGATTGAAGGATATTACGTCTTTTAATTTCTTTCATTAGAGTTTTTCGATTAACGTGCAACATTCAACTTGTATACATAATCAAATGTTGTTTTTTATTGATTCACTTACAACAGTAGTAGCAAGTACACTAAAAAATATTACTATTCCTAGTGCATCTCTCGACACAAATAGTGTGATATGCATCATGAAGGTTTTCAACAATTATAGAGGTTTGACCATGTAAATTAGATATTGTGAATCCTAAGTTGTTTAATGTAGGTCTCATTTTAATCAATTTCATTAAACTAACCAACAAGTGTCATCTTTGGGAATCATTTAAAATTTCAAAATGATTATCCCAAATTTTAGTGGCTTTTTTCTTCCGATTTTCCACTCGGAAAGTTTGTCACACATTGGTTTAAAAATGTTTTCATCAATTTCAAAAAAATAATAAGGTTTCTTACAAAAATCCTAGGAGGTGTTTTTGTCAAATTTTTCTTATCTAGAGTTTCAACTCGAATTTCCTTATTCACATTTTCATTGTCTCCTTCAATTTAAACATTTCCTACATCACGAGTATTTAATTATTCTTCAACATTGATAGTAAAACATTTTCATCATGAGTATTTAATTCAACTTCAACATTGAGAGTAGAAACATTACCTGGTTCCTCATTGATTACAATAGTAGGGGTTCAAGATGAACCTCTTCTTGATTCATGAAGATTCTCGCATTTCTCAACATTTTGAAATGTATTTGGCTCTAATTTGTTTGGTGTTTTTTACTTAATGACTTCTTTTTTGACTTCATTTTCTGTCTCCCATGATATTTTGCTTCCTAGAGATAACAAAAACATGCAAAACATGATAAAATTTTCAGTAATTCATATGGTAAAGTTAAACGGTAAAAATCACATGGTAATTAGAACATTTGGATGTGTGTAAATATGATTTATGAACAACAATCGTGATTTATAAACCACACTTGCAGTTTATAAAGCATGATCATGGTTCTTGTTTTAAAACCCACAATCGTGGTTCTATCTCGTATCATTAAATCCAACCCTAAGGCTCGGGAAATATTTGTTTTTCCCAACCAAAGGTATGGAAGATCATTATGAAGTGTAAAAGGTCAAAAAACTTTATAATTTTCTCTTCCACGAACTTGAACCATGCTGAAAAGCGAAAACATTTCACAAAAATTGTTCCATCACGTAGGGGAGACTGTTAGCTTCAGTAGAGATATTTATTTTTAAGTGAATAGAATAAGATAAATATCATTTTATAATTTTTTACTAACAATAGGTCTTTAAGACATTTTTTCCCACGAATGCTCATGTCTACGTTTAAGACGGAAACTTTTGTTTCACTTATCAAAATGTGATAAAACTAATACCATCCCAAGTGTGGAGAAATTATATACACGTTAATATATAGATATATGTATATATATATATATATATATATATATATGTATGTATGATTTCAATATTTTTGATATAGTTATGGTGGGCAAATGGAAAGCGCTCCATTTTCTAAATCTTTTGAGACCACTTTCATGGAAAAAATCATTAAAAAGAATATTACTCCAAAAAATACAAAAAAAAATCCATCCCAAGATAGACAACTACATCTAACTTTTCACCAAATGAAAAAACAAATAAAAAGATTTGGTCATCCAAATCATAGGAAAATGAACTAGAATCTTATACGTTTTTCAAAAATAAAAATCAAGTTATAATTTTAAGTGTTTAATATAGCTAAAATTGTTTGTTTATAAAAAAATAGTAGTTTAGAAACTAGATTATGGATGCTATGATTCATATTTAAATATTTTTATAATTTTGAGTGTGTGTATTGTTAATAATCCCTATAAGTTGAGATTTCATTAGTTTTTGCAATATGAAGTCCACTTATGACCCCTAATTTGTCCACCAACTTGTTGCACTTACTCATATATCTACATATAAAATATGGTGGAATACGCTATATTATTTTTTTAAATCATATAATTATAATAAAATATATTATCAATACCTTTAGGGACACTAGAAACAAGTATTGATAGTATCATTATAAACATTTGTTGAAATTTTATAGTTCTTCCTTTGATAGTTTCAAAAAAAAATTGACGATTTTCAAAAGATATATATATTTTGAAGGTATAATTGTAAGCTCGTAAGATGTGTTCAAGCCCATACACTTTGATTTATTTCCTCCAAATCCTATCTCCATTAAAAAAATTGCATATAAATGGGTCAATAATAATAATTTTGGGAAGGATACTCTCAACCTTTACCTATTTGAGACCCGAGATTTCTTTTGATTTCACCATCCAACACCTGCCTATGTGGATATGATTCCCTACTCCCATTAGAGTTCGAGAACCAGAGGTCGTTTTGGGAATTTCCGATCTATGGTAGTGTTGCTTGTCATTGATCCTACTACCAAAGCTCGGTCTAGACTTTATTCTATAAGGCTTTATATAAATGTCATGGTTGGATCCAAAGTGCCAAGAAAAATGTCTAGATTATTCTTAAGGTAAATGCGAGCAAGTGATAGACAATTAAGGATCATCCATAATCTATTGAAAATGCAAAAAGGTTAACTACGAGGGTAGAAAGTGTTTTCAAGGCAAGCTACAAATTCAATTAGTTTATTTTGATAGTAATAATATAAGGTCCCCTATCTCTCGCTTAGACATTGAATTTGATTCTAACCAAGGTGAGTATGAGGTTGAGGAAGGGGAGATAGGAGTGGTCATGATGGAGGTGGCCTTGTGAGGGGCAGAGACCGGTGGGGGCATTGTTGCTTTGTAGGATTAGAGGATGTTGGTGCCTCTCTAACTAGGATTGTGGATGATCGTCATGATGTTTCCAAACTAAGAGAGAGGATAGAGTGGCAAGTTTTCAAACTCAAATTCAAAATCAAATGCTTCATTCAATCCCCTCACAATAGGTGGAAGAAGCCTTGTTAGGGCTTGAGTGGTTTCATCGGGTATTAATGTAGATGACTTAGTATTGAAGACCTAACTTCCCTACCAATGTGGCCGATGGCTATCTTAGTTCCATGAATGGGGAATGGATGGAAGACCCTTAAATGTCTAATGAAAGTCTAGTGGTCTACCTCGGGTGGATTTTGGGGGAATAACTCATATTTTTTTAATGCCCCATCCCGCCTCAAGCTTGTTGAAGATGGATGAAGGAAGGTCCTTCCTACAAAAATTAACAATGTTAGGTCTAATCGAACCATGTGGAGTCTTTCTCATTTATATTTCAGGCATGCCCTTAATTTAATTTCGTTGTTTCGGCCACTTGTAGAGACCTCTTCTTGTGATCTATCATGCGTTAATTTTTCTCGATTGTATTCGTGGTTTTTTGGTCCCCTTAAAACCAAATCATTTTTACCCCATCTTATTTAGAGGATTTTTGAGAAATCCAATCTTCCCTAAACTTTTGTAAACCTAGACCATGCTAAAGAGCATCCCGAGACATTTCCAAAGGTATTTGTTATCCAAAATTCACCCCTCAAGGTAATTTTGATAACATGCATCAAATTCTTTAGTCCCAAGCAAATAGATTGATTTAAGGCCCGAAATCATGTTTTTGGGGCCCCCTCGGCTTCCTTCTAACTTCCCATCCAAGAAGAAAACCCAACGAGTTAGAAAAGGTGAAAAAATTGCAAGAAAACCAAGCTTGGGGCCGAAAAAATGAAGAAAATCGGCTAAGTCCTAGTCGGCGCAGTAGTTGGGACAGTTGGGACATCGGGGTGAACCGGCTGAAAAGCCACCAAGCAGTCCGCGCAGCAGTTGGAGCAGCCGGGACAAAAGGACGCGAGGGACGCGAAAGGCGCAAACCGGCCGAAAGTGGAAAAAATCGCCAAGTTTTGTTATCGCGCGGTTTGGGACATCTGGGCCGTAGGTACGCGCGGGACGCGAACCGGCCGAAAAGCGAAAGACAGTCCATTTCGGGTGGTTCAGAGATATTTGTCCCAGAAAGTTCGGGACAGTTGGGACAAAAGTACGCGGAGGACGCGAACCGGCCGATTCGGCCGAAACAGGGGACTTTCATCCGGGACAGTTGGGCCAAAAGTACGCGTGGGACGCGGAAAGCCGAAAGAGCCGCCAACGAATGGAATCTCGCCACGTGTCTTCACCTCAAACAGGAACAAGGAAGCCCGAATCAGCCAAAGTAGGATATTTTCATTTGGGACATCCAGGCCAAAGGTACACGCGGACGTGGAAAGCCGAAACGGCTGACAAGAAAGAAGAAAAGTCAATGTTTGACCCGTGAAACTTCAAACGGCCATAACTTTTGACTCGAGCTCCGATTTTCATAAAATTGGACTTTCTTATTTTTAATGAGGGTAGATATATTTAATTAAGAGAAACATATTCGGCTCCAGTCAGTTAATGCTCATTCCCGTCAAATGATAGAAAACGCCTGCCAGACCCAAAATAGCTGCCCGCACTCAGAAGGCCATAAATTTTGCATTTCTCAATAAAATCACACAAAATTGGTACCGTTGGAATCGTGGCTCGAGCCCAATGCACAGAAATCAATAAATTTTGGATTTGATGAGAAATTGGTTGATATTTTTTAGAAAACGTGGCTGGGTTCATAACAGTGTTTCATTTGGTGGTTGGGAGTACAATTAAGAGGCATGGTCATCATTCTTTCTCTGCTGCAGCACCTGGGATAGTATGGGGATCCTTTTGCAAGTAATATATAATCATTTTACTCCATTTAATTCCTCTTACAAGTGGTTGAAGGACAAATTTTGGGATTTTTATTTTTCCCTTCTCTTTCTCTTCTCGATTTTCTATAAATTGGAGTGTTGGGCTCATTGTAAAGGGAGAGTTTTCAGATAGCAAAGCTCTATCAAAATTTCTTTGTGAAGCCAATGCACGGTTCAGCCCTTGTAGTGGAATCCTTACATGATGATCCAGGCCCTTATCTTGTAAAAGATTGAATCTGCATATCATGAAGCAATAAAATATTAGTTTGTGGATGTATCCTCCTCGCGGTGTTTTCTTGCATTCTTCTTCCCCTCTAATCTTTCTACAAGAATATTGTGTCTATTATTATGTTCTTACAGGGATCCATTATCATTGTGTATTCTTGGGATACTGTTGTGAATGCATTTTGCTAGATTATGGAGAACTGTCATCACCTCTTCTAGTGTGCACTTTGCTTCTATATTTCATGCATTTGAAGACTACTCTCACACCCTCCTTTTCTAGTGTATCACCGCTTTAGTGTAGGCTTTCATTTCATGTATTCTCTCTCCCTGGTCCCTTGGAAGTTTAGATTAGAATAGTTAGTTTCCCCTGCATTAGAGTAGATTGTGGCAAGTAGTTTAGGAGCAAGAACCAACTTTCTCTGGAGGTCTATCTCAAGTAGCAAGTCCCACAACTTGGAGATAGTACCCATGTTATCCAATCACACTGTGATTTCAAGTATATGCACTTGTATAAACATAAGGGTGCTGTGATTCGGTGATAATAATATGCGTAAGTTCAAAAATGGACTTCGTATGCATATTTTATTGTCAATCAAAGAATGGGTCCTAAACAAGTCAACATGGGTCAAAAGGTCAACAAGTGGACCAATTACAAGGTGACAAGTGAAAAATGGCAAGAAGGAAAAATGAAGGTTATTTTAACTCTTTCTAACCTCTAGTCTTCAACATAAAAAAGAGTAGGAAAAAAAAAGGCTCAAATTTTGTATCGGAATAGAGCCCGACCATCGTGAGAGCTATATTACATTCCACGACATGGTGGGCCCTCAAACCACCACGTGGGTTGCCACCACAAGATCAAATTTTCATTTCAGGTCATTGAGATGGACATTTCTATCAGAGCTCAATGAGGTATAATTTTTAGCTTAGTGGGGTGATCAACTCTTGACCGAGTTAATCAAAGTGCTTACCGCATTGTTTGGGGCCTTATATACTTTGCTAGATTACCTTCCATATTAGTTGGATAGTTTTTTAGTATATTCTAGCATCTTCGAAGTAACAATGTTATATTTGGTGGATTAAATATACCCACCAATCTACCTTATTCCTTGACAGTTTAAACATACTCATGAGTAAATTAGTCGAGATAGACCTTATTGCTTCCACATAGCTACGTCATTCCACATGGTTGGAATATTACTCTGGCCGAATTCCATATTATTTTTCAAGCCTTCCATTCGAGCTTTATCAAAGCATAATAACTGGTTCATATAACTCGTAAATCAAACAAAGCCACACACGGCCACGTAACAACTCCATTTATAGCCAACAGGGCAAACAAAAATGTAAAGTGACCTCAGCCCAAGACTTAGGAAAACCCAACAAAACACAAAACCATTTAACCTTTGATAGGTCATACCACAACCAAGGGGGTAGCTTAATAGCTCGAGAGAAAGAAGTGTTTCCCAAATGAAGGTCATTTTATATGTGGCCTTAGCCATGTAAATAGAGGAAGGTATTTCACTATTAAAATATCAATGGCATTGGTCTTCCACTCAATGTGGGATTCTCCATGGTGAATTCAAAATGATGTCGGTGAAAATGGAGCTCCAAGGATCAAACCCGAGACCTCTCACCGCTAAGACAAATCCACCAACCGATTATCCCATATGACTTGATGGAGTGAAAAAGGAGCTCGTTGGTATTTAAAATAAACTCAATTTGTAGAGTGAAAAAGGACAAAACAATGGAAGAATTAGAATAAATCACTTTATAAGTAACCTAAGGGTTAAACCAAGTTTTGGTGTAAAAAGGGAAATTATACAAAATTTCCAAAGGATTCCAAATATTTAATTTACTTCAAAGTAAGTGTTGTATATTTTATGTTTTATGCATTTTTAGATGCATTTTCATAGATTAAGCATTGTGCAAGCATGCAATAGCCTTAAATCAATCTTGGAGTAGTTTTTGTTATTGTTTAGAGTTCCTTGATTCATATATCAACTCATATGAATATATAAAGTTCTATTAGTAATTATAAAAGGGATAAATTGTACTTCTTTAGATAGTAATAGAACAATTCACATTTAAATGAATCGGAGATGTATCCTTTGGGTGAACTCCATTATCAAAATTTGTTGTGGTGTTCATTTGTAGTTTTGAAAGCTTTTTATCAAATAAAACATTTAAATTAGATTATTTGATTAAGTTAAGAAATAAATCAATTAATTGGTTAAAAAGGATTGAAGGAAAATTTTGTATCCATAACCCACAGTAAAGGAATGCACTATTAAGATTTGTGAATTTAAAATTCAATTTTGAGTGTTATATTAAGTTCAACCTATGAATAATTTAATGGATATGTACTAGATTAAGAATATTCACATAATTTGTATTTTTGAAGATTAATTAATCATTTTAAATATTTTCAAAATTAGGCTATTTACACTTTTGATCAATTTAAAAATTCTTAAAAGTTTAGAATCATGATATTTCTAATTACTTGGAAAAAAAGCACCATTTTAAGATCAAGTTGGTATTAGAGTTGGTTTAGTTCTTCATTTTCTTCAGCTTAAATGCTTCAGTTTGGTTTTTTCATTTTTGGCTTGATCTTTTAGTTGCAGTGTGTAGATTTGGAAGTACAATTGTGTAGGAAATCATTGGCAAATTTTCTAACAAGAAAAAGCAAGAGAAACTTGAAGCATGAAATGAGAAGATTCTTGAACAAAATGCCTTCTGAGGTGTCAAGTATTGACTCTTGAAGAGAAAGTTAATAGTTTGAGAAGAGAGCTATAATATAAGGATGAGCTCCTAATGGTGTTACAAATTAATAGAGCTAAGAAAGAGGTATGAGTTACTATTGATGCATCCACTAATACAGATGAATGCATAGTAAGTATTTCAACACCTAATTCATTTCCCAAGAAAATTTAGATTCGAACATGTGCTAGGTGAATTTGAAAAACACACCAAATGTATAGGATTTAAGCTATTAAATAATATGGTATTTTATGGATTAATCCTTGGTAAGAATAACCAAGGCATAACTAACCCCATACATGTTTAGGAAAGACTTCATTATGTAATCTTTGGGGTTTTCTATTGTAGCGAAAAATGAAATATGAGAGAACTCTAAGACCACTAAAAGAAGACAAGCTTATAACAATGAAGTGACTTACCCAATAGTTTTAGGTGATTCATCCTCGGCATGAGGATGTGGTGCACGAATTTACAATACCAATTAATAAACCAACCAATTTGACCACTTCAGTGAATCAGGTAAAAACTAAATTGACTCAACCACCTAAATAGGAAAATTTGTTCAAAAGGTGGATAAGAAATTTATCATTTTTATGTTTGCATAGTGATTTGTTGAATAAATGAAAACTAACAAATAAGATTTGGATAATTCATGTTGATTGTGGAAAGAAATAAATTCCATATTTATTTTTACTTTGGTGTTGGTGAAGTATCTGAAGAGGGAGATACATGTGACAGGTTTAACATACTTGGTGAATTTCTCTTGTTATGGTTTTGAAACTTCATTCTTTTCAACAACATGTACAGATTATTCCTAAGGGGCATGATCAGGGAATCAGATGTCTAATTTTGGAAATTTTATTTAGTATGTTGTTGTAGTGCAAATTATTCCATGTAGGCATTGTTTGTGTGTGTACAACTTATACAAACTCTTTGTTTTCTATGCATGATATTTACACATGTATAAGTATTTTTATTAGGCTTAATATTTGTAACTATCAGATATAGTTGCAAATAGTATGTACAAGTTTTATACTAACAAGCTGTGAATCCAAGTTACATTCGTATTGTTGATAGTGGTGAGTGCAGGATCAAATGTACAGAGGAATATCCAATGTCATATTAGTTTCAACATAAGTCATGGGTGATGTTACTTTTAAAGTTTTTGATTATTGTAATTTTGAAAAAATTACCATGATATAAACTCGGTTATGTGTTTTTGATATGCAGAGAATGTTTGAATAGTTCAGCAAATTGAAATTCCATTTGGAGGTCAAAATGGTCTTGCTGGGGACAAGTGAGCTAAAGGATTTGTAAGAATTCAGATCTTCTCAAAACTTCCTTAAGCATGGACCACAGTGAACAACATCTCAATACCTTTCTGAAGGTATTGTTATCCAAAATTCACCCCTCAAGGTAATTTCGATAACATGCATCAAATTCTTCAGTCCCGAGCAAGTAGATTGATTCAAGTCCTAAAATTGTGTTTTTGGGGCCCCCTTGGCTTCTCTCTAACTTTCCCATCCAAGAAAAAAATCCCAACGAGTTAGAAAAAATGAACAAAAAATAAGGTTGTAGGATTGTTTTACAGCATTTCAAGTCTGAAAGGTGTAGATCGTACCAGTGCGGGTCATACCAAGGTTCGTCGTACCAAGTTCGCGGCCGAAATACAAAGAAAATTGGCTAAGTCGGACATTTTTGTCCCAGGCGGTCCGTGGGATAGTTGAAACATCGGGACGTGAAAAGGTGAAACAGCCGCAGCGGTGCATAAAAATCATCAATTTTTTTGTTTTGTGCGGTTTGGGACAGCCAGGAAAAAAGTACACACGGGACACGAATCGGCCGATTTGCGCTTAAGACGGCCTATGCGGGGCAAAGCACGGAGATTTTCGTCCGGGACAGCCGGGACAAAAGTACACGCGGGACGCGAAAAGGTGAAAAATATACAAAATGGGACAAGGAATCCTGAATCAGACAATATGGGAGAATTCATTTGGGACAGCCAGGACACACGGACCTGATTTTGCCGAAATAGCTGCAGCAAAGAAGAAAAGTCAACGTTTGACCTGTGAACTTCAAACGGCCATAACTTTTGACTCCGAGCTCCGATTTTCACAAAATTGGACTTTTTGGAATGAGCACGACCCAAAATAGTCAGTTAATAAGGGTAGATATATTTAAATAAAATAAACATATTCAGCTCTAGTATATTTAAATAAAATGCTCATTCACTCTAGTCAATTAATGCTCATTCCCGTCAAATGATGAAAACGCTTGCTGGACTCCAAAATAGCTACCTGCACTCAGAAGGCCATAAGTTTTTCATTTATCAACGAAATCACACAAAATTAGTACTGTTGGAATCGTGGCTCGAGATAGACACACAAAAATAACGAAATTCTAGATTTAATGAGAAATCAATGGATATTTTTCATAAAACGTGGCGGGTTCATAACAGTGTTTTATTTGGTAGTTGGGAGTGTAATTAAGAGGCATGGTCACCATTCTTTCTCTACTGCAGCACCTGGGACAGTATGGGGAGCCTTTTTCAAGTAATATACAATCATTTTACTCCATTTAATGCCTCTTATAAGTGGTTGAAGGATAGATTTGGGATTTCCATTTTCCCTTCTCTCTCTCTTCTCATTTTTTCTATAAATTGGAGTGTTGGGCTGATTCTAAAGGGGGGATAGTTTTTGTAGAAAAGCTTTGCCAAAATTGTTTTGTGAAGCCAATGTGCTGCAGGCCCTTGTTGTGGACTCCTCGCATGGTGATCCAAGCCCTTATCTTGGAATCGATTGAACTGTGCATATGAGGAAGCAATAAAATATAAGTTTGTGGATACATCTTCCCCTACTATGTTTTCTTGCATTCTTCTTGCCCCCTTTAACCTTGATTAAAGAGTATTGTTTCTATTATTATGTTATTCTAGGGATCCATTATCATTATGTATGTTTGAAATATTTTGTGGATTTGAATACTACTCTCACACCCTCCTTTTCTGTGTATCGCCGATGTAGTGTAGGCTTTCATTTTATGCATTCTCTCTCCCTGGTCCCTTAGAAATTTAGATTAGAATAGTTAGTTTCCGCATTAGATTAGATTGTGGCAAGTAGTTTAGGAGCAAGAACCAACTTTTCTAGAGGTCTATCTCAAGTAGCAAGTCCCACAACTTGGAGATAGTACCCATGTTATCCAATAAGACCATGAGTTAAAGTATATGCCCTTGTATAAACATGGGGGTTGTGATTTGATGATAACAGGTATGTAGAACTTAAGAAATAGAGTCCGTACATAAATTTTATCGCCAACCAAAGAATGGGTCTTAAACGGATCAATAGGTTAAAAGTGGACCAATCACAAGGTGACAAGTTGAAAATGGCAAGGTGGTAAATTTAAGGTTGTTCGAGCTATTTATAACATCTGGTCTTCAACACATGTGAGATCGGAAAGTAAAAGAGGCTAAAATTTTGTAATGAAAGGGATCCCAACCATCCCGAGAGATATATTACATTCACGATGTGGTTGAATGAGGTGGTTGGCCCTCAAGCCACCACAAGGCTTGCCACCATGAGATCATCTTTGTATTTTAGGTCATTGATCTTAGAATTTTTATTGCATCTCAACGAGTTATTATTTTTAGCTATGTGGGGTTATCAAGTCCCCACTAATTTAATCACAATGCTTACTAAATTGTTAGTGGCCTTATCTACTTGACCAGATTACCTTCCATATTTCTTGGGTGGTTCCATACTATATCTTAGCATCTCCACGGGAACAATCTTATACTTTGCAAATTAAAGATACCAACCAATCTACCTTTTTCCTTGGTATATTAAACATACTCGGTGAGTCAATCAATCAAATCTCAGCCTTATTCCTTTGAAATAGCTTGTTCGGTCTACATGGTTGGCATATTACTATAGAAAATTCAGCTTCTTGCTACAAAAATCTGTAGATTTGTTCATCATCTTTGAAAACTTGCCAATTTTCTTCATTATCAGGTACTAAAGGTCTAATAATCAGCTTTATATGTGTCTTTCCTTTGTTATTTTCAATCTTTTCTAGCACATCAAAGCTAGCACCATTGCTCCAAGTCTTTCTACATGTATGTTTTTAGCTTTTAGGATAGATTGAATGTTAATAACATCAAAATCATCTATTAAGTCTGAAACTCTATTTTTGTAAGATTTCAACAATGAATTATTACACACATTAATGTTTTTACTTGATTAATAACTAACTCTAAATCACCAAAAACTTGTAAAGTAATGATACCTCTCGTTTTGGCCCATTGTAGGTCATGAATTAATGATTTCTATTTAGCTACATTACAAGTACAAAAATTGCAGGCTTAAAGCTAAAAAAATACCTTTCGTTTGAATGGGAAGTAAACATTAAACCTGTACCTTTCCCTTTCTTATCTTTAGCTTCATCGAAGTGAAGATTCCATAGCCATTTTTTTCTTTATTTCATTTTAGACAACAAGGGAATTGTGTACATTTTCTTCATGCAGACAATAAACACCAAACAAATCTTCTTCTGCTTCTTTAAAAGAATCATAAGCGTGTTCTTCTTGAGTCTTTTCATCCATAAAAAATTACAAACACCATCTAGTGCAGAAATGTGTTGTAACATCAAAATCAGATTGATCTAAAGAAATTTTTCACAACATCAAAATCAGATATGATCTAAAGATGCATAATTTTTCACAACATTTGAAGCACGAGGCTCAATAAAATGAAATCTAGCTAGAGGCTCTATTTTTCAATCTCATGATAAACCTTAGTCTCCATATCTATAAAAGTAAAGAAAAAAATGACCATGTTCTCAATATTTCTAGTCTTCCTTTTTATTGGTTTTGATGAAATCTACAACTTAGCAAGCTCATGATAAAGTAAATCGCAATTTTTTTGGCATGTCTTGGAATACTTAGTTATGAACTAAATGATCCCTAATAATAGTGATAAAAAATATTAATATTTAAGACCTTTTGAACCATCCTTCTTCATGTGTTTTTTCTCCATCCAAGGACCGACAATGTTTTGATGAAATCTACAAGAAGCTCATGATAAAGTAAACCATTTTTGAAACAACTTCCATGAAATATTAATATTATGCTTCTTCATTACATCAACAATGTTAAAAGAAGCAACCATTTTAACTTCCATTGTTTTAGCATAGCTTTAAAAACTAACTTTGCTTCGGTAACTTTTGAAATCTAAGGTATGAAGAGTCTCTTGGGATAAAGCTATAATTGTTTTTGTTGGTCCTTTTGAGCTAGAGTGCATGCTATTTTTTTGGGAACAATAAACTGTTAGCTAATTTTTGACCTGCACTTGTTTTATTAGTGACTTTGGGCGTAACATGTCTTTTTTTCTATTTTTCTCTCTCTTGAGCCTTCTCTTGGGACCTAGTTATGACTATAATAAAATATGCCTCTCCAAAGATGACTAGATTTTGTTATGGTGGTTTCTAATTATGAGCTTCTTGCTGCCCACCCTCAATTTGAGGCATGAATAATGCAATGAGGTTGTTCAACAAGTCTTATATTCAAGAATACATTTAGATAATTACAAATTGAATGAGGTTGATTACAAAGTTGACATCATTTTTCTGAAACCATGTTAACTGGAATGAGAGCACTAGATGTACTAGGGACTTTTGGGTCAAATTGCTTGGGTTATATGGCTGTCTATAATTCATATTTTTCTAATAAGGTTGTTTATTTTGTTGAATTTTTTCAGTTTGCTGATAAGGAGCTTGATAAGGCCTGCTAGGCTGAGCCAATTTATTTTCAATTGATGTCAATTTGTTACCCATAGTCTGCAGAGCCTTAAATACATCATCTGATGGAGCTAAAACAATAGGCTCTATAATGGTGATAGGCTACGGAATAGGTAACGAATATGCTATAAGATGCATTGAAGGCCTTGGTGCCAATTTACTAACTTGAATAAGGTTGTTTTCAGCCCTAATGGAAATGTCATAAGATGTTGGAAGAGTCTCTCCTCCCATAGACTGAATCATAGTTGAAATATCATTATTTAAGGCTCAAGTAATATAGAAAAGCATGGTCAACTTGAGGCTTAACACTAGCTATTGGAATTATTTCCCAAGTTCTAGCAAAATGGATGTTGAAACTAGCCATAAATTCATGAGGGGATCTTTTAATTGTAGACAACTACTCTATGAGGGATAAATGATCAAAATGATCTTTAAATTTCTTAAGTAATTTCTTTCCTAACTCATCCAAATTTCTTGTGCTACTAATTTATAAGGTTCTATACCATTGTAAGGCTTATACTTTAAAGGATGTAGCTAAAAACCTCAAAGCCACATCTTCATGAGTTATAATATGGACTTCACAAAGAGATGCAATGCCTTTTATATTCTTTGTGGGAGTAATTTTGTTTTCATGAGTGAATGAAGGTAAACATTTCATGGTAGCATTGGGAATATCATGATAAACTAGAATTACTAAAGGGCTTCTAGTAGTAAAGGTCACAAAATTACTTGGTGGTTAAATAGCCATTAGAATAACTAGGATTTGAATAATGAGGTTAATATGTGGTGAAGGAATATTAGGAGGAGGGTTTCCAAAACCAAGCCTATTATAAGGTAAGGTATTGCCAAATCTTCTTCTTCTTACAAAATTCAAAGGTAAAGAAATAAACTCATAAGGAATTCCTCTTACCGATGATCTTGTAGTCACTTTAGGCATGGAACATGCTGCAAAAATGGTCTAAAATCATCCTTATGGAGTTACCAAATAAATATTTTGATCTTTAGAATAAATTGTTGCAACTTGTTTCTCCAAAAGTGACTTTCTTTTGCTATAAATTGTTATAATTTGTCTACAAATCTGATTCATGGTCCCACCAAAATGTGCCAAAAACTATTATTCTCAAATTTATACCCTATTGAGAGATGACTAAAGGGGTTCTAAGATTTCTTTAGATCTCTCACTTTTGTAGATACAATGGAAACACCTCAGGTCTGTGGGTATACCTATTATTGAGGTGAGTTTGATATCAAGGCCGGTTCCTTTTTATGTATCCTAAACTAATTTTTAGGGGTTTTGAGGGTAAAAAGATGACTATAAATGAATTGAAAATGGGGTGATACACCAAACTTGTTGAGGGATTTGAATGATTACATGCACAATCAATTTGAGAATTTATTCTAGATGCACGAACCATTGGCTTTCAGCAGAATATCAAGGCAGAGCACTTTTTGTATTGAGTTAATGAATCACAAAAATATAATAAGATAAACATGCACACTAATATTATGCATAAATTACTAAATTTTGCAGCAAGGTAAGATGATTAATCAAGGAATTTGAAATTCACAAGAATTAAGGAGATATACACACCACTACAAATAATTGGAAAGGTAGAAATCAGTTCTCATTCAAGGGGGCAAAAATGGAAGAAGTTTCTTCAAAGATTCCTATGTCTGAAAATTCCTCCGTGTTTTTCACTTGCATACAATATATAGCAAGATTATTCCACCCAACCCATCCTAAAAATATGATAAAATTTTACTCACCCATGGATTCTATTTTTTACCCTTTTATCATGAATAAATAAAGGAATAAAAATAGACATGCTACTACAAGAGGTAACTAAAAGCATGAGTTACAAAAATACATTTCAGTCAAACTATAGTTGACTGATCTATTTTTAATAAAGTAGGATGAATAATTTGGCTAATAATAGCCCTTGATTGCTATGTAAGTCTTCTCTAATGTGCATGCAATCTTTTCGTCTTCTACTTGATGTGACACTTTCAACTTGATCCACTTGTAATGATAATTTTAGCACTTTAATAATTCTGCCCCTTGGATGAACATGCAAAATTTAATCTCCCTGTGTGAGAAAAAATAATTATTTTATTTGCAATACTTTGCAAAATATTCACCCATGCATTCCATCTACTGTGGGGACCACCTTTGGTTCAAATGCTAACAACTATTTTTGTCTTCTAGTGAATGACATGTGAAATACTTCTCTGCAAGTAAAAATTATTCAAACTCCAATTTTCCCACTGTGGGGACCACCTTTATGTAAAAATAATATTCTCCTTTTTACTCCATATCTTCCTTGGTATGAGATTTTTGACAAGATTAAGGTATTTGAAAGGTTTAAGGTAATCAATTTCTTGACCCTACTTTATTCACCATCATTTGTCTATTTTGGTACTAATCATGGCATATGTATCATTGTTTGAGACTTTTTCTAAGGTTGATGTAATATAAGGTTTGGTTATTAGACCACTTTTGATCACATGGTCATGCAAACCAAACTTTAAATAAGGTCAAGATCATGATTTGTTTAAATGATTTGATCACCCTTTTAAACATTAGTCGATCACCATGATTTGAAACTAGGGTCAAAGCAGATAATCATTTGATTATAAATGAAGTCCCCCTCTCCACAACAGTTGAACCCTTCAGGTTTTGTCAGTGATGGGATTTTATCCATGATGGAGCTATGTCTTTTTGAGGTTCTTGCAAGTACATTACTTTCGTACAATGGTTGAGTTTGATTATGTGATGGTTGGAGTTTCTTATCCTCACCTTTGATCTTCATACTTGTTTATTTACTCATCATTTATGTTCGATCCTTGGAAGAGGGGTAGTTGGAATGTGGATTAACTTTTCATCTTCAATTTTATGTACCTTTTGATCTCTAGCATCGATGAATGTAAACTCTCTTTGAATTAAATTAGGGTTTGCATTGATTTCGGAACAATTCTCAACCTTTGATATTTGTATTGATTGATTATGGAACATTGATCTCTTTACTGTGGTAAGCAAGATAGGTCATAGTGGTTGGAATATTGTTCATTTGATCATTACATGATTTGATCTTGGCCATTGATCTTTAACCTTGGTTAAGTTTGGTTACACCATGATTGGTTGTCGAGTGGGTTTATTTCATAACCTAAAATTGATCATTTCATTTGTATTCTCATTTTGGAGGGTGAAGTCTTGGGTTCCAAAACATCATTTTTGCACCTTAGAGCTCTCTAACATTTCCTTTCTCTCGCATTTCACTATGAGGTATATTAGCTCATTACAAAGATCTAAATGAGAGTTTCGTAAACACCATTGTTGAAGCCTTCGAGCTCACTCTAAGTAACTATAATTATTATTGATGAGGACCATCTATACATGAAGCTTGGATTCATGGTTATTTTGATGGCTCTGATACTTTTGATCTGGTTTTTGTTGTCGATATAATATTTTGGGTTTTGTGTTCTCACTGCTATCTACTTCTATTTGTTCTAGCTTGTCTCGACTTGTCATTTATGGGGTAAGACCTTGTGTGTCGATTAATTGCAATTTTTGTACACCTCCATTATGTTATTTTCATTGATCTAGCACTAGAAACCTTGAAAATATCATGCTTCTAAAATGTGTTTGTGTATATTTTGAGCTCGAATGGGTTCTAGTTGGTGGCATATTTACTCTACATTCTTCCTGATTTGAGGGTTTCAATCAACATCATTATGAATCTCGTGAGTTTCTCTATTTATTGAATTCTTTGTAGTCATGGCCATAGAATTATTATTTCTTGAGTGTGTGAATTTACAATGCTTGTTTCAGATAACTAAAAATGGGTATTCCTCCTCTGTCACATTGGAAATTTTATTTTTCCTTTCATGTGCTCAAGATCTTACTATATTTGACTTCATTTCTTTCTACATTATTTTTGTGTTGTAGATTTGAACATTTGCATTCATGGGTATTGATATTTTACATTGCTTTTCTTATCATTATTTATCATTATTGTTCCCATTTTTCTCGCACTCTAAAAATGTATACTTTATTTTGTTTTACTCGCATCGTTCAAAGATTGAACTCATTTACATGGTTAAACCTGACTTGATTAAAACTATTATTTGGTTTAAAAATAAGATTTCCATATTTGTAAAATTATTCAAACTTCTCTTGTTAATTATCTTACTATATATGTGGAGGAGAGCGTCATTCTAGGTAAGTTCATAATTTTTATCATGAATCAGATTGGGTTCGAGCTAATACTAGCTATTAGTGCATCGAGTCGCCATAGTTTGTGAGAGATGTCTCTACCCTCAATTGTACCTTCTAGTTTGATTCTTTCATGGAATGAGCTTGGGTATCTTAATATTATTTGTTTGATTGGAGGATTTTCAGTCCTATCCAAATCTTGCTTAACACTTTGTACTCCGATGGGAATATCTCTCTATAACCATGGATATTTTCATTGGATCCGGTGTTTGTCACTTTTCTTCAACAACCGCTATGATTTTATTTTTGATCAGTTTGGACTCGCTATTCTCTTCTCGCAATTGTTAACATTCTTTAGCTCTCTATTTTCCACTTCAATTTCTAGTTATTTTGCTTGTTATTTGTCTCATTTTTGAATTTGCAATCCATAACTTCCAGTATATATTTGATTTACTTATTGGATGTGGAAATCATACTTAGATATGAAGTAGGATACATAGCTTCGACTTTCCACTATTGATTTTGATTTATTTCAAATCATTATACTCGAAACTCTAAGAACAAAGAAAATGTTGCATTGTTGTGGCATTTTTACATTTGTTGATATTTTTCTAGAAATACTAGTGGGCTGAATTCTCGAAAATGTCCTACCCGAAACTCCATTAATTTTTTTGGATGAAATATTTACTTGAAGTTGCATCATATCCATTCAAGTGAACATAATTATTGAATTCTAAAACCTTTGATATTTCTCTAACACTTGCACGAGTATTTTTGTTTCAAATCAATGTGGATGTTCATCATTTAATGCAATAACTAGGCCCGCTTCATATTTTTGGCTTTGAAACTTGCATCATAAATTTCATTCACTATTCTTTATGAAAATCCTTTCACATCGTATCTCTTGAATTCATTGTAAAAATCTAGGTGAATATTTTAAAAATCATTGTGATTCTATGTCCACATTGGGATCTCTGCATTTTTATTTTATAATTCGTAGTTGGTAATATTTTTGCAATGGTAATTCTAAATCCTTCATGGTAAATCTCTGCAAATATATTTTCACAATAATAATTTCTATATTTTATAATTGACTATGTGAAACTATAAGAATTATTTACATGCATTTAAATTTGTACTATCATTTTGGATGGCTTCATAACATTTCCTTTATAAACACTACCTGTTGTAACATGAATCTTGCTTACTTCGTAAAGGGTGCTTAACATTGATTTTTATGCTCCATGAATGCTTAGTGAAAACAATCTAGATAATAACTACCTTTGTATGATTATAATATGACTGCTCATAATTCATTATGTTCAGTTTACCTTACTCTATTCTACAAATATTGGCATATTCTCTTGAATCATCTGAAACCTTCCTCTATGAATTTTCTTACTTTTGTTGTAAAGTGATCTTTTGTTGAACTGTACCTTTCTGAGATATCATGAGTTGTTTAAATGATCTGAAATCTAAAACACTTCTCTTCACTGCTCTGAGTTGTATATTTATTTTTGATACAAATTGATTCTTCCCTCAGCTAGACTCCTTGTTAATTATATTCAAGAATTTTTTTAATTTAATACTACTATTTTCTTTCTAATCTTCAACCTTGATGCATCATTAATTGTTAAAGAATTTTTTTGATCTTTTGATATTCTCTAATGATGTAGCATCTTGATTTGGAATGAATGCCTTCTTGGTTGATTTTGAAACTTGATACTAGATTTGTAAAGGAGGAAATATCTTCTTCTGTAAGCTTGAGGCTTTTCTATCTCATTCAGTCATGATGCTTGATTTCCTATTAAGGTAATTTCAAACTTATGTAAAAACACTTGGTTGATGATACGATATTCACTTATGTACTAAACCTGGAAGCACTTTCTTGAACTAAATTCTTGAAGGCTTGTATCTTAAAATGACCAATTAGATATTTATATATTTATCATTATTCTAACTATAAGTCATGAAGCTTTCTGTTATCTCAATTTTTCCCTAGAAAAATTGATCAAATACTGACTTGTACAGAAGAAATCAAGGACAGCTCCATCGCACGAGCCCACGTTTCAATTCCAACAAATAGGTTATAGGAAGGCTCTGCAATGGAGTAATAGGGTCCAGGAAGGATCAAACAAAGTATTAAACAAACAAGAAGCTCTCGGGAGAGGATAATGAAAAGGTTCAAAGTATTTGGGCTCTACAAATAATTCAGAACGAGCCCAAAAATTGGCTAAGCATGGAAGGATCAAGGGAAGTTTCCAAGTGTCTCAACGGCGCATCTTCAAAGGTTAATTCCAAAAGTGGTCCCCAAACTAGTGCCATCTCAACACATGGCCATGTTGAAAAGTCAAGTGGGAAGGCGGCCCTAGGAGGACTTTTTACCCAAATGGAAAATGCGGACCGGTAGGCCCGAGGATGGTTTTTGAAAAAAGGAATTATGGGGTTGTGGGGAATTTTTTTCCATTTTTAATTTTTGGTGCCAAAAGGCGTAAAGTGAGTTTTGGGCCCACTTGCCCATTCTCGCTAACTGTTTTTCACCATTTTTGTATAGATCTAACTCAAACATTCAAATGGACATATCTTTCAACCCAGAGCTCGTATTTCAACAAAATTTACACCATTGGAAATGTCTCTCCCTCCTCTACGCCATGGAAACATAAAAAAATTCAGCGGGATTTAGTGGTGGAGAAGCTGGAAAAATGTATTTTTCCACCATTAATATAGGATTTGATTGCTTTAGTTTCCAGGATTTTTGATTTTGGTTTGCCATCCTTCCTTCTTCAACATGCCGAACAAACAGCATGGGGAACCAAACTTGACAAATTATTGGCATATTTGAATGGGCATTCAAGGCCTATAGCTGATCTCCAAATCAAGTTTTCCGCCTCTTTTCTTCTTCCCTCTTTACTACATCTATACAAGAAGGAGATGGGCTCATTATAAAGGGTTGGACATTTCTATTTTGCACCTTCCCTTCTCCTTTAGTCTGCAGATGAGTTCGTGGAGTCCTAACCTCCCATTCAAGTTGTAATACAAATTTTTTCCTCTTAGCCATTAGAATGTACTTGTATAGACTTTATAGAAATAATATATGTCCGTGGATGATTATCTACCCTGTCATTTGTTTCATTGTTTCCTTTTGATGTGTCATTATAGTTTGGTTACCTTTGTATGGTGTTTGTATTGCATTTTTTTGGTCTATGTTAAATTAAAAGATGAGTTCAAACACTCCTTTGGTGCATCACCTCATTAGCTTAGGTTTCTATTTTTTATCTTCTTAACCCCATCTCCTTGGTAAGATAGAGTAGGTATTAGAAAAGATCCTTTGAAATTTATTTGTGTGCACCTGAACAAAATAATAAGAGCCATCCTTAATCTACAGAGCTCTCTCAATTTGGAAGGTCCCACACTTTAAGATATGATCCATGTTGTACGATCACATTGAGAGTCTCAACCCATCTTATTGCATACATTCGTGGTTACTGTGATTCTACACTAACAATTTTGGCATGCCTGGTGGGACCAAGAGGTCTCCATATTTATTGTAGCAAGATTGATGTGCACTTGTTGTAATTTTAGCTTTTATGAAGCTCTAAAATTACACATATGGCGACTCAAAAGAGACAAAGATCCACCTTGGTTTCGTAGTACAAGTTTTTCAAGTTCATGAGAAGGATACAAACAAGGTCAAGAACTAGATAGGAGGGACTATTTATCTATCTCGCACTTGTACCAGACAGAAAGGGAAGGGGAGAAGATCTCAAAGGTCTTCATCTCAACTAAAAAAACCTTTCGACACCTCCTCTTGGTAGGCCATTCATTCAGTCAACAAGGGTTCTTAGGCTAATCATAATGGCACAACCACCCAAGCCCTATGTCAACTTCAAGAAAAGTAGCACACTGTTCTCAATGCACAAAACCCGGTCCCAGTTTTAACATTAAAGAGCATCCCATATTTTACTAGAGAGAACCAGACTTCTCCTAGTGATCCCATTAAAAAAATTGCAAATGTCTATACAATTCATGAGATCACCGAGATGGAAATTACAGTCCAATTGTTAGCCTCTTCACTCAAGGTTAAATATTTGTAATGGCTTAGGATTCTATTAGCAAGCTCTATTAAGACTTGGTACCATCTATGCAAAGCTCTTTATAATCAATTTAGAGAGAAGGGAGATAATCTATCCTTGTTGGAATAATTGACAACAATCAAGAGGGCCCCTAATGAGTAGTTGATAGATTTCAACCCCATATTTCAAAGGACATGGGATGGAATTCCATTGGTCATGAGGCCCACAGATGAAGTTACTTTCTTAAACTTTCTTAAAGCTTTAAATGTTGAACTTGACTTATTGATTCAATAAATGAGAGGCACAACCTTACCTATAGCCTATAACATTTCTATTAGATCTGAAAATTGCTTAATTCAAGCAAGTGGAATTGCTCCCAGGCCACCTATGCCTTTGTATCTAGAACTAGGATCTCCAAGCACTATTTAGACACCCACATTATCTCTCTCATACCTCATACTCTAACACTTAAAAAGAGCTACAAGAATTTATAAAACAACTACAAAACCTATGGAAAGAGCTAGTGAGCATCAAGAGGCAAAAATATTAGAGTTCTAGGCCATATCATCCTCAAACTCAGATCAAGCTAGGCCCCCAAACCAACAAAATAGACCCACCACTTAGGATGTAAGTCAAAATCAAAAAAAAGGACAACCTCAAGATGTTAGGCCTTACCGACCATATGATCCAAACACAACTTCAACATCATGGTCCTTGGTTCCAACACCAAAAAATATGGCACAAGAATATGATTGGTGTTTCCCACGCGGTCAGCCCCATAACCAATCAATGTGTTTCAATGGTGCGCTGAACTAGGACTTGATGATACAAAACATTGGTGTATCCCATGAGCCCAGTCAAGAAGAAAATTAGCAAAAAGAAACCCTAGAAGAGGCACCTCCAAGTGAGACCATTCTTGTCAATTGGTAAGATGAAGACTTCTGTGGGATGAATCAAGCCCTTCTAAAAGTGTAGCTACCAATACACGGTCTAAGAAAAGAAATATTGGAGAAGGACAATCACCAAACTTAGGTAATCCTCATCCCTCCATTACTCAACAAAGTATTGGCACTCGAATGCAACTCCCAATATGTAGATTCATCCCAAACCACGTTCCAAACCCACTCATACACCGGTTGTGACGACCTGTGTAAGAGAAAATGTAATAGGGAAGGGGAAGAAAAATATAGCTCATCCCCATTTAACATCATTGAAAAAAAGAAGAAAACAATGTGAATATTTCAATGTGGAAGTCATTGGCTATCCTGTGCGTAGAGGGACTGTTGCAGGATGCTATGGCCAATTGGTAAACCTCAAGTTAGCCCCCAACCAACAAGAGGAAATGCTTACTAATGTTTCTCGGCCCGAAGAGAACAATGGAGGAAAAAAGGAAATAATATGAATCCACCTCCGTTCTACGTTTCATTAATCATTGGGGACAAGATAATGCATAATTACATGATTGATTCAGAGCAAGAGTCTTTGTAGTGCTAAAGAAAATATCCAACCAACTCGGGTCTTCAATACAAATTCATCTCTAGGGGCATAGTGCAATTGGATGGAACAACATAAATAACGGTTGGATTCATCAAGGATTTTACCCTCACATTACACGCATGCCCCAATGTGATTGTATTGCAAAACTTATCAATCATAGACTTGCCACCACATTTTGCATTGTGTTTGTCAAGAGACTTCACTGCTAAAATTAGAGGCTATTTGTCGATTGATTGGTCATACATGATTTTTAAAACAAGGTATGGAGCTAAGGCTATAATTAGATTTAAGTTGATTGTAGATTACCATATTGAGCCTCGTGTACCCATCCCAATCAATGTGAATTGTTTAACTTTTGATTAGGAAGACCTCCCAAGAACTTGTGAGGCAGATAACAAGGTTGGGTGTATTCCAGACTTGACCCTTGACGAATGGGTGAACAAGAGGCATGCTTTTGACCCTTATAAGGAGATGGAGGATTCTAAGATAAGAGTCTATTGTTTGCATGAGGAGAATATCCTCTTCCTGACATCATTAAGCTAGAACACAAATACGATAATGAAGTATGACAATTGTTATTTGACACTCAAAGAGTAGACAAGGAGACGGAAGAGGGGCTATGCTTATTTTTCCTCAAGGTATGAAATACTACTCAGCTTTCCGTTTCCAATTTTCTTGTTCAAAAAAATATAGCAGAGTATGAGGCTTAAGTCCATGGACGCATTTGGCAAGGAAAAGAAGTATAAAGAACTTACAAGTGCTTGACGACAACGAGCTGGTTGCAAATCAAGTCCGAGGAAAAATGCTATCTAGAATGATCTGTTAAAAAATACAAGAGTCGGGTATGGGGATCTCATCAAATATTTCAAAGCATTCAACATCAATTCCATCCTAAGAAATAAGAATGAAGCAATACAAAAACTGGCAGCAATAGGGGCAACATTTGATGTTGTAGAGAGTATCAAGAGTGATAAATATCATCCCCATATCAAGGAGGTCATGAGGTGAGCTGTCCCAGATAATAACACAAGTTGGAAAGTCTTTGAAAATGATCAAAAAATTGTCAACTTTCTACAAGAGGAAGCTGAGTTCTCCTCTAGGAACTAAGACAAACTAGAGCAATAGTATGGTGATCAAGCGGTGTAGCTAAGGACAACAAACTACCAAAGGATATTGTGACTTTGGAATCAATATTCAACCCAAGTGATCCATTTCGAAAGTGTAAAGTGAATCTCCAAGTAAAGGTGAAGATTTAGAGACCATTTCCATAGAAGAAGGCAAAACATTGCAGATTGGCAAGGTAAGTACTCAACAAGAAAAATCTGAATTTGTTCAACTTTGTCAAGAATTCCCTGATGTCTTTTCCTGGACTTACAAATATTTAAGAGGTTTCAACCCAAATCTGATACAACATACTATCAAGATAGATCTAGAATCTAAGGATTTTAGAAAGAAGAAAAGGCAAGTAAACCCTCACATTGATCCACTCATGAAAAAAGAGTTGAACAAGATAATTGAGGCCAGCATCATCTTCCCTATTAAGCATTTATGTTGTGTTGCAAAATTGGTTTCTATGAGGAGAAGAAGTGGAGAAAGCAGATCGTGTGTTGACTTTCGTGATCTAAACAGAGCATCACTCAAAGATCACTACCCACTTCCCTCTATGGAACAAATCTTGTAGGTTGTAGCTATCTCTAAGAGGTTTTCATTGCTAAATGCATACTTAGGCTATAATCACATAATGGTGAAAGAGGAAGATCAATTTAAGACAACCTTAACCACCAAATGGGGTACCTATGCTTATAAGAAGATGTCATTTGACTGTCACAAATGTCGAGCAACATTTTAGGGAGCTATGGACATGGAATTCAGAGGATTTATCAACAATATAGTTTGGTGTATCTAGATGATTTCACCATCTTCTCAAATAATGCCACAGATCATCTCTTCCACCTTAAACATGTATTTCGAGGTGTAGAAGGTTGAGTATCACCGAACCCAAAGAAGTGTGTGTTCTGGATCATGATGGAAAATTTTTGGACATCATTGTCTCACAAGAAGGGTTAACAATCGATCTTGAAAGGGTTGAAGCCAATCGGAAGCTCCCATTGCCATAACAAAAAAATTTTCTCTAAATATTCTTGGGGAGAATAAACTTTGTTAGTAGGTTTGTACTTGATTTTCCCTCTTGTGAAGCCTTTAACAATGATGTTAAAGAATATTCTTGCATTTAAATGGACAACAAAGGGAAAATAAAGTTTTCAAGCCATTAATCTCACAATATCATAGGCCCCAACTCTTGTTAACCCCGACTTCACAAAATACTTCATGATGTATGCTTTTGGACGATCAGACACAGTCTCAAATATCTTGGTTCAACCCAACAAAGAAGGCTCAGAATAACCAATAGCTTTCTTCAGACAAATTTTGGAGGACTACGAGGTAGAATACTCTTTCATTGAAAAATATGTCCTTGTTGTTATTAGGAGCTTAAATACATTAAGACACTTGGTCTCAAACAATAAGATTCAACTGCTAGTATCCCATGCCGGTGTTAAGGATTTTCTCCTGAAAAGGGACTTGAAAGAGAAGATAGTAGGTTGGATCACTCGAGTAATGGAATATGACATTGAGATCAAGGTGACCAAAATAGTTCAAAGAAAGGGTTTGTTTGAATAGCTCGCCTCTAAGCGATAGGTTGAGTCGAGGGTGGAAAAGAGGCTATCTTATTTCTATAGAATGATCAAGAGAAACCAGCTAATAATGCACCTACTACATGTTGGACCCAAGCCTTGGTGCATTACATCTAAATAGGTTTTTCCCCCCAGAATGGAACAAAGCAAAGAGAAGATACTTCAGAATACAAGCCATTTCATATGTGCTTTTTGGTGGTGTCTTGTTTAAAAATGATATCAATAGTGTTCTATTGAGGTGTGTTGAGAAAGGCCAAATTGAGAGAGTGTTGCATGGATTCCATGATGGAGAAGCAGGAGGCCACTTTACACCTCAAGTAATAGCTCTCAAAATCATGAAATCTAGTTATTATTGGCCTACAGTGTTTAGGGATTGCTACTCATGGTGAAGAAGTACAAAAAGTGTGTATTCTTCATAGGGAAGGAAATGCTAGCAGCCTTATCCCTTCGCCCAATCTCAATGGATCAGCTATTCATGTAATGTGGACTAGAATTCATTAGAGTTTTTTTAGATACTTACAGTGATAGACTATTTCACGAAGTGGATCGACATGCATGGCATTTAAAGAGGAAAATGAATCCAACATTTTGTATTTCTATAAAGGAATAGCCGCCGGGTTTAGGTTCCCTTCCACTATTATATCAGATAATGCATTGGCATTCCTTAGTACGAGGATCACTAAATGGGCTGTCAGGAATGGTGTATACCTTAGCACTTCATCAAACTATTATCCTTAGGGTAATGGCAAAGAAGAGTCCACAAACAAGAACTTGTTAAGGATTATCATAAGCACTCTTGATGAAAACTAGATAACTTGGCATACAAAGCTCAAATCAGCTCTGTGGGCTGATAAGATCACATCCAAAAATTCCATAGGAAGATACCCTTACAAGCTTGTATATGGAAAATGGGCAATATTGCCCATATAGTTAGAGCTTCCCACTTTGGATATCATGAAACAGTTGGAACTAGCCGAGTTTGAACCTATGGTAATCAGGTATGTAGAGCTGAAAGAAGTAGGAGAGGAAGGATAACATGAAATGCAGGTCATGGAGAAAGATCAAGCATCGATCAAGAAGACATTTGATAGGAAAGCAAGAAGAACAAGGACCTTTTAAGAAGGGGACTTAGTTATAAAATGGGATGTTGATCGGAAAATCCAAGAAAGCATTCCAAATTTGATGCCATTTGGAGTGGCCCCTACATGGTCACAAGATGTACAAGTAGTAATGTTTTTCGGCTAGATAAGTTTGGATGGTGAAGAATTACAAATCCTAGCCAATGGGATCTACCTCAAACACTGCTACTAAAAGGAAAAATTCATCACCCTTATAAAATATTATCCTAGGTTTTTAATTTCCTAAGTGCATATGCACATGTTTTATCAGTAGCATATGTTTTTTTCCTAAGTGTTTTGGCATAGGTTTTGTTTTCCAGATTGCTTCATTATACATATCGATTTCCTCCACGGGTGAATGCACTAGGCCCTTCAACATTTGCATTAGGAGACCCATAGTTGTCGTAATAGTTACTTATTTTAAAATAGAACAAATACAAAGCAACTAAAATTGGGTCTCGAAGGGTCCATTTCTAGAGTAGTAGGGTGCATTCGGGATCATCTCTAGTTCCAAGTGTCTAGGAGGATCGGGGACCAGATTTTGAAATTTTGGATCAGATAAAGCTATCAATTATGACTCCATGCCCAATGGATGCTTCAAATAAGTTGATCTCTTCATCTAGTAGGCGAGATGCCCCCACGAGTTGCCAAATTGCTATCTCAATTTTTCCCCTGGAAAAATTGATCAAATATTACCCTATGTTGGAAGAAATCCAAGGACGGTTCCATCGAATGAGCCCATGTTTCAAATATAACAAAGAGGTTATAGGAAGGCTCTATAATGGAGTAATAGGTCAGGGAAGGAGCAAATAGTATGAAAGAAACCAAAAGATCTAGGAGAGGAACGAGAAAAGGTTCAAAGTCTTTGGGCTCTGAAAATAATTCGTAACAAGCCCCAAAATTCGCTAAGTATAGGAGAATCAATGAAGTTACCAAGTGTCTCAACGGTGCATCTTCAAGGGTTAAATTCCAAAAGTGGTCCCCAAGCTAGTGTTAGCTTGACATGTGGCCATGTTGAAAATTCAAGCGGAAGGTGGGCTTGAGAGGACTTTTTGTCCAAATGGAAAATGTAGACTCTCAGGCCCGAGGATGGTTTTTTGACAAAAAGGAATCATGCGGGGTTGAGGGGCATTTTTTTGCGTTTTGTATTTTTGGTTCCAAAAGGTGCAAAGTGAGTTTCGTGCCCACGGCCCGTTTTGCTAACTATTTTTAACCATTTTTGTACTGCACTGACTTGACTCAAACATTTGAATGGACATATCTTTCAACCCATAGCTCATATTTCAACAGATTTGGTACCATTAGAAAGATATCTCCCGCTCTATTCCATGGAAACATAAAATATTATTTTTAGTAGGATTTGGTGGTAGAGAATTTGGAAAAACATCTTTTCTCCCATTAATACGGGATCTTATTGCTTCAACTTCTAGGATTTTTGCTTTTGATCTACCATCTTTCCTTCTTAACATGTTGAACAAACATGGGGAACCAAACTTGATAGATTGTGGGTGGATTTGCAAGGGCATTGATGGCTAGTAGCTGAGCTCCAAATCAAGTTTCCCACATGTTTTCTTCTTCCCTCTTCACTACATCTATAAAAGAAGGAGATGGTCTCATTGTAAAGGGTTGGACATTTATGTTTTGCACCCTCCTTTCTCCTCTAGTCTACAAATGAGTTCATGGAGTCCTAACCTCCCATTCAAGTTGTAATACAAATTTTTGCCTCTTGGCCACTATAATGTAGTGTATCGAATTTGGAGCAATAATTTATGTCTATGGATAATTCTCAACCTTCTCATGTCTTTCATTGTTGCTTTCTGATCTCTTATTATAGTTTGGTTACCCGTGCATTGTGTTTATAGTACATTTATGTGGTCTGTGTTAAATTGAAAGATGAGTGGCTAACATTCCTTTGGTGCATCACCTCATTAGATTAGGTTTATTTTTGTATCTTCTCAACCCTATCTCCTTGGTAAGATAGAGTAGGTTTTATAGTAGATCCTCTGTAATTTATTTGTGTGCACTTGAACAGAGGAATAGGAACCGGCCTTAATCCGGAGAGCTCTCTCAACTCGCAAGGTCCCACACTTTGAGATATGCTCCATGTTGTGCAATCACACTGAGAGTCTCAACCCATCTAGTTGTAGACATTCAGGGGTGTTGTGATTCTACACTAACACTTTTTGATATGATAACACTCAACTTCTCCGGATCGGTGCATATTTCCTCATTTACTTTTTCTCGAATCTTCACTTGTAAGTGTGAAGAATGTACTTTCCTTGTTTTATTTAATTTTTAAATAGGCCTTTGAAGGTTTCTTTACAGTTGTACTTTGATCATTTAGCTTTGATTTTAAGCTGGAAATATGTTCCTATCCCTTGATAATAGCTTATGTTCTCATGAACTTGTACCTGAATTATTTTACTTTTTACACATACTTGATCACTTCTTAACTTGGTCTTTTGAAATTATACTTTTAACCAAAACCTTATAGTTTTCTCATTTTTGGTATTTCCTGTAACTATCCTCTTCATGGGTTCTTCTAGAGGTTTGTTAATGAAATATGGAAGATACCTTGCTTATTTTTTTGTACTTTGATGAAAACTTTGTTCAAAGAAAAAACTGCATTACTTGTGTCTTGCTTCCTCACTTCTAATTAAATATCCCAATGCCTTTATTTTATACATGTTTTTTTACATTTCCTCTTTTTTAAAAAACTCATAACTTGTATCATTTAGATCTCTTCAACAAGTATTTCCTTGATATATAGTAACCATTTTTGAAAAATACTTCTTCTTTTCATCTGTTACATGTACCTACACACTTAAGAAAATTGTTGGAAAATATTTAGGCTTTTTGGCCTCGCTTATGTTCCATAGTTTTTTTCTCATTATTTTCTTAAATGAATCATTTTTTTTCATTGGAATTTTCTTAAATGATTATTGGAATCATATGGCTTTGGCGTATAATATTGTTGTCATCAATTGTGTATCTATGTATGATGTACCTTATGCTTCTACTTATTAAAAATCCATCTACATGTAGTTAGATAGTACATGCGTACAGACTAAACCCTGAGCTCAATATTGATGCCTTTCCTTTTCAAGTTCATTTTGACATCTAGAGAGCATGGTAAAAGATGGAGCTTGAGTTGAAGTGAAGAAGACCAGAAGAAAACCCAAGGCAATGATGGGTTTCTTCTATACTCTTTACTTTTAATTTCATGCATATGTACTTATTTCTTCAATAGTTATGAGTTACATCCCACGGATTGTGTGGGAAATATTGTACTTCTTCATGAATAAATAGCATTTAATTTCATTGCTTGAGTTGCATACTTATTTCGCTTTCACTTTTATGACATATATATTGATTATATAATGAAATAAATAAATCAAACACATAATTAAATGTATTTACATGTAGAAATAATGAGTTTTGAAATACCTATAACTTAATAATGAACTCTCTTTCTTGTAAACTACAACTATGTTTTTTGTTCCTAAATTTAACATTTCACCAATATTGTTTTTCTTAATTCTCTTATCATCGGCTTGGTGATAAAGTTATGAACTTCAATGTGTGGTGAAATTCTCATCATTCCATTATAGCTAAACATAAAATATTTTTTATGATCCTTGAGGACACGGGTATGTATTTCAACCTCCTCAAGAGTTATAGACAATCCCATTTTACAAATTCTTGGTTCCTCCTTCATCCCAATGTTTATATCAATTATTCCCTTGATTAAGGAGGTATTTCCTTCCTCAAAATTAGGTGGGGCTAGAGGTAAATCTAAATCCCCATCTTCTCCCACCTCATAAATTTTGATTGGGAATGAATGTGGGATTAGGGAGAGATTGACCTCGTGATGAGTAATATGTAATTTTACAAAATCATTTAGATATGCTAGAGTTTCTTTATCACTGTCAATGTGATATGAGATGAGAGACTCTCTCTTAGTTTTCAATGTATGTTAACATCGGGGTTATCAATGTTTTATGAACCAAAGGTTCAACATGAACCGAGACCATGAAGTTTGTATCCTCCAACTCACTTCTTGGAGTGAAGTGGGAAGAAGAAGTTGTTATAGAGTCTGTGAGGAGGTTTTATTCTTATGGAATTGCTTCAATCGATATGAATTCAAACCTCTTTGTTAGGTTTCACACTTATGTTTTGTAGAGATTTAGATGTTTATCTCTAGTCTCATATACCTTAGATATTTTATTTATGACTAGTTGTGAATCACCCAAAGACGTTAATATTAAGAGCACCCATTCTTTTGGCTGCACCTTTGAGACCAAGTAGGAAGGCTTCGTGTTTAGCCATGTTATTTGTAAATTCAAAGATTAAATTGAAGGAAAAAATTAGAATACTTCCACTAGGAGAGGTAAGGATCTCACCTTCCCGACACCAAAATGAAATTTGGATCCATCAAAATGAAGATTCGACAATTACTTGGAAAAATGTATAATGGATCATCATTTGTATCTTCTTCCTTTATCTTAGGTATTTGAATCATATAAAATTCATCTACCTTTGGAAGAGAACCAAGTCCCAAGGTATGTCCTATACCAATAAAATGAAATGGAAGGAGAATAGATAAATCCATTTCCAAGAGTTCCACAATCTTTTTTGTGGTTCCTAATGACACTATCTCTAGGATGAAGGTTTCATCCTCGACTTTCATAATTCCTTCGATCAAGCCGTTGACTTCTAATTCCATTAAAGGAACAAATTTTATTCTCGTGCTTTGAGCTTGTAGGTTTATTTAATTGATTTTTAGGAAGCTCAAACTGAAATTGGACCCTTGTCTTCTTCTTTAAATTAGCTAGATGTATGTTTAGGGTTTTGGATCACCTTATGCCACAAATACCTTACCTAAATGTAGGAACCTGACATCCTAAAACAAAGTGGAGAGAATCACCTTCATGAGATGAATCCAAGGATGGAAAAATTTATATTATAGTTGGTTTCTCGATCTATATATTAAACTTGTTTATAACCATTTTAGGTCTGAGAGTGGCTAACAACACTATAGTCCCAATTGATGTAGTTTTTGAGGTTTTCATAACCTCTTAGTGTATTTTGCATTGAGGAGAAATTGGTCTCTCTGTAACCTAAATTTTGAAGGAAAGAGAATGGACTATGTGAAGCTCTACCCCATCATCAATTATCTCATGTTTTACATATTTTTTATAAATACAGACTTGTAAAAATAAATCAAAATCACCCCTATGAGCTATTTTAGCATCTCTGTGGGTATCTTGCTAATGTCATATATGAATCCAACATATCTTTTAAGCTTCCTAGAGGAGAGACGTCAAATTTCATGTTGTTTATCTCGTGCTTATGGAGGAGGGTGACATTAATCAAATGGCAAAGAATTAGTGCTTCTAATCGAGTAGCTCTATGAGTAGGGTAATTATTTAGCAGATCTAAGAATGAAATGTGAGAGAAGGTCTTGGTTAGGTCACCGATTAGTCATAAGCTCCTACTAGATTTCCTAGATTATCAATAATTTCATCGATATAGTTGGGTAATTTGATATTGGATGAGAAGAATAATCTTTTGTTGTAGTGACATCATTTATCTAAGGTTCAATTTCCAACTCTACTAATCCCATTTTTTTTTGTTGGCATCCATCTAAAGGGCCGCCACTTGCAGGTTTGAAGATGTCGAGGCTTCATGATTGTTGGTTCCTATTGTGATACCTTTAATCGAGCAATTGGGATATATTCTTCTATCTTTCAGGTGCATGGGGAGAGAATAATAAAATATTCCAAGTTGTGTGTTCTATGGGGATACTGGTCCCATGTAGGTGTTCTAAGTTTCCGCTATTGGGTTTGCCAAAAAAATGTCAACAAATAATTGTCTTTGATCCTCTGGAAAACATCGTAGAAACTTGTTCCAATCATGACATGTTATCGCGCCATGCCCATGAAACCTATAGAAACCACAATACAAATCAGGATCATAATATCGAGGCCTTTGGTTTGCACCTTCTTACGGTCCAAAATTATGATTATTGTTCAACTCTTGATTGTTATAGTTAATATTTGGGAACCCCTTCCCTTGGTTTTGGAATTGGTTTGGATACTAGCCTAGTTATTGGTTATTGCCTTGGGTCTGCGTTTGTCTTGATTCTTTGAGGATGATTAAAATCTACAGAGTTGACTTAGGGCAAGAATTTATTTTTATTTGACTATTGTCATTGTTTTTGTTATTGGTAGTATTTTATTCGAATAACTAATAAAACTAGGTTTCTTGGGCTGATTAGAACACCATTAGTTGTGACCCCCTTGTTCTTATTAAGTTCCTTCGGTCTTTGATAATTGTTTGCGTTGTTGGAGTAATCGGGGTTTTTTTCATTAGGATTAACTAACCTTCCATTTGCTCCATAATTCTTATGACCCCTTGTTAATGGTTGTTTGATCAATCCGGAGAGCACCCTCTAAAGACTGTTGATATCTCCTTAGCGGGAACATTGGGACTTCTTCCTTCATCTCTCTATTGAGAGAGTGGAGGAAAAATCAAAAAGATCCGTCTGATCCATATTTGGAGTGCTTGCAAAAGGAGTATAGAACCCTCCACCACCTTTGAATTAAGTGGGCTATGGACTCATGCTCTTGTTTGATAAGAAGGAATTCTCGATTCCTATTCTTAAAAGTTTTTTCATATTAAAATCATTAATAAATTATGACATGATTTTCTTAAAAGAGTGTATTTAACCCTCGATATCCTATAGAACCAATCGATATCAATACCTTCTAGTGTCTTAGGGAAAATATTTGTAATAATTACGTCCCACGAGAGCATCTCTCGAATGGCCGTTGCATAAGATTTGATGTGAGAATTAGGATCACCATCCCTGCAAACTTGGAAGATAGGGAAAGGGTATTGGGAGCATGAATTTCCAAATGGATAAGTCTAAAGGATTTTTAAGATATTTAGAATAGGTCCCCATTGAATGTTTTAACCATTGAAGATCCCTCTTTGGGAGTTGGAGGTTGCATCTACACTAAAATGGTACAAAGTGTAAAAATTTGTTGGGGCGAACCACATCCCCGTGGCTGTCCATATAGACTGGGTAAGTGTACATATCCCACTGTGGTGATTTATAGTACATGTGTACATACGGGGTTGACTAATTTGATATGGAGTCAAAGGAAAAATCCAGGGAACATTGTATTACTATTTGGTATGGCATTTGAGAATGCATCTCAGCTAGCACTGTTGTAGATATCCATATGTGGAATGAGGGGGCATACCCAAGGTTCCTATCCCAGCCATAAAATCTCTAAGACTTGGAGAGCCTATATAAAGTGGAGGATTTTACATAGTAGGTACTTGTTCATAATTCTATAGATAGTGATAAGTTCTTACTTTCCCTGCATATGAACTTTGAGTATTTTGGGAAAAATCTAACTCTTTTCCTTTGTCTACTAACACCGAGATGACATCACCCATTGATGGGTTGGTGTTTTTTTAGGTGCTTGTTATTGAACTTTTGGAGGTTGTTGAGGAGTGTGGTATCCTACTATGAATTGTTCACTATGTTTTCACCCCTCATTCAAACAAAATTCCGTTGTTGGGGGTAGTGTTATTGTTTTGAAGTAGGGCATCACCACATCCTTACAACCTATCAAAATCCCATTCAAATTATGGAATCATTGTTCACTCCGGTGTATCGTGATAAGTAATCCTCATCTAGATACAAGAGTTGGTCTAATTGCATTTTAATGGGTTGTCGAAATAATACTTGAGAAGATGAAATTTTTTTCCCAATGAAATTCATGTTGTTAGAACTTGATTTTTCATGAGGATATGTCTATGTAATTTGGTCAAGTTCCTTAATATGTACAGAGGAACCAACATTGGCTCCCTAAAGAAGAGGATTTTGAGCAGTTGAGTGGTTATTTTCCCATGTTAAGAGTGAATGTGATTCTTTTTGGTATACCTGCTTGATAATTTTACATGTCAAAACACAAGATGGTTCAACCATACTAATCGTATCCCAACATATTGAGGAGGTGTAAGAATATCCACAAAATAAAGGATGGATGAAGAAAGTAGAAAGGCCAACATGATGAACACATGACCTTCTTCACACTCGAATTCTCGAAGGCATGCCAATACAACCAGTGTAGAATAGAAATGGATGTGTATGTGTGGTGATGATGGGTAAGCTAATGTTAAACCTTATATCTTTGACACACAATATCAAGATCTACAAGTCGAGGTAAAGAATGCTCTCCTAACCTGAATTGATGTGATGGATCAATCAAATATAATAGCTACTCAAAGACTCCCATAAATATTGAGGTATGCAAAGATTCTATTCACTTGTTGTTAAACAAGTGGAAAAACCTATGGGTGCCTCGTATAGATTTCTAAACAAGGTCATAGAAGTGAGAACAAGAGGCATAATGAAACCATAGGGACTATGCACAAGTTTTTGGTCTAGCCAAAATTCTTAGCCTGATCGGATGCTATGTTCAATAATGAAAGTTGTGTGATGATATCAGGTGGAAGTGGTGATGATCTAAATATTTATGCACATAAACCAATGTCAATATCTAATTGGTTAGTAGGCACGTTGGGTTGCAAGACCTAGGGATCACAACTGAAAACTCATGGAGGATATGGTCCTATTATGGTCATGCATGTAATCAAACCCTATTGCCAGGAGAAGTCTAATAATTGTAGTTATAATTAATTATGATGTTTAGTGTGTTTAGTTGTTCTATTTTCTCATAAAACTTAGCACGTGTGCCTAAAAATTCTAAGCGTAAACCCATATCAATACCGGTCAAGAATTCTCTCCCATTGGGTTGTGGGACCAAAGGATCACATTCGTACATATTTTCTTGTTGTGCACCATTGATGGTCATACATAATGAATTGAAATCATCTTGGTAAAACAAACTAACTATCAAAGGAAATTTAATCCACGTTTTTGTTGTTTTCACAATATGTCAGAGAAAAGAAATAAAAGTGAACTAATCTAACAAGAGTAAATGTTTTTGATCTTTTCTGTTTTTAAGAAATACTTCTAGTCTAATAAACAAAATAAATATAAGTAGTTAGCTAGATGTAGCTAACTACTTGATTGAATATGTAAATCTAAATCTAAAACAAATAACCTAATTTAATCAAAAATCTTCAAACCCTACCTCAGAGGTGAAGAACAAATCATAACCCTAGAAGAGCTATTATTCCCAAAAACTCCTTGGTGATGTCAAAGAGAAATCTTTCTAATGATTTGATTTCTAATCAATTGAAATGAACAATTTTACTACTCTATTTGATATGTAATTGAAACTAATGATTCAGAATTGACAATTTGACAAATGAAGCAAACAAACAAGTAATTCCAACTTGGATAAGAAAGAGATTTGGCAAAGAAATTTGTATCTAGATTTTTCCCCTCATTTTGTTCCTTTCTTTATTAGTGTGTCGATATGAGTCCAAGGGATTGGGAATGCAAGAACAACAGGAGAGAAGATGATTGAGAAATGGTAGCTTGAAGCTAGTCTAGTTACAATGCAAGTAGAAGAGAGACTTCACAAGAGATTTGAGCTTGGCTATACAATTACTAACAAGATTTTGGAAATAATGCTATTCAAGTTAAACAAAATAATATCAAGACATTTTCTAGAATAGAAGCATTGATTATATAAGAATTGGAGTTTGGATGTGCCTTCATGCATAAGGAAAGAAGATGCAGTTCAACTAAGTAAATCTATTTAAAAATAAAAGAGGGAAGGAGAACCAATTAATTGAAACTACTTTTAGAAAATTTGGTTCACAAACGCATCCTAAAAGTGAAGTTAAGTTTTGTTCGTGAAGTTAAGTTAAGGAAAAATCACTCAAGACTGTCACCAGCACCTGAGCGGGACGGGCTTTGGAAACTAAAGGAGAAAACATGTACATGATGAAGTGGGAAGCTTGAAAAAAGCATTAAAAAGTTAAGTAAGAATGTCTAGGCTACAAATATACACTACATATGGGTTTAGGAGCTTGAACATCTTCTAAAAGGACATGAATCATCATTGGGGACTTTTGTAACTATTTTTGACAATGTAGCACATGTAATTTTGGGTGCATACAACTACCTATGTAAACATACCACCACAAAACGATCATGGTCACAATGGATGAATTGACAAAAGTGGCTCATTTGTCTCTAGTCAAGACAACCTATATAGCTAGTGCAGTGGCAAGAGTATATTTGGATGAGATAGTGAGGTTACATGGGATTCCGTGGAAGATCATTTATGACCATGATCTATTGTACACTTGTCATTTTGAAATACCATGCGGGATGTTCTTAGGATGAATGTCAACTTCAGATAGACTATCACCTTGAGACAAATGAACAGACAGATAAGGTGAATAATAATTTGGAGGACATGGTTCGAGATGTTTTTCATGGATCATCAGCCAAAATGGGAGGAGTATTTGTACTTGGTTGAGTTTTCTTATAACAAAAAAAGTCATATTTCTATTAGTATGGCCCCATTTCAAGTGCTATATGGCAGAGAGTGCAAGACACCATTGAGTTAGGATAGGTTAGAGGAAATTTTTTCTCTTGGGCCGCTTTTGCTACAAGATATGGAGAAACAAGTTCTCATGACTAGACAGAGATTACATGAGACTTAGGATAGGTAGAAGAAGTATGCAAATTAGAGGATAGTTGACTACATTTTTGAGGTGGGTACAAATGTGTTTCTTTGTGTTAGGACTCAAAAATCCCTATCCATTATTGAAAAGGCTCTAAGATTACTCCTCGAGATTTGTGGGCCCCTTTGAGATCTTGGAGCAGATCAATACATTAACCTACCATCTAACCTTATCACCCACCTTGTCTTGTGTCCATGATGTGCTTCATGTTTATATTCATAGGATATACAATCCAGATCCTTCTCATGTATTGGATTGGATAGCGTTACAAGTTCATGAGCATAGGCAATTGATGGTGGAGCCCGTGCACATTTTAGAGAGCAAGACCCCGGGCCTTTGAGGCCGATATATTTATCAAGTGTGTGTCTATTGGGATCGATACGATGAGACAAAATTTACATGGGAGGATGCCACACCTTTGAGAGCACAGTTCCCATGCTTGTTCCAGTTGACTTCCATAATGAAGTCAAGTCTATGGGGATGGGGATGTAGTTCCCACTCCTCTTCGACATTGGTCTTACTATAATTCCCCCTTTGGTTTCTACTTTTTCCTTTCCTTCCTTACACTATTATGTAACGTCGAATGTTATTTTGAGCTTTGTTTTGATCATTAGGTGATGCGACCTCGTTGTAAAGTTATTTTAGCATCCTTTCTTACCATTTTTGTTCCATCACACATTCCCATTCTTTCTTAAGTGTTTATTTGTTTTGGATGGAATTATTTATCTTATAATTTAAAAATTCTTACGTGAGATAATAATCCTCTCGATCATTAGAATTCTTAAGGAAATTTTATTAAAAGTTCTAATCGAATACTAACATATTTAAGAAGTTATTTTACACATACTTTATTAAAAAGACACCTAGTATTTGAACCAATTTTTTTTTTTTTTTAAAAATAATAATAAAAGGATATTTATCTCTCACAAGAAATATCTTGTTATCAAATCTTGGCTATTTTTTTACGTAGAAGGAAGAGATGTTTATGATAAGGTGCCAATTTTGAGTGGACCATTTTTTTTCAATGATGAAGGAATGTTATTTAATGTGGAACTTAAGTTATATCTTCCAACTCCTTCATGCTCCCTAGTAATGACATGTCCCTATCACATAGCTTCACTAATAATTAAAATTAATATTGTTGGGCACCAAATTGATTTCTTCGCTAAAAATGTGGTTTTGAGCTAACAAAGGGGACATGAAGTTTGGTGGCCACCTGTCATCCTTCAATGCTCTTTGTGGATACATGCCCGGGCATGTGTTTGACTTCTTTTTCGCATATGGAGGTTGGGTCGCCTAGAATTCGAAATGAACTCGGGCTTGTGCGGGTCATGTTTGGTTTAATAGTCTTAGAAGCTTTAAAAAAATTGTCAAACTTTTCACATACCTTGTTGTTACTTCCACGTTTTGAATACATATATACTAGTAGGCACTTGCAATCTGAAACATTTAGTAAAATTCTCTTCTCCATAATGCTTGGGAGGATGTCCATACTGCTTTTGAAGCTACTATTTTGGCAGCCTTTGGCACCTGGCCGTATGTATGCTTACAAATGCGAACATAGTATGTTGGACACCTATTGGTTACATATGGTGAAGCAGGCCATTTTATCAAACCTATTTTGTGTATATACTGTAATCATTGCAGTCCTTAAGACCAAATTTTGTTCAAGTAAATGTAACATGCATATTTTGGAGCTCCTGCCTTGGTCATGTATTTTCCTATATATGCCAAATATGGCCATGAACAAGTACAGGTGACCAGATGCTTGAGGATTGTGAAATTTCACTGTGTTGTTACTTGAGCTCTATTTGGCATGTTTGTGACTTGTGGAAGTGTATTATAGGCATGATATGCTACCCATCTCCATAATATGCTAAAATCTAACAAACCTCTTGAAATGAAACATTTTATTTCGTGAAATGGGTATTACAATTGTGATTTTGTGGATTGTGTTATTTCATTGATTAATAGTTGGTTACTTTTGGATTTGCTTCTGGTTTTGGTCTTCGGGTATAGTAGGTGCTTTCATTTTGAGAAAACTCATTCTAGGTAATTGTTGTCTTGAAAATCTATGGTTAGTTTAGACACTTGGCTGTAGAATATCTCCTCTTCCCTAAAAAATTATTGTATAACAATAAAAGTTGCTATATGTGTAATGGTGGGTGATTTGATTTTCCTATAATTTGGTTGAAATGTTGGGAAACCAGAAATTGCTTTGGCCTAGAATATCTCTGCTCTTATTTGTTATATCTTTATTAGCTTAGAATATAAATTTTTTTCCTTATTCTTTGTGGATATGAATTCCTGAGTGTTACGACCCCTTTTATTAGTTAAAAATCTATTATTGGCATTTTCATTTGATGGGTAGGGTTCCATTAGGCATCAGATGGTTTTTTTGTTTTAATTATACTTGTCCGTTTGGTGGAATTAGTTGTTGTATTTTTGAAATGTCTGATGTTATAGAAAATAAGAATACTTGCATGACATCCAAGCTTGTGTAGCTAGTAAGGAGTTTATCAGATGAGAAGGAAATTAATATTTACCCTTATTTATGATATGGTTGACTATTGAATGGAAACCTTCTATTTGGATTAATGCCTTAGGCTTGCAGCAAAGGATAAATTCTTAGCTAAATTTCGATACTTTTAATATATCTCTATACTTTTATAGATATAGTGTTGAATTTCATACCTTGTTATTTTTCCTCCTTGAAAAATTCCATTTATCCCGCTTTTATTCAAGAGATGTATTTTTTAATCTCACCGTACTTGGGAAGATACCTATTATATTTGGGAAAGATACCAATTTTATCAATCTCACGCTGATTTTAATTGATAATGTTGTTATGGAATTTGGTCAGTAACAGATATGTATAAATTCCTTGATGGTTATGATATAGATAGTTAATATCTTTAATGACATTGGGGTATTTACATATATAAATAGATTCTTTTTGATCTATAACGGAGGCGTGATTAAGAAAATGGCATCTATTGATGTATGTAATCGGAAATTTAAAACCTGTTACGATAATGGTAATGAGGGTTACTTTAAAGATTCTTGAGTGGAGGAGGTGGTAATCCATTTTATTTTATGAACCAAAACTATAGATTTATTAAGAGGGTTATTAATGTATAGTGTTATGAGCTTGGGTGGGTGTTTATAATGCTACCTTGCATAATGGACTCGGGTAGTTTTTAGGCTTGTCATTATTCCGGTCTTGAATATATTAACTAGGAAGGTTGCTAAGCATTACTTTTTTTTGACATCGTTAGCCATCATATCCATTCATTCTTAATATCTATGAAGTCACATTTAGATAAGAAGATATTGATTGTGGGTTTGAATATCATATTTTCAACCTTATAACCTATATGATTCCATGATAGAACTTTTTTTTTAATCGATTGTTGTTTATAATTTATTGGCCAATGTCCCTTCTATAATGATTGTTAAACTAGTGTTGTTTTGCGACATTGATCGTGAACTAATATATTTCCCTTCTCCATGAGAATGTAGATTAATGGGTTGAGTATTAGATTTCAATCACGTAATCTATAAGATTACATGATTGAAATCCTAATACTCTTGACCCTTTATTCATAATATTATAAGATATATGGTCTTTTCTGATTAGTTTTCAAACTCTTTTTGTTTTTAGAAATATTATTCTAAACTGAAACATGGCTTCCTTCTTAGTTGGCATGGAAAAAAATTAATTTTTTATCTTAAGAGTTTATTTGTGGTGAGAGCTTTAATCCATTTCTTGAATTAGAATGTTTCCTTTCATTATATTGTTAAGTAGAATATTTTTGTTATGTGTAGTTCTTATCATGTTCAATTCTCAAGAAATAACTCAAAGGAATCCTAGCCAATAAATGTTTAGATGGATTTGTGAGTATATGGGGAAAATAATTATAGAAAGTTGCATCAGTCATTCTGATGGAGTTCTTTTGTTCAAATGCTTATTGTGTTGTAAAACTTTGGAATGGTTTTGTGATTATTTTTGAAGAGGATCAATGCCTTAGACCTTAACCATTTGAAACCTTAACTTGTAAATACTATTGTATTATAGTAATCTTGATAATAGCATAGTGTTGCTTGATCAATTTTGATTACCCTTTTTGTTCCAAGTCAAGGTAATTTCAAATCAGTTGTCACCATTGGTTTGTGTGCCATGTTGAATAGTAAATGTTGTAATCATGTTTAGTTTTCATTGTTAGGGATTTAGTGAACTCCTTGAATTATAGCTTTGTGTTTAAAACCTCCCTTCTCAGTTATTGCAATAATGCAATTTTGGGCATAATAAAATGGTTTGGTAATCCTCATAAAAGTTTTACAAAAGAAATAAGAGGTTGTAATCCTTTTGATGAATTCAAGATTCTTTCAGTGGAAGATAAGGAAACTTTATTCATGTGTTAAAAAGAACTTATCCTTACTACTCTAAGTTATAATAATAAAATATAATTCTTGTTATGGGGTGTAAAAGGTAATGAAGGTGTAATCAATGTTTGGCTTTTGGAAAATGGCTAGGCCTTAGTAAGTAGGGAAGATTGATTAATAAATCATTAAATTCTAACTCATCTGTTTGAAACCTAATATGTATTCTTTTGTTAAACTCAACCAAGAGAAGCCTAAATGAAGCTTTTACCCAACCTAGATAAATTCCTTATTCTCAATAAAATATTGGTTATTACTAGTGGATTCTTGAAGATGAATTCAATATAACCCTCTTCCTATAAATTTTTCCAAGGTAAATTGTAATTCTCTCCTTGGTGTTGTTAAATGTTAATCCTTTCTTAAGGAGATCTTAGCTCCAAACCTAAATGGTACTCCATCTTAATTGGAGTTTAAACTCGTCTTCTGGTGTAAGGGAGCTTCGAAATAAGTTTCATTAGCATGAGTTTGGATGATAGCTTTGTGGTTTTGAATGCCTCCCTATTTTAACAAACAAATTAAAACAAATATTTTTCATATTAGAGATGACCTTAAGTTAATTATCTATTAGTATAAAAGGAAGAAATCCTACTTTGTATGAAGAGTTGTATGAATCATAGTGTAAAATATCCTAGAACATAAGTTAAGTTTTTAAGGAAATTTTAGTAAACTAGGAAACCTTAAAAGAATTTCAAAATGCCAAAATATTATTTATCGTTAATTTTTGGATGTCCCTAAGTGTAAGTGTGTTACGCAAAGGTCTCGAACCTCTAGGGTGTAGTATGTTGTAATGTGATGTGTTTTAAACCATAAATGTAATGTATGTGATATACCATGTTTATGAGAGTATTCTCTCTCTTTCATCAATTCACTAGTATTTGAGTGTTATGCCATATGTGAGACACTATGGTTAATGTGCGTAAACAAACATTGATTTAGTAGATTTCGTAGTTATGTGTTATGTTAACAACCTTATGTTAACTAACCCTATGTTGGAAATCGATAAAAGTGTATGTTTAGAGTGAGGGAATGTGTACCATGGCCAAAGTAACTCGAGCTAACCTTAGGTTTAAAAGATGAAAACTTTTGCTTGTCTTTCTCTCTTTCCTTGTGGTTGTATGGATTCAACATTGTGTTAAGCAAAGCTAACAATGACCCTAAGGGAAATCGATAAAAGTGTATGTTTCAGAGTTTAGCCTTATCAAAGTGGTGGTGGGATGATTCGGTAGAGATTATGATAGTTATGACCGTGTTTATTGATATGTTATTTTATGATAGATTTGAGGCTCGATGTTTATGAGAGTGAGGATCAATGTTCGAGTGTCTAACTTGTTGAGTACACCCCTGGGTGGCCATATAAGGTCACATAGTCATTGTAATGTGATATTCTTATATATGTATTTTATTTGTAAATTGAAATTTTTTTTTCTTTTTGCAAGGACCAACAGTTTTATTGATTGATATGTTTTTTTATACTATGGGAATTTCCTTTGTTTATGGTAACAACATGCAGATTTTTGCACTAACTATGCCTATTTTGCCATTTTTTTTTCTTGTATTTGGATCTTAGTTGAAATTTAAAATTTTATAGCCTAGCCTAAGGCTTGTATTTTACCACTTGGCTTTTGAATCGGATTGCTATGATGGTTCTATTTTTGTAATGTGTGGAATAGGGTTATGGGATGCACCATGGAATTGTTGGACCTCTAGAATCGCTTCGTTGTATGGGGGTATGCCCCTAAGGAGTTACAAATAACTAGCGTTTTTTTAACCATGAGTTATTATGTCACTTGGATTAGGTGTGTCTGGACTATACGTGCCTAGAGTCATAGGGTGATAGAGCACTTTGGGGAGAAAAACGTAAAATTTATTTAGATATTACTTCTTAAAGGAGGCATAAGAGATTTGAGGGAGGTATAAGAGACTTGAGGTCAGCATAAGAGTTTTTGTTCATGTGATTGATGCTTCGGGAGGTATACAAAATTGTTTTGATGCTTTGGGAGTAGTATTATGATGTATGCATTACTCATGTGAGCTGACTATGTGTTATGGTGTTGTGGATACTTTCTTGATTTCCTTGTTGACTCTATGTGTCTATAGATATTGCTCGAGTTACATGAAATATTCATTTTTGAAATTGTAGGAATTTCATATTGTTATAGGACACTTATGTCCGAGTACTTCAAAGTGTCGATCAACTATGTGTGACAAGTAGTATGTATGTGGATCATGTATATTCCTTCCATGGTTTGATCGGCCCTTGTAATATAATGTCATGATAGTATGTCAAAATTTTATGTGAATCATAAGTTTTATGTATGGCTCGTATGTTATTGTGATAGCAATTCATGTTGGGCACCTATAAGAAGGAATAAACTAAAACTTTCCAACAATGAAATCTTAAAGAATTAAGTTTAGGAATAATGAAATGGAAAAGAGATTAATTAAATAATGAAGTAAGAAAAAACTACAAATCTTCATAGAAAAATGAAATTTAAATAATCTGCCAAAGTTTCTAAGTCTACCCTATGGTCATGCTTTAACAACAAAAATTTTAACCATAGGAAGAATCATTTTCCTTATCTATCCTTTATTTCTTATTCCCTTTCTGTTATCTTCAACATTATATCACATTAAGGATGATGCTTTCGTAAGGGGAGGAGAATGTAGTGCCCCGTTTGGTTTCGACTTTCACCTTTGCTTCCTTACACTATTGTGTAAAGTCGAATGTTATTTTGAGCTCCCTTTTGATCATTAGGTGATTGCGACCATGTTGTGAAGATATTTTAGCATCCTTTCTTCCCTTTTTTGTTCCATCATGCCATCCCATTATATCTTAATTTTTTGTTTGCTGCTTTGAGGGTCTTTTGTATCTTACATTTTTAAACATTATTTTGTCATCTAATCATGTTCTTGATCATTGGAATGCTTAAGGAAATTTTGTTAAAAGTTCTAATGGAATACTAAAATCTTTTTGAAGTTATTTTAGGCATATTTTATAAAAATATACCTAGTATTTAAACAAATTTTTAAAAATAAAATAAAATAATAAAAGGAGATTTATCTCTCACCAGAAATAGCTTGTTATCAAATCTTGGCTAAGTTGTTGTGTAGAAGGAGGAGATGTTTATGAGGAAGCACAAATTTTGAGGGGATTGTTTTTGTTTCAATGATGAAGGATTGCTATTTAATATGGAACTTAAGTTATATCTACTAACTCCTTCATCGTCCATGACAGTGACCTTTCCCTAGCATATGGCTTCACCAATAAAAAAATTAATGTTCCTAGGTGCTTGAATTGATTTTTCTTACTAAAACCATTGTTTTCTTGCTAAAGAAAGGGGGGCATGGAATTCGGTGGCCACCTATCATCATTTAATTATCTTTGTGGATACGTGTCTTGGCATGTGTTTTACCTCCTTTTTTCCATATGGAGGTTGGCCATGCAGACTGAAATGAACTCAGGGTTTTGCAGGTTATGTTTGGTTTAAAAGGTTTAGAATCTCTCAATAATTTGTGAAACTTTTCACATACATTATCGTTGCTTCCACTTTTTTCAAAAATATATACCAGGGAACTTGATATCGAAACATTTAACAAAAGTCTCTTCTCCATAATGCTTGGGTGGATGTCCATACCTATTTCAAAGATATTATTTTTGCATCGCTCTGAGTATGCTTGAAATTGTAAACTAAAAGGTTGCACACTTGTTGGTTGCATATGGTGAAGCATGGCCATGTTATCAAAAAAATTGTGCATATATTGTAATCATTATAGTCCTTGAGACCACATTTCTTTTAGGAAAATGTAACTCACAAATTTTGGAGCTTCTTCTTTGGCGAGTACACCTTCTGTGCTAAACGTGACCATGAAAAATATGGGTGACCAACATGCTTGAGGATAGTGAAATTTGGCATGTGTTGTTGTTGTTTGATCTCTATTCGGCATGTTTGTGACTTATGGAAGTGTATTATAGGCATGATAAGCTACCCATATCCATAATATTCTAAAATATAACAAACATTTTGAAATGAAACATTTTCTTTCCTGAAATTGGTATTACAATTGTGATTTTGTGGATTGTGTTCAATCATTGATTAATAGTTGGTTTCTTTTGGATTTTCCTCTGGTTTTGGTCTTCTAGGTAGCTGTGGATGCTTTCATTTTGAGAAAAATCCTTTTGGGTAATTGTTGTCTTGAAAATCTATGGTTGGTTTAGATATCTAGCTGTAAAATATCTCCTCTTCCCTCGAAAATTATTGTATGAAAATAAAATTTGCTATATGGGTAACATTGGGTGATTTGATTTTCCTATAATATGATTGAAATATTAGGAAACTAGAAATTTATTTGACTTAGAATATCTATGCTCTTGTATGTTAAATCTTTATACTTGGGAAGATATCGATTGTAATTGGGGAAGATTTCTATTATATTTGGGAAAGATATCAATTTTATATATCTCACTGTTTTTTAATTGATAATGTTGTTATGGAATTTTGGTTTATACATATATGTATAAATTCCTTGATGGCTATGATATAGATTGTTAAGATATTTAACGACATTTGGGTATTTATGTGTGTGTGTGTGTGTGTGTGTGTGTGTGTGTGTGTGTGTGTGTGTGTGTGCTGCGCTTTTTATGATCTATGATGGGAAGTGTGGTTAAGAAATTGGCATCTAGATATATATGTAACTGCATATTTAAGAGTGGTTCTGATTATGGTAATGAGGGTTTCTTTAAAGAGTCTTGTGTCGAGGAGGTGGTAACCCATTTTCTTTTATGAATGAAAACTATAGGTTTATCAAGAGTGTTATGAATCTATATTGTTATGAACTTAGGTGGGTGTTTAGAATGGTAGCTTGCATAATGGGCTCGGGAAGTTTTGAGTCTTGTCACTATTCGGTCTTGAATATATTAAGTAGGAGGGTTGGTAGGCATTACCTTTTTTGACATTGTTAGCCATTATTTCCATTCATCCTTGATATCTATGAAGTCACCTTTAGATGAGAAGATATTTTTTGTGGGTTTTAATATCAAATTTTCAACCTTATAACCTATATGATTCCATGATGGAACTCTCTTTCAATCAATTTTTTTCTATTTTTTTCTTCAATGACCCTTCTAGAATGATTGTTAAACTAGTTTTTTTCTCTGAAAATGATCATAACTGGTATATTTGACTTCTCCATGAAATTTTAGATTGATGGGTTGAGTATTAGATTTCAATCATGTAATCTATAGGATTACACGATTGAAATACTAATACTCTTGACCCTTTGTTCCTAATCTTATAAAATCCATGGTCTTTCATGATTGGTTGTCAAACTCTTGTTGTTCTTAACTTAAACATGGCTTCCTTCGTAGTTGGCATGGAAAAAAATTAATTTTTTATCTTAAGAGTTAAGTTGTGGTGAGAGATTTGATCCATTTCTTGAATTAGAATGTTTCCTTTCATGATATTGTTAAATAGTAGCATATTGTTGTTATGCGTAGTTCTTATCAAGCTCAGTTCTCAAAAACTATCTCAGGATAATAAATGTGCAGATGGATTTACAAGTAGATGGGGAAAATAATTGTAGAAAGTTGCATCAATTTATTGATGGAGTTCTTTTGTTCAAATGCTTAATGTCGTTGTAAAACTCTTGAATGGTTTTGTGAAATTTTTGAAGAGGCTCGATGCTTTAGAATTATGTTTTCATGGAATAATGTTTTCATAACCAACTAAAACCTTAACTTTATTGATGTAGCTACTGATTAACTCAATGAGATCCCTCTCCACCATCAGTTCGAGCTTTTGGTGTGATGGCAAGTCATTTGGTATCAGAGCCAGGCAGTTAAACGCGCCAAATTTCAGAGTAGTCTTTGGGATGTGTGACCTCCCAGAAAATTCCTAGTGTAACTACCTCCTAATGTTGTTGGGTATAATTGAGTGTATACGTGGTCGGCCCAGAGCTCACATGGTTACATCCGGCTTCATCGTGTAGGAGTGTGTTGGTGTATCATTGATTAACACGATGAGATCCCTCTCCACCATCAATTTGAGATTTTGGTGTGACGGAAAATCGTACATGGTATCAGAGCTACATGACTTGTCGTCGCACCAAAATCTTGAAGCTATGGTGGAGAAGGATCTCATCTTATTAATCGATTCTTTACACCAATACCCTTCTGCACGATGGACCTAGGTATACACCCAATAAGGCCCCAAAGCATTAGGAGGTAGCGACACGGGAATTTCTGGGATGTCACGCATCCCAAGACTACTCTGGGGTTGGCATGCTTAACTGGCTGGTATCAAATCTATGAATTTTCGCCACACCAAAAGTTTGAGCTTTTTGTGTGACAGAAAGTCATGTAGCTCGATACCAAATAGTTAAGTGTGCCGCCCTTGAGTAGTTCGGGATGGTGACCTCCCAAAAATTCTCGATGTCACTTCCTCCTAATGTTGTTGGGCCCGATTGGGTGTAGACCCGGCTTCATCATGTGGGAGTGTATTAGTGTAGCAACTCGATTAACATGATGAGATCCTCTCAACCATCGCTTAAAGATTTTTGTGTGACAACAAGTTGTTTGGTATCGAGCTAGGTAGTTAAGTGTGCCAACCCTAGAGTAGTGCTGGGATGGGTGACCTCCGGGAAATTCCTAGTGTCACTACCTCCTAATGTCCTCGGGGACCTAATTAGGTGTATACATGGTGGGCCCAGAGCTCACGTGGTTACATCTGGCTTCATCATATAGGGGTGTGTTGGCGTAGTAGCTGATTAACATGATGAGATCCCTCTCCACCATCAGTTCGAGATTTTGGTGTGACGAAAAATCATAAATGGTATCAGAGCTACATGACTTGCCATCACACCAAAATCTCAAACTTATGGTGGAGAGGGATCCCATCATTTTAATCGATTGCTATGCTAATAAACTTATAAATATTATTATGAAAGATATAAATTTAATCATGGCATTGTTATGAGTAGTTTTAATGTATTATAGTAATATTGATAATAGCATAGCGTTTCTTGACCAATTTTGATTACCCTTTTTGTTCCAATTCAATGTACTTTTGAATCAATTGTCACCATTGGTTTGTGTGTCGTGTTGAATAGTAAATGTTGTAATCATGTTTAGTTTTCATTGTTAGGGATTTGGTGAACTCCTTGAATTATAGCTTTGTGTTTAAAACCCCCCTTCTCGGTTATGGAAATAATGCCATTTTGGGCATAATAAAATGGTTTGGTAATCCTCATAAATTTTTACAAAAGAAATAATAGGTTGTAATCCTTTTGATGAAGTCAAGAGTCTTTCATTGGAAGATAAGGAAACTTTATTCCTGTGTTAAAAGAACTTATCCTTACTACTCTAAGCTATAATAATAAACTCTAATTCTTGTTGTGGGGCATAAAAAGGCAATAAAGGTGTAATCAATGTTTGGATTCTAGAAAATGGCTAGGAATTAGTAAGTAGGGAATATTGATTAATAATTCATTAAATTCTAACTCATTTATTTGAAACCTAATATGTATTATTTTGTTAAACTCAACCAAGAGAAGACTAAATGAAGATTTTACCCAACCCAAATAAATTCCTTATTCTCAATAAAATATTGGTTATTACTAGTAGATTCTTGAAGATCAATTCTATATAACCCCTCTTCCTATAAATGTTTCAAAGGTAAATTGTAATTCACTCCTTGGTTTTGTTAAATGTTAATCCTTGCTTAAGGATATCTTAGCTCGAACCTATAACGGTACACCATATTAATTTGAGTTTACGCTCATCTACTTGTGCAAGGGAGATTCGAAATAAGTTTAATTAGTGTGAGTTTGGATTATAGATTTGTGGTTTTGAATGCCTCCTATTTTAACAAACGAATTAAAAAAAAAAATCATATTAGATATGACCTTAAGTTAATTACCTATTAGTATAAAAGGAAGAAATCCTGCTTTGTAAGAAGAGTTGTGTGAATCATAGTATAAATCTCCTAGAACATAAGTTAAGTTTTGAAATATGTTTTAGTAAAATAAGAAACCTTAAAATACTTTCATTGTGGGATGCCCCTAACTGTAAGTGTGTTTTGTGGTTGTACTTATTATTTGATGTCTTATTGAAATGGGAAGTGAAGAGTTTCATGATGTGTTTCATAGGTTTCATTTTACCTAGGTGGTAAATGGTATGTCAAACCTATTGAGAGTTTGTTGTAGCCCATTGTGACCACTAGTGGTGTCATATAAACTTCAAGCAAGTAAAAAAATATTTGTTAATTGTCATGTTGTCATGGTGTGTGTCTTAAGTGGGTGTTACACTTACTATGATTTTATTACTGGATTTAAAGCATGGTATTTTTATCATATATGATCAATATACATTGATAGATGGACATTACTATATTTGATTAGTATTTTGCTAGACATTATATATATTTTGATTACGATATGTGGTGACTCATAGTGTGAATTATATGCATGGATTGACATTTCAGTATTTGATGATGATATAGAGTTACTAATTAATATATGTACTGACACATTGGAATTTTGATACATAGATTTTGTTAACCTATAAAACTATTTTGGTGATCTTATTGTTCATTGATGAAATGATAGAATTGAAATATTTTAAAATTTTGAATAATTGGTGAGATTGCTTGATTTTAGTAATGATATAGTTATGTTATTTGATGATGTGAATTTGTGATGTGTATGTGTGTTTTATTGTTTCAATGTTATTGATATGGCCATGAGGCTAGAGAGGTATTTTTTTAATTTTACGGAAAATGTAACACAACAAACAAAAGGGGATAGGAGACCAACAATGAAAGAATTTTGGGTATTGAAAACATGTCACCTTGGCAACTTGTGTTTTGTGTATGTTGTTATGTTTTTGATAAATTGCTTGGACGTCCCCATTGGGGGGTGTCCTCAAATGTGACCTTGGGTAAATGTGTTGTCTTCACTTTTGGTTTTAATTATTTTTAATATGTGATTTATTATTGTAATCTAATTTACTGTATTAGTGTTAGTTAATGTGTTCTATTTAAGTTTATCAATCTTGATTATTATTGTAAATTGGATGTGTCCAAAGGGGTATTAATTGTGGCACATTGTCCTTGATTGTTTTTTTAATTTGTAAGAATTTTTATTTGTTTAATTGTGTGTGTTGGTGCTCAAATTTGTTTGACCCCATTTGCCATTATTTTCCCTCTAATCATGTGTGTTACGAAAGATACTACCTTCATTTTAAATAATTCTTATTGTTTACTGAGAATCCATTTTCATTTCCCTCCTTGAAATAGTCTCCAAGTTTGCCTTGTTTTTGCCCTAATTTCTTCAAAATCCATGGGATTTTCTATTTTCCCTACCTTTCCCACGACCATGGAAACTTGAGAATGATAAATTTACATTTGTATGCCTTTGATAATATAAACCCATTGTCGAAAGATGCTCAAAACCCTGATACACTTGGTTATGTTTGAAAAATTATCGTCCTTAAGGAAAAAATCAGGTTACGGGCATGAATGGTGATTTTCTTTGTTTTTAACGATGATTGGTGTATTTTCCTATCAAAATTATTCCTTAGTGATTAGTGGTCACGTGGATTATTTTGGTTGGTCAAGGGATGATGTTAAAATGCTTTAACTTATTATTTTTTTTTTTTTGGAAAAAGACAAATAAGGTCCCGTAGCTCCACTCAATTCGATTAGTTCTTTTGATGCTTATGTGGCTTCTTCTAATTTGTGGGGCACGGCGGGTTTGTTTTTTCAACTTGTTCATTTGGATACTTTGGCAAAAGTTTGAGCCTACCCTATGGCCCCACCAGGATTTTATTAAAACAAATTTTAAGTGGCAGGGAAAAAGTCTTACTTTGACCCCACGGAGAGGACACATGGCAAAGCTAATGTCAAAGGTGTGGGCCTTGAGAGGTAAGTTAAATTTTTTCCCTTTCGGAAAAATGGAGTAAATCTCTAAAATAGAAGTGCTCCCGGTAAATCATTTTGAATCCTTAAGGTTTTTGAGTTGTGCCATAATGGCACGTGGTGAGCCCGCGCTCATTCAAGATCATAATTTTTGGGGATCATCTCAAGATGTGCCATTATGACACGTGGCATTTTGAAAAGTTAAAGACTGGGAAGTGGACCATCGGGGACAAATTGGATTTTTTACCCCTTGCTACCAAAAGGATTAAAACATCAAAATGGCCCATAGACCCAATAGAGAATAGTCAAAGTTTTACCCTAGTCAATGATAGAGGTGTTGACTCCCAAGGGAAACTTGGAAATTTTTCCCTTTTCCAAAAGGGAGGTAAAATATCAAAATTGGCTGCAATTCCTTTGGGACCCACCTTAGGACACGTGTCAGGCTCATTTCTCAAGGGCGGAGGTGCGAGAGAAAAATGGAAATTTTTTCCATTTTTTTCAAAAGCTTGTAAAAGTCAAAGGAACCCCGGGCCTATTTTAAAATTTAATCTTCCACGTGGACGACCCAAATTCAATGTAGAGATCAATGGTGGCTATGAGTCGAATATGATTTTACCCCATTTCTAATAAAACACTCTTGGAAGTATGAGTCTTCATGATTTCTTTGGTATTTCCTACATGCCAAGAAAGGAGGGGAGTAAATTTTGATATCTAAGTTTGGTGAGGGAGATCTGGAGACGTCTTTCACCATTAAAATAGTCTAACTATTAGGCTCGATCTGATTTTTAGTTTTTCTTCTCCCGAGCATGCAAGGAACCAGATTTGATGATTAGGGGTGGAAGTGGTTGGTGAATAGAAGGAAGAGTGATTTATTAGAGGAAGGAGTTGAATGCGGGAGATTTTTGAAGAGATCCGCCCGAGAGCACTGACGACTATTTGCAGAGATGATTTTGGGAATCATGATCGTGATCATGAGAAGCACTAATGGCACTCAATGTATATATTTTGGGGGAAAGGATTTGTTTTAGATGTTATAAATGGCACAAATTTATCGTGAAAAGGGTTGGAGTGTTAGAGGTCGAAGAAAATTACCAAGAGGAAAATTTCACGAAGCATGTCTCTTGAGAAGCGGTCTAAGAAGCATGCATATCTCTTTTGTATTAAGTTTGATCATGTAAAGGTGGTTACAAGTGTATAGCCATTAACAAGCTCGAGATTATTCTATAAAATTTTCCTACTTGATAAATTTAATCAAACTTGAGTTATTTTGGGTTGATCTTGAGAAAAATGTTTTTTTCATTTCGAATGTCTACAAATAGTTTTCTTGTTCATGTTACAATCTTGTATCAAAATCTCTCTTAATCACATAGGTCTCAATCTTGTGATAGTTTAGTGGTATCTACAATCTCATTTTTAGAGGATCTTTCATTTGGGACTGAAATAAATTATTTAAAATCAATTTATCTTTCATTTGTTGATAGAGATTGTTTGTAAGCCTCTAGGTGTACCTCAGGCGTGATTGATCTTAGACCTTGATGTTTTACTGAGTCTTCCAAATCAAGACTTCATGTTAAAATCTTATGGATTGTGTGAAAAATTACAAATCTAAGCCACCATTTGAGTACATATTCTAGTTAAAGGAACATTTTAGCTATTCTGAAATATTTTGTTGTCAAGACTTTCCAATTTGTAAGAGTTCTAGGAGATTTTGAAAATCAAGTTCTTTTTCCTCGCCTCCTACCAAAAGTTATTTAAAAAAACTAATCCTACCCATACTACCCCTGTTTGTCATGTGTGTATACAAATGCATAAATTTTACTACCAAAACATGCAGAAACAATTAGGATTCCAAATGTCTTTAGTAGCCTAAACCTTGTCTAGAGAATATCTCCACTATCTAGAGTGACAACTCATGAGAGTTATATTTTGTTGCATTGATCATATTTTCTTCAAGGTATCCTTAACAAATTCATTAGGACGGATATCACCATCTCCTCCATAAACAACAGGCTACAAAAGGGTTCTCTTACCTTGGTTGAAAGGCATAACCTAAAATAGTGAGGATAGATAAAATCCTCTTGAGGGTGCTATCCATTTCTTCACATCTGAGTGACTAATGGCCAGTTAGATCCCATCCTTTGCTATAAAATGACTCATCATGATCTATCTGTCTCTAAGCTTACTAATAAACCTGTGATGCTCCTCAGACTTTGAAGGAGAATCAATTTGGATACCAACACCTTACTGGTGTTGTTGTCGAGACATTGTGAGTGTAGTTCATATTAAGACCCTGGTAAACACTTCTTATATTCTCTACGTGCTATGTGAAATTATTTCAGTTTCCACATGTAGTGCACTAGTTTATTGATAAATCTAGGTGAAGAAAATTTAGATCTTTCCATTTCTGTTTCTAGTGTTGACAAACATTTGGGAGATCATATTTAGTGAATTTTCACAATGAAGGTGGAATTCCTTAGTGGTGACTCCCTATTGATTTGATTCTTGATAAGTACCATTGTCTTAACCTCTATCAAGTGAAATTTGTCGCTAACCTTTGTAAAGCTTGAAGGAAGAAGATCTTTCTTTTCTAGGGATCCTACTAGGACATTATTTCAAGAGCTTGGGAAAAACATAATCAGAAGGAAGAAAATCCTAGAGAGTTGTTGGAAATCAGCAAAAAGAAAAGGAATCTCCATTGATGAAAGTGGTTGGCCTATCATTGAAGACTGCAACTCAAGTGCTTCTGAATCAAGTAGCCTCTTTGTGGAATTGAATTCTCCAACTTGAGAGGGGACTTCATTTCATTTTAAAAATTTTTCTTGCATTATGCCCCTATCTTTTCAGAAGTTGATAGGGATTTCCAAGAAACAAGTCCTTTAGGGGGTATTCATTATGAAATTTATACCCCTGTGTTTCAAAGACCCTCTACCCTTTATCAATTTGTCACCCCTCTAGGGTCACCTCCTCAAAACAACATGGCCCCGCCCCACCTGGACCTCCATTTGTTGTAAATACCTTTGGGCATATAAATATTATAGGGATGGTTGGTTATCCAAATGTAGTTCCCAAGAAGTAAGGAACATACTACCTAAGTTCCAAGGAAACAATGCTATAACTAGTGATCAACATCTAAATATTTTTATCAATATGATGGAAGACTTTGAGATTGAACATGAAGATGTATATATCAAATTATTTATCCATACTTTGGAAGAGGATGCAAGGGACTGGTATAAAGCTTTTCTAGATAATTCCATTGATTCTTGGACAAAGATGAGCAATGCATTTAGATTGCAATATGGTGATAGAACTAACCCTAGGTTTCTTTTGACAAAATTTGAAAATATCAAAAAGAATCCTAATGATTCAGTACATGATTTCAACACAAGTTTTATTAAGACCTCGAGGATATTACCTCTTAGGATAAGGCCATGTGATGAATCATGTTTGATCAAATATTTAGATGCATTTGATAAAAAGGCTTCTTACTACTTGAGGACAAAAACCCTACTAATTTGAGGTAGGCATTCACCATGGCCCTAAAAATAAGAATAACATCAAGGCAATTGGAAAGCCTCCAAAAAGGGAGGGTGTAAAACTAATTAACCCAGAAAAACTCAAACAAGCAAGGCTGCTGATTTGGAAGAAGTTGTGAAGACTTTGGCAGGGGTTGTCAAAGAAATTTCCTACAAACTAGCCTAAGATGAGAAAGGAATTGGGTAGAGCTCACAAGGTCAACACAAGTAGCAAGGCCAAGATAGGTTCACAAATCACCAAATATCTGATGATAGAGGAAAGGGACCTATTGGATTTGGAAATAGGCAACCCCAAGGTAGGGAAAATAGAATGGTGCTTGATCCTTTGGCTACTAGAGTTGTTGTTGTGGAGGAGACATATGTCATTGATTGGTGTGACAAATGTTTCATGCCCCATGCTCCATGTGAAGAAGATTAGAAAGAAGAATACTAGGTTGGTGATGATAATGATGATGATGTTTGCATGATGGGTTGCTCCACAAGCTCACAACAAGGGGCAACTTCCCTTTGAAGTATTAAGTGCTAGAACTATTGATGATTTTGGGATTGCATCCATCGGGTACCCATTCTTCCTCCCTCTCATATTTTAAAAATAGATCTTGTATAAGCTTTTGAATTGCCCAATAATGACTTTGAATAATTGAGAGCTTTAATGATAAAGAAGTATGATGGAGGTATCCCATCGAGGAGGATAGACGATTCTTGATGAATGTTGGTGTTGCTCAAGAGAAGGAATATAACACAAGAAGTAAGGCTCTTAAAGGGGTAGGGCCACCAAGCCAAAATATCCCTTACTTTCAAACATTCCTAAAGAGGATCCTAAGAGAGATGCATCTTCAAAAAGCCCTGTAGTTCCAAACAATACCGCCTCATGCCAAAGCTATCAAAAATCTTGTACCACGTAGTGAGTGTGTCTGCTTTCCTTCCAATGCCACCTTACCAAAGTTTGTCCCTTATGATATTTCCCAAGTCTTGAATTAGATCAAGATCTCAGTTCTAATTGTTGAGTTGCTTAGTATCCCTAAGCATAAGAAGACAGCATTGGAGTATTTTGGACTAAAAGAAGAGAAGACGCCTAGGTAGAAACATAAACATTGTGGAGACTCCTCTAATCATTGAAGAACTAGAAGCACCACTAGCATCAGAAGAGCTAAATGAACCACACGAGGTTTATTTGGGAACATCCTTGGTATATTCTCAGCTAAATGTGGATCCATTCTTCACCACTTTGATTATTAAAGACAAATTGGTACATAACTATATGGTTTACTCAGGGGCATCATGTAATGTTATGCCTCTAGAAGTCATGAATTTACTGAATATCAAGGTAATAACAACATATGGGAAGTTTACTACCATGGATTCAGAGAGGTTCCAGTGGTGGGATGTGTGAAGGGTCTAGTGGTACAACTTGTTACCTATCCAGGTAGGGACTTGAAGCTTGATGTAGTTATTATTGATTACCTAGCCAAGTGGGGTATGTTGTTATCTAGAAAATGGGCTGCAAGTGTTGGTGGGAGTGTTCAAATGGATATGTCCTATGCCACCATCCCAATTTAGGGCAGCCTTGTTAAGCTATTTGTGGAAAAGAAGATGTTGCACCTTATTGAGGATCCCAACAATGCATCTTATGAAGTTATGTACACAAGTGTTGATGCTAATAAATTTGTAGGATTTGCTGATGGAAAGGAGCACAAGATTGAAGAGTGTAAATGCCTTGAACAAATAGGCTCTCCTTGGACTCTATTCTTTGATGGAGCTTTCTCCAAGTTTGGGAATGGTGTTGTTGTTGTTCTACTTTCTCTAGGTCAGGGAAAAAATGTTTTTTCCTTCAAACTCAACTTTGAGTGCACTAACAACATTGCTGAGTATGAGGCACTATTTTTGGGTTTAAGAATTTCTTGGAAGTATGGTGTCAAAGATGTCATTGTCAAGGTATATTTTGGAATTAAATGTAAAGAAAGTCGAGAAAATTGTATGCCACAAAAAATCAGCGAATGAAACAATACAAGCATGTAGTTTGGGATTTCATTGATATGTTTGTTTCATTCAACATTATGCATCATGATAAAAAGATCAATGATATGGAAGATAGGCTTCTTTGTTGGTATCTCAATTTGAAAATTGTATAATGTGGGACATATTGTGAATGTGATGTTTAAGTATAAGGCGAAGACCCTCGCTTGGATCCTGACAACATCAAACATTGGCAAGTTTTTATGATGATGCTCTGGCTGGAGTCGAAGAAGATTTTTGCAAAAAAGGGAGGAGTTTTTGATCAAAATATTGATTGGGAACCAATGGTGTGCGTAGCGAGGGGAAAAAACCTTGTTTGGAAAATGCATCATCCACTAAAGGCTAATACATTCCTCAGAAGGGTTAGTTTCTCTTGAATCAAATTTTGATAATGTTGATTGCATTATTAATAGACATATGGTAGCCTCGAGGAATGTTTAGGTGCATAATATTTGTACAAAGGTTAAGGAAAAAAAAATTTTGGCAACAATCTCTTCAAGGAGGAGAAGCATTAATACATCCAATTGTTGAAAAGTATCGGGACTCCATGGCCTAGAATTATTCTCGAGCTAAAGGCATAAAAGAGGATCTGTTTCAACATGAGATTCCCTTGGATTCTAATGCAAATCCTTTCGGTAGTAGAAGTAGAGGCCAATCAATCCACTCCTATCCCTTGATATGCAAGAGGAACTGAAGAAACTAAGGGATGGAGGGATTATTCAGCCCACAAAGAGGTATTCTTGTTAGGTTGCAAACTTGTACCGTTTAGAAAAAAAATGGCAACATTAGGGTGTGTGTGGATTTCAGAAATCTTAACGAAGTATCAATGAAGGATAAATATCCTTTACCAAACATGGAAAACATGTTACAGTTAGTGACTAGTTCTAAGCTACTTTCTACTTTACCTAGATGGCTTTCTGGTTATACCCTAGATGGCTTCTATGGTTATAACCAAGTTGTGGTGAAGGAATCGAGAGAGGATTAAAAATCCTTTACCACCCCTTGGGGAACCTATGTATATTCTAGGATGCCCTTTGGTTTGATGAATGTTGGAACCACCTTTCAAAGAGAAATGGATGTTACTTTTTTTGGTTACATCAATGAGTTTATTACAGTGTATCAAGATGATATAACTTTATTTTCCAGGAAGAGAAGTGATCACCTGCTTTATTTGGAGAAAATGCTAATAAGATGTAGAGAATATGACATCTCACTCAATCCAAAGAAGTGCCATTTTGGAGTGCAGAAGGTAAAATTTCTTGGCCACATCATGTCACAAGAAGGGGTGATGATTGATCCAGAAAGGGTAGAGGCCATTAGCAAGGTCCCAATTCTAAGGACCAAGAAAGGAATTCATTATTTCTTTAGGTAGATAAACTTCATCAGGAGATTCATATCAAACTTTGCTAAGTTGACCATTCCAATCACTTCCATGCTAAAAAAGGACCAGGCCATCAAATGGGAGGAGGCTATCATCAAGATTTCAATGGGATTAAAGAGGCACTAAAGCATGCACTGTTCTAGCAACTCGACTATAAGAATCCCTTTCAATTGTTCTCTTTTGCTTTAGAAAACACTATTTCTTCTATTCTATTGCAGAAGGATGATGAAGGGGCTGAGAGGCCAATTGCCTTTTTTAGTAAGGCATTGCAGGGGGCTGAGTTGAAATACACTATTATGGAGAAACAAGCATTTTCCTTGGTAAAAGCAACAAAGGTTTTTAGGCCTTACATTTTGAGTTCTAATATTGTTTCTTATGTTCCCCACACCATGGTGAAAGACATCTTATCAGAGATGGAAGTCTCAAGCAAAAGATGCAGATGGGTGAACAAGTTGTAAGAATATGACATGGATATCCAAACCATGAAGCTGGTGAGAGGTTTGGGCTTGGCTAAGCTTATGGCTGAGAGCAACTTGTAAACTATTAAGGTAAATGAGGTAGAAGAAGGTAGGGTAGATGTTTTTGAAAAATTGATGAGTTCTGAGTGGTACAAAGATGTAATTTTTATCTTAGACATATGAACTTCCCGAGTATTTAAGTAAGAACCAAAAAAGATCCCTTAAGTTGGCTTCCTAGAAATATGTCATTACTGATTATGGGTTAGCTTGGAAGAACCTAGAGGGAGTCCTCTTAAGGTGCATTACTGAAGAAGAAGCCCCCAAGATAATTGTTGATCTCCATGGAGGAGTTTGTGGGGGGAATTTTGTTACAAGAGTAAAAACACACAAGATCCTGAGGGCTAGTTATTGGTGGCCAAATATTTTAAAGGATATAACCTTATTGGTTAGAATATGTGAGAGTTGCTAGTGCTTCTCTGGAAGACTCGAAATCTTTAGGCTCCCTTTGTTTGCAACCTATATCAATTGAAGATCCATTCAAGCAATGGGGAATCAATTTCATTGGTGAGATTTCAGATGCTTCAAGTGATGGCCATAAGTGGATTCTTGTAGCCACTGATTACATCACCAAGTGGGTGGAGGTAATCCCCACCAAAAGAGCATCACACCAAATTTTCATGGATTTTCTGTTGAACCATATCATTTGTAGGTTTGGGTTGCTAGTTAAGATTGTTGTTGATAGTGCCATAACCTTTAGAGCTAAATCTTTAGTTGTAATGTGTAAAGAATATGGGATCAAATTGACATATGAATCTAATTACAATCCCCAAGGAAATGGAAAATCTGAGTCTAGTAATAAAAATTTGCTAAAGATTATTAGAAGAACCTTGGAGCTGAACAAGAGAAAATGGGGTGAGCAGTTGAAGTTTGTTGTCTAGGTAGACCACATTATTATTAAAAGAGCCACTAGAAAGAGCCATTTGAGTTGGTGTATGGAGCCCATGCCCCGCTGACCCCTGCATATGCAATTATCCTCATATCAGTTCATGTAAATACTAGGAAGATCAAGAGGTAAGTCCATATGATGCCCGCATTAACCAAATTGTTGAGCTTGATGAAGAAATGAGGGCATCCCACCAAAGGCACGTAAAGTTCAGAGGGAAGCTAAAGAAGTTATTTGAAAAAAAGGTCACCCCAAGAGATTTCAATATTGGATATCTCATGTTGTTATGGGATAACAGACATAAAGATAAGGGCAAGCATGATAAATTTGATGCACTGTGGATGGGTCCTTACTCCATAGATTTTATTATTGGTGAGCATACCTTCTTCTTGAAGGATTTGGATGGAGAATTTCTTGAATTGCTTATTAATGGCATGAATTTGAAGAATTTCTTGGATTGATTCCCCAGAACCAAGGTGAACATCATCTGTACAGTGTATAGTTTGTTGGTTTGTTTTCTATCTTTCGTGTGCTTGATCTTTTTTTCCTTGGTGGCCTATTTTTGCTAGTTTCTCTGTTTATTTTTGGGGATGGTCCTGGTTTTGTGCTATACAAGATGAATCCTTTTCCTAATGGATATTTTGGAACTTGGTCTACTTTTTTTCTTATGGAACTCGTAGGGAGTGCCCATCCTCAAGTCGGAGCCGATGTTGTTGCTCAGATTTGTTTCGCCCCATTTGCCATTATTTTCCTTTGATCTGCATGTTCTGAAAGCTACTACCTTCATTTAAAATAATTTAAATTGTTTGAAGAATCCATTATCATGTCCCTCCTTGAAATAGTCTCCAAGTTTTCCCTGTTTTTCCTAATTTCTTCAAAATCCACGGGCTTTTCCATTTTCCCTACCCTTTGTGGACAATGAAAGCTCAACAATGATCAATTTACATTTTTATGCCTTTTAAAATACAAACCTGTGGTCAAAAGATGCTCAAAACCATGATTCACTTGGTTTTATTTGAAAAATTCTCGTCCTTAGTGAAAAATCGGGTTCGGGCATGAATGGTATTTTTTTGTGTTTTTGATAGTCCTGCGGGTGTTGTTTTCTGTCAAAAGTATTCCTCGGTGATCAGCGGTTATGCGGCTTCTTTTGGTTGGTCGGGGATGACAGGAAAATACTTTAACTTATCACTTTTTGCATTTTTTGGAAAAAGGCAAATTTGGTCTGTAGCTCTACTCAATTTCGATTAGTTCTTTTGATTCTTATGTGGTTTCTTCTAATTTGATGGGGCATGGTAGGTTTGTTTTTTCAACTTTTTTTGGATACTTTGGCAAAATTTTACACCTACCCCATGGCCCCGCCAGATTTGATTAAAACAAATTTTAAAGTGGCAAGTAAAAAGTCTTATTTTGACCCGCGAGGAGGACACATGGCAAAGCTAATGTGGGAGGTATGGACCTTCAAAGGTAAGTTGAATTTTTTTCCTTTGGAAAAATGGAGTAAGATTCTAAAATTGAAGCACGCCCCCACCAAATCATTTTGAAGCCTTAAAGTTTTTGGAGTTACGTCATAATGACACATCGTAAGCCCACACTCATTCAAGGTCTCAACTTTTGGGGATCATCTCAAGCCAAATTTGTGCCATTGTGAAACATGGTAGTTTGAAAACTCAAAGGTCAAGGAAGAAGACCATTGAGGGAAACTTTGATTTTTTACCCTTCTTTGCAGAAGGATTAAAACATCAAAATGGCCTCCGATGACACCCGACAGAGAATAGTCAAAGTTTTTCCCTAGTCAATGGTGGAGGTGTGGACTCTGTGGGAAACTTTGAAATTTTTCACTTTTCCAAAAGAGAGGTGAAATATCATAATTTTTTTGTGGTTCCTTTGGGACCCACCTCAAGACATGTGTCAGGCTCATTTCTTAAGGGCGAGAGGTGCGGAGAAAAATGGATTTTTTTCCATTTTTTCAAAATCTTGTAAAAGGTCAAAGAAACCCCGAGCCTATTTTAAAATTGAATCTTCCATGTCAACAATCCAAATTGAAAGTAGAGATCAATGACACTATGAGTTTGAATCTGATTTTCCCCCATTTCTAATCAAATGCTCTTAGAAGTGCGAGTCTTCATAATTTTTGATATTTCCTACACGCAAAAGTAGGAGGGGAGTAAATTTTGATATCTAAGTTTGGTGAGGGAGATATGGAGAGGTCTTTCACCATTAAAATGGTCTCGAATATCATGATTGATCTGATTTTCCATTTTTCTTCTCCCGAGCGCGTAAGGAACTAGATTTGAAAGATTAGGGGAAGAAGTGGTTGGAAAATAGAAGGAAGAGTGATTTTTAGAGGAAGGAGTTGAATGTGGGATATTTTCAAAGAGATCTTCCCCCCGAGCACCCGACAACTTTTTGCGAGATCTTATTCTCGGGAATCATGATCGTGATCATGAAAAGCCTTGAGTGGCATTCAATGTCTATATTTTCAGGGGAAAAGGCTTTTTTTGTAGATGTTATAAATGGCACAAATTTATCGTGCAGAGGGTTGGAGTTTTAGAGGTCGAAGAAAATTCCAAAGAGGAAAATTTCACAAAGCATGTCTCTTGAGAAGCCATCTCGAAGCCTATATATCTCTTTTGTATTAAGTTTGATCGTGTCAGGTGGTCATGAGTTTACTGAGCGTTTGACAAGCTCTAAGATTTTTCTAGAAACTTTTCCCTGCTAATAAATTTAATCAAACTCAAGTTATTTTGGGTTGATCTTGAGAAAAATGTGTTTGTTTCATTTCTTAATGTCTGCAAATAGTTTTTCTTTTTCATGTTTTAAATTTTGTATCAAAATCTCTCTTAATCACACATGTCTCAATCCTTGTGATAGTTTAGTGGTATCTACAATCTCATTTCTTAGAAGAGCTTTCATCTAGGACTGAAATAAATTATTTAAAATCAGTTTTCTTTCATTTTTTTGATAAAGATTGTTTGTAAGCCTCTTGGTGTACCTTAGGCGTGATTGATCTTAGATCTTGATGTTTTATTGAGTCTTCTAACTCAATCCTTCATGTTAAAATCTCATATATTATGTGAAAAAGTACAAATATGGGCCTCCATTTGAGTACATATTCTAGTTAAAGGAACATTTTAGCTATTTTGAAGTATTTTGTTGTCTAGACTTTTCATTTTGTAAGAGTTCTCAGAGATTTGGAAAATCAAGTTAATTTTTCCTCACCTCCTAACAAAAGTTATTTAAAACAAATAATCCTAGCCATACTAACCTGTTTTTCATGTGTGTATACAAATGCATAAATTTTACTACCAAAACATGTAAGAAACAATCAGGATCCCATCCCCAGCTACAAAATGACTCATCATGATCTATCTATCTCTAAGCTTCCTAATAAACCTGTGATGCTGCTCAGACTTTGAAGGAGAATCAATTTGGGTACCAACATTGTGTACTCAACCTTGCATGTAAAATTCAGATTTGGGCTTAAGAGTCATTTTTGTAGGCTTGTGGGACAAGTTAAGCTTCTCCCACACCTCTTAATTTCACCTACTAATTATACAAATGGGTTAAGGGGTCAAAAATATACCCCATTATGTGATTTGTAAGGTACAAGATGATATGCATTGTACTTTCTTACATTAATTTTTAGTTTTGTACTTTAGAGGTGTGGGTAAGAGTTTGTGTTTGTATAAGGCATGTCAATTCCTCAACTACAATTTATTGAGCTTTGGGTTTGGGATTTGACTAGGTGATTTGGAGTTGAGGAGAAGTGATGTGGAATCCTACATGGATCCACCTCACCCTCCTCTTCTCTTTTCTATTTATAAAAATTTATTGTATGGTTTTGTGGGTTAGATGTTTTTTTCACTATGAAATTTTGGAGGATTTTACTTTTGGAGCCTTTGTTTGAAGCTTGGAATATTTTTAGAGCTTGTTTGGACTTGAAAATCTTGGAGCTTATGTTTGTGGTTTAGAGTTTTCTTGCAATGGCAAGGTAGGGACTTCACCCATGCATTTTTATTTTTATTTGTTGTGCAAATTGGTTGTAAATGAATGAATTTTGTGTATTTTGGTTTTGGGATTAGAATGGCCTTAAGGTTGTGTAGGAGAAAGAAAATGGGGAAATATTGAGGGAGGGATAAGAGTTTATTTTATGCATTTGGAGGGAGTTTTGGGGTTGGGTGTCCCACCTTGTGATAATAAGAAATAATTCTTATTTATCTTGATATGTTTATTGAGGAGGGATAAGCATTTGGTTATGGTTGTGTGAATGAATTTTTGGAGGTTTTTTAAGGTTGAAAACTACACCCTTTGGGAGGAATAATTGATTCCCCATGTTTCTTCTCTCCCTTGGCTTGAATTTGAGCCTTTGTGCTTGGGAAAAATTGTATGTTTGTTGTTATTTTTGTATATTGTTTGTGTGTAAAGTTTTGTGTGAATGGTTATTGTGGAAGCCTTGTGAAAGTTGCCATGGTTTCTTGATACCCTTCATTGCTTCATTTTTGGGGCTTGGGGGCCAATGAGGAGGATGAATTCTCCTTCTCATTGGATTATAGGTTGGGTGGAGAGTGTTTCCTACTCCCCTTATTTTTTTGTTGTGCTTGAAGTTTAAGATTGGAGGAGTCATGCTATGTTGGAGCCAAAGGATCACCTTTGAAATGTTGTTTCAATGTTGGAAAAGTGAAAGTTGTAACTTGTAAATTATTCTTTCATATTGTTGGAAAGAAGAACTTTTGTATTGTAAGAAAAATGAACTATGCTCATTGAGAAAAAGAAAGTGCATTGTTGCCTTGTTGAAATTTGTATTATTGTAAAAATATAAGTTCTTGTAAATTTTATTATCAAGTTTTGTTGTATTAAAAAAGGTGAAAGAAGAACTTTGGAAGTTTTAATTTATTGAGAATGTATTCCTATCAAATATGGAAATGTATCATAGTTACTTGTGCTTTCATTTGGTAAAATGGTTGTGTTTGTGTTAAAATATTGTATGAAAGTTATAATTGATTTGATCTATTGAAATGGTTATCACTCTTTTTGTGTAAAGAAAATAAATGGTACTTAGTAATTGGTTGAATTTCATTTCTCTCTTTTAGAGCTTATAAGCAATTTTATTGAAAAGGAAATCTTTTAGTTGTTCTTATACACTATTGCAATGGAAAAGCTATGTACTTAGTAATTTAAGTCATGAAATGAAGAAATGACATCAATCTATCAACTAATGAATTGTAGGAACCTTAATTAAAGTTAATGTTACCTTAGAAACCAACCTAGGTAGAAAACATTTTGGAAAATGATTAAAATTGAGGTTTGTTTTCCAAAAATAGAATCGCCACCCTATGTAGAGTGATGATTTTAGGACCGCCACACTACTCATAGCGAATTTTTCAAGATCCTTACCCATATAGGGAGAAGATCACGGAGAGACGACGACCTACTTTGGGTGGCGGTTTCGTCACTTTTGATGGACAAATAAAATCGGCGAGTTTTGCAAAGTACGAAATGGATTTAATTACAACCTTATTTTTAAACTTCAAAATGAAACTACCAAGCAACTCATAATGGAAAAAATCATTTGTTTAAGCATATAAATCCATTTATGGGCATTCAAATGTGTATAATCTCATAGATCTAATGAAATGGGGTTTTTCCCAAATAATGAACCCAAGAATGTAAATAACCAAATAGTAAAACCAGATTCATGGTGGAATCTCTACAATAAACAAATAGAGAACCTTGTAATAAAAAACCCATGAATAAACTAAATTAGGAAGAGAAGAATGGAGGAAGATTTCCCCATTTGCAAACTAGATCTAAGAAATTTCTCCATGGTTTCACTTCTTTCTTCCATGGCTTCCACTCCTCCAACCTGTAAAATTAAAATGGAACAAATGAATGAGTTAGGGTAAAATAATGAATAAGAAGACCCCATAAGGATGTTTAGGGTTCATTTGAAATACATATATCTAAGGGTTGAGGATCAACCCTACACATTTCAAGTTGTGGCACTTTATGGGGTTGGGTAATTTTAAAAGTATGGGTATTTGAGTTGAATGGGGCCAATTAATGGTTAGGGAAAGTTGAAACTTTAACCTTAGAAAGTTAAGTGAATATATGGCTTGGGTCCTTTGGGGATAAATTAAATAATTGTAAAAAGGGTAACTTAGGTAATGAATTTTAAGGGTTAATTAATTGGAATTTTAAATTTTTAGATAGACAACCTCATGGGAGGCATTATTGTTAAATGTTGTGAGAAGTAAGAATTAAACTAACTTAGGAACTATTGACCCCATTGATATTTTAAATAAGATGAATTAATAGAGACCCTAGAAAGGGATTTATCTTGAAGTGGACTTAGTGTAAATTAATAATGTTAATTATTAATTTAATATTCAACAACTTTTCAAATGTGTGAAGATTTTAAAAAAGAAATAATTAAAACTACTTGTTAGTAGTTTGTTTCAACCCTTTTAATTAAGAAAAACTATTCCATATTTTACTAATTACCATTGAGTTTTTCTTGGGTGTTGTGCGTAAAAAATGTGGGCATTACACTTAATATCTTTAACAATAAATTTCAACAACGTGAGAAGAAGACATCTAAATCTTCTACCAATCATACATATCATGCAATATGGATTACTGGATAAGGAGCTTTGGATTTCCTAGTTGCAAGTACTGACTCTTTAGCAGCAATAATTTTCTTCTCTAATCATGATTATCATGTGAATTTTACTTCCAATCGTTTCCATAACTGTGTATTTATTGGTTCGAGCCTCTATTAATAAAACGAAGGTTGACCCATTATGGCCCATTATTATATTCTCTATTTAATTTCTCAAGGCTATCATCTATTAATCATTATAGATTGAGTACCCTTTTTAAAAACTTCATGTTATAGTTGGTCCTCTTACAATTCTTGTGCCTTTCCTTGTTGGAAAAATAATTGCGGATGCGATATGCTTCTCATTCTTAATTGGATCCATCACTCTCAATAAATTATTTCTATGAATCATTTGTGACTCAAATTTAGTTACAAAAATTAGTTCATTTATATTGACGGTGTCCCTCCATCTGCTCCATCGTCTTCATCCCCTTGCATAGTAGCTAGCACATCATCTTCTTCTTCTAGCACATCACATTCTAGGTTTCTCAAAGCATAGTTGACTCGTAGCTCACCTACTTGAGCTTTTTCGCATGACCACAACATTCCACTAGTCCTAAAAATAGGTATAGTCCCATTCCTAGGATATTTACTTCATCTCGACATAGATCAACACCTCTGTTTATTCCATGTGGGTCTTCATCATATTTGCATTCACCATCACATTGATCTCCTCCACCGAAATTTTTGTGATTCCATGACCTTATTCATAAATTCATCCCTCACATGCGCATAAAATTCATTCATAGAAACAACGTCTATCTATCATACCACCATTATTATAGCATGGTCATACACTTTCATCATCACATGCATCGGATGAGGACCTTCATCCTTCACAATTATTGGTTATCTTATTCACTCATGTACCTTTGGGGGCATAACAACTAATTCCCCCATCTACAATCACATCTATTCATATATCATTTTTTCATTCTCGTATTTATTCATCCTTTATAGTAAATCGTCATTACCCAATGACACACTCTTTGCTTCATTCACACTTGAATGTTGAGGGATTACTACACATGAACCCCACACACTTCACCATAGGTCTTACTCACCAAGTCTATTCACATATCATGTATCATAAATCATACACAATACTAGTCATCATTATATACATATCATAATTATATTGTCCACATGTATAGCATCCTACATTTCTAATCCTACATATTACATTACTATCCTATTTACGTTGCATTTTATCCATTACACTTTACACATTATACACATCTTGCATCGCATTCTACATATTACATATTTACACCTTCTATAGACCACATGGTCATCTTTTATCATCACATATATTGAATTGTCTTCTACGCACTATGCTTACTAACCTATGATGCACTTTAGTTACTACCCTAATATGCATTTTTCAATAGTTTTTCTACATAAGTTGGTGTTTGATCCAATATTCATTTTAACTAGGTATCTTCCTTTCATTGGTTACTATATTGATAATATATCTATTTTCATAACTCACAATTACATAAACATAAACTCATTTCACTATTATTTATTTGAAATATAATGGAAAGTTTGGGTATAACATCAATTACAATTCATTCTCTTTCACATATTAAAATTTTCCAACAAAACAACAGAGAACACAACAACACTTCCTTTCAATAACAAAACTTTATTTTACATAATATACATACATACATACATACATTATATATATTATATGTATATGTATATGTATATATATTTTGTAATTTTGAATAACATACAAATTTAGGAGATTTTCATTTCAAGAAAACTATACAACTTAAGGTTTTTCCTTTCACTATAACATTACAAATTTGAATAAATGAAATATTAAAAGCCTTCTTTTGATAATACCATAGTTATGAAATTCCACTTTAATTAGGAACAATATGACAAATTACAACTTAGAGATTCTTTCAATGGTTCAAACATAAATCTTTAGTTTGATGTCTTCTCCCAAATTTTATCTTTCAACTTGGACCAACAATTTTGTAAAACCCTGGATCCCAATAAAAAAAGGGGTAGGTGATGCTCTTCTCCCATCCTTTAATCCAATAAGAGAATAATACATCCCCTTATTCACCTTTGAGCCCCAACCAACAAACAAGGAGGGGTCTTGAGAAATGTTTGATAACTTTTATTTTAAAAATGGCTTCCACAAAATCATACAATCCATAGAACATACAACACATTGAAATGGACATACTCAACAATATTAACAACTTGCTCATTCAACACATAGGCTTGACATAAAGCTAAAAGGAGAAAGGAATATTAGAACCACCTCATTTTTCCTCCCATGTGAAGTAGGAGTTTCACCCAAAGCCTCCATGTGCATAATACAAATAAAAAATGCATCCATATCTCTCCCCTTGAAAATATTCAAAAATATGTCCATTTTTCATGTTCACTCCCCATAGGTGAAAATATCAATCACACTCCCTCCAAAATTCATTCCTCACATCTCCTTTTCCCTCCCAAATGGTCTCATACTTCCATCTCCCACACCCTTCTTAAGGAAAACTACCAAACCACAAAAACCACATTCACAACACTCATACAATATTCAACAAGCATGATTTTTATATCTAAATGCAAAAATAAAAGAATTAAAAGTGGAGAGCCTACCTCTCCAACAATCCTTTAACACCTTCAAGCCAAAAAAATCCAAATAGCAACTCCAACAAGCTCCCAATTCCAAAAGTGCAAGAGAGAAAACTAAAACAAGTAACCCAAAATCTTTCAAATTCAATCAATAAATAGAAATTGGATGTGAGGATGATGAGGTGGCTCCATGTCAGATGCCACTTCATCATTCCTCTGTTCCAACACACAAGTCAAACACCATGCCCAAGCCAATAAATGAGTATGTAAGACTTATGAAATGCCCACATGACACTCCAACTTGCACACCATGCATATTAAGGATAAATTAATTGTGGTAAGTAGGAAAGTGTAATTATTTTCACTTTTAACACTCCAAAATGCATAAATAAGACTAAAATTACTTCCTCATACCATAGGTATGGTTTTTGGATGAATTTAAGAGGCATGGGACAAGCTTAGCTTGTCCCACAAGCCTCCAAAAATCCTCCCAAGTCAAAATATGAATTTTTAAGTTGGGGAAGAGTACACAACACAAAATATAACACAAATCTAACTTACATTTATAAGATTTCAAGGACCATATACCCCATAATTATCCAATTGTCACATCCTTACTCTAGTTAACAAATTAAGTTGGATTAGCTAATTAAGAGACATTAATAATTGCTAATAAAGTGACAAAAATTTCCCAATAATTAAATAAATATAACACAAAATTAAAAGAAGGGAAAACATTACACCCCATGACCAAACATGTGAGGTCATCCCCATGGGAAACCTCCTAACTAGGCATGCAATAACACAACATAAACATTACAAACAAGTTGTCAAATTTGGCCATGTTGTAAAACACCCAAAATTCTTTCATGGTTGGTCCCTATCCCCTTTTGATATATGATATGATGTCTCTATGAAAAAAACATATACCTCTTTGACCTCATGGCTGCATCAATAACATCAAGAAATAATATATGCATAAAAATCAATAATCGTCATCTAAAGTTAAGTAATTCTATTATCTATTAGTATATCAAATAATTCAATTCTAACATGCATGAGATTATAATTCTACTCAGAACATATAGAGTATAACATATCGATTATAAAATCCAAATAATGCAAATCAACATATATCGAATTGCCTATCAATGTCATCTAGTGTATCATAATCAAAATGTGAGTCACAACATATCAATAGTCCAAATATCTGCATACTCTATCATCTCTGCTCAAAATATAATAATCAAAATTTCTAAGTATCAATCCAAGAATAATATCATCATAATGAAAAAAGTGTTGAAGAGGTAGTGAGCACTACACCACCTTTTTGTGGCAGCTAAGGTTAGTCCGACCCATTTATTTGCATTCTTTTTTTTAAGGTTTTGATACTTCTTTTGGTATTTTTAGGTCTTCTATACATATTAGATTACCACCGACCCACGGAGTAAGGCACTAAATTTAATACGCCACACAACGAGGGTTTTCGACCACATGCTTAGACTTATGAAACTTAGTTCGGATCTTTTACATAGAGTAGGGCGTCCATTTGTGCAGTCTAGCTAGATAACTCATGTCCATCCTTTATGGTACAAAATCATTCTTGCTACTGTTGCTCTAGTAATTTTTGCAACATATTCTAGCCTACTCAACTAAATAGTTGAGTTCATTGTAACTCTCTTAGTACTATAGGGTTTAGCATTTCTATTTTCATAGTTACTTGTATAATTTCCATATTTATCTACTACATTTATTAATTCTATTTCCATTTCGTTCTAAATTAGATTGACTACACATAATCCCTAATCTTAGTTAATCAATTTCAAATGGTTTTGGTATTTCTTTAAATATTGGGATACTAACAATAAATTAACTTCCGTGCATACAAGTTGACATGATGATTTTTGGATGAAAGTAAAAATATGACTATCATGGACATAAATAAAATAATATTAATGTCTAAAATCTTACTAAATTCATGAACACAATTCCCAAAAATCCATAAAGAAAAGAAAATTAGTGTTACTCATATGAGAGTGTTCATATGTGTTGATAAAGCACACGTCTTAGATCTCAAGTCATGAAGACAAGGTCTAAACATATAGCAAATATGACTCTAGCAACATCATAGAGCATGATATATTGAAATTAATTCTTTTCTTCTATGAATTGGATTCAATATGTGCAACAATGATCCTACTTTATACATAAATAAATGAATTAGGTCAATTTCTTAAAAAAAAATTATGTTGACAATTTGTTGTCTAGTGATGATTTATTAGCAAACCTTTTTAGTGTAGTCCTGAAAAATTTTTAAGATGAAATATTTAGGGATAATGAGGTTTTATCCTGATATTGATGTGTGTCAATCTAGAAATAAAATTTAATCATCTCTCCAAATAAGTATGGAATAAAAATCTAAAATGACATGACATGTAGAATAGCAAAATAAATCCTACACCTATTGTGTTTGGTATGAAAAAATCAAGAATGAAAAAGGATTAAATTTTGATCCAATATTGTAAATAGGAATTTTGGAAGTATGATGTATCTAACAACTAAAAGGCTGAGCATTATTTTTTTACAAAGTATGATTTCAATATTCGTTGATTCTCCAAGAGACTCGGCATTGGAATAAATAAACACTCATATTAAGATATGTAAGTGGATTTAGAAACCATAAATTTTTATTCCACATCAATTGGGTTCAAACTCATAGGTTACATATATAGTGATTATGGTGAATGCTTAAATGATAGAAACATTTCATCTAGCTATGTTTTTAGATTGAAATATATAACACAATTAGAAGAAACGTGTCAAGGAATTTAGGATGAGCGAATTTTAGTAGAATATATGAATGAATAAAAATAAAATATGGTCTTTTGCAATGACTCAACAATCACTATATAAAAATGTTAGGTGCTTGACAAGAGGAAAAAATATAGATAACATGTTTCATTTAATCACATATCAGTAAATAATGCATAAATCTATTGAATTTCAAAAAAGTTAAATATTTGGAAGCAAACATCTTTACCAATCCACTATAATGAGATAGTTTTCAGTATCTAATATATTTTTAGGCATCTTAGAAATAGTTTTAAGTATATAAGATATTGATTAAGGGGGAGTGTGTGAACTTGGAATCCCAAATATCTTAATTTAATGCTAAATATTTATTAGTAGAAAGTCTTTTAACATGTACGTTGTATATCCCAATGCAATTTATGAAAACTTTTCCTTGATCTTATTAGTTTTTTTCATTCAATTCATCAAACTTATTTCTATTAGGTGTGTAACAAGTAATGAAATGCTTAAATGAGGATATATGATAAGGAGAAATCAAGCAAAACTATATCATTGAATATTCATTATATTGAGGTCATGTTCCATTTTGAATATTATTTAAATAAAGTTTAAATTTCTTAGTAAACAATTTTTATGTCCTCCATCTTTTCCTTCAAATTTGTACATGCTTACTATACATTGATCTAGTTTGTTCAACATAAAAGTTATTTTGTCAATTTTAATACTTGAATAAATGAATTTGTTTAAACTTTTGAAGCCATTCATTACTTTGCACATTTCATGGCTAGGAGAGTGTCGAAACACCTTTATGTAGATTTTATAACCTATGACTAACTATATTTAAAATATATTTGTATTGTTGTTTATAAGATTTTTGTAGTGTTTAAGTGTGAGATATTCAATATAGTTACTAAGACTATACAAGTTGATAGAATGGTGTGGATGAAAGTAAAAATATGACTATCATGGACACGGACATAATAATATTAATTTCCAAAAATTTATGAAATTCATGAACATGATTCCAAAAAAATCAATGAACCAAAGGAAAGTAGAGTGCTTCTCATATGAGATTATTTGGATGTGTTGGTAAAGAACGTCTTGGATCTCAGGTCATGAAGACAAGGTCTAAAGATTTACCAATGAACTTTATGGACTTAAGAAACATCCTAGAGCATGATATATTAAAAGTAAAGATTGTCTTCTATGAAGTGGATTCAATATGTGCTTGATAAGGATCCTACATTATACTGAATAAATAAAAAAGAAGGTCAAATTCCTAAAAAAATTGTTTGTTGATGATCTTTTATCAAGCTATGATTTGTCTAACTTTTTAATCATAGACATTAATGAATTTAAGATGAAATTATTAGGTCTCTGTTGATGTTTTATCCTTTTATTGATGTGATTCAATCGAAAATGAAATTTAACAATTTCTAGAGATAATTATGAAAAAAACCTCTAAAATGGTTTGAAATGTATAATAACAAATACAATTCTCAACCTATTGTGTTAGGTGTGTAGAAAATAAAGCATGACAAAGGATTCAATTTTGATCTAATATTAAATATAAGAATTATTTAAATGATGATGCGCCTAAAAACCACAAGAATAGACATAATGTTTTCACAAAGTATGATTTTAGATTCATGGATTCTCCAAAATACTCTAATTGGAATGAACAAAAATAATATTAAGATATGCAAGTGGAATTAGAAACCATAAAATGATGTTTTCCAAATGAGTTGGGTTCAAACGCATAGGTTGGATAGATAGTGATTATGATGGCAACTTAAGCAATAGAAAAAAATCATATAGCTATGTTATTTTAAATTTGAACATGAGTAATATCATCGACATATAAAACATAGTGTATTATCATATTTTCGTCCATTAATGACAAATATGTAGCAGAAATAGAAGAAAAATGTCAAGGAATTAGGACGAGACGGATGTTAGTAGAATATATGTATGTAGAACAAGAAGAATTTTTTATCTTCTGCGATAACAACTCGCAATCATTGTATCTAGATATTAGGTGTTTCACAAGAGGAAAAACACATAAATACAATGTATCATTTAATCACATATTGATAAATAATGTAAAGATTTATTGCGAGATATTTTTAGGCATCCTAGAGATAGTTTTGAGTATCTAAGATATTTAATAAGGGGAAGTGTGAGAATTCATAATCCCAACTACTCTAATTTAATGCTGACATATTTGTCTATAGAAAGTATTTTTACATGTATAGTGCATATCTCTATGAAATTTAGGAAAATGTTTTCTAGATCTTATTATGTACTTTTTTCATTCACTTATTTTTATTAGATATTTTACAAGTAATGTCATATGTAACACATGCTAAAACAACCCACTTGAGACCAAAGAAACAACCTAGGGTTAGTTAGGAAAAAATTATGGACTAGTTTTTTTGTTTAAAAGAATCTACAACAAGGTTACAAGACAACGGATTGTCACTAATGAGTTAGAACAATTCTAATCTACTAGAGTATACTTTTCTTTTATTAATAATTATTTGAGGTCATAAGGTCCAAAATTTAGGGTTAGAAGTTTCAATTAGGTTCAAAATTGGCTTAATTCCATTAAAGGCTAACAGAGTACATAGACCCGCATCTCTGCTAGCACCTCGCGATGCCATGTGGCAGCCCATGATTTGGCGTGGGCGGAGGGACAACAGGGGAAACTTAGAAAAATTTCAAAAAAAAATTGGAGACACAAAAGACAAAAAGGTACCTATTCCTCCACCGATGCCTCGTGATGCCACGTGGCATCACCACGGGTGGTTGCGGCCGGGGGAAAATTTAGAAAATTTTCCCAAAAAATTTTTCTGGAAAGCACTAAGTAAAAGAAAGGATCCGCCCCTCTGCTGATACCTCATGGTGCCACATGGCAGCCTCTCGATTTGTTACATGCTGGCGGGGTGGTGGGGAAAATTTTGAAAACTTTTCCAAATTTTTTAAGCTCCAAGGGAAAATTTGAGCCGTGAGCCTGCCAAGGAAATTTTTCCCAGAATTTTAATGCCAAGTGAAGAAAATTTCAGAAGGCCATAACTTTTGATAGAGAGATCAATTTTGGGAAAAAAAGGACTTTCTAGAAATATCTCTACATCCTCTTTACTCGTGGATCATTACTTCTTGATTTTGACAAAGTTTAAGGGGTAAATTTTAATAAAACGGCCTACAAGCTTTCACAGTGTGAACGGGTAAATTTTAACTTGTGAGATTTATTCAATTTGACTTTCTTCCTCTCTCTACATGTATAATAGACATGGATAATTATTATTAGATGGATTTAGGATAAGTTTGTGAGGGAGATCTATTTGATTAAATTCCAATTCAAAAATTTACCATTTTGACAACAAAACAACTGTAAAACAGTTGAGCCCGATTTGGCTAAGTTTTGAAATATTTCCTTTAAGTGTTTTTGTCTAATTGAACTCGTTTAGGGCCTACTACTTCAATTCAATCATTTAATTTGTTATTTTATTGTTCAGTGAAGTTCGAACGTGTATTTTTGGTTTAAATGATTGTTGCAGTTTGAAATTACAAATAACAGGGATCAAATTTTAATGGGTCTATTTGCCACTTTCTTCTTCCTAGTATTTAGAATATGTTCCAATTCCAATCTAACACATTAGTTGATTTAATCAAACTATTCAAGACCAAAATGCAATTTTGATTCAATTTTTTTTTCACATTTCAAAGAGACAAAATACTGTATTTTTCTCACACGCATTTCTTCCTTTCAACAGAGATTTCAATACATTGATATGATCAGATTCAATACAACAATGCAGTTTGAGAAAAGCATTACATTCATTTATTGATTCCAAAAGACAACTTACAACTTCCTTCTTTCATTTCTTCCAAAATCATTTATTGTATACAGGGCAGACAATACATTTTCTTTTCACGTGTTCCACTTTACCACTTTTCAAACAAAGATTTCATAGAGTATGCAAAACACAGATTTCCAATGGAATAACATCATATGGACAAGACAAAACCATTTTCATTAATTCAAATGAACTCTTACAACTTCCTTTCCATTTGATTACAAAATACAGTATACCAAACATGTATCATTCTTTCTAAACAGAATACAAAGTATAACTCTTTTACATTTCAAATTTCACTTGCAAAACTATACAACATATTTCCATTACAAACATTTACAAGATCATCCACTTCAAGTGGGAAGGTTACAATGAGATTTCATTTCACAAGGGACTGTCAACTATTTTCTCAACTCCAGAACAGCAACATGCATTCTTCTCATTCCTCCAATTTGATCACAACAGGAGTAGGGGAAAGGAAACACTCTACACCCAAATAAGAAATCCAATGAAGATGAGAAGCCATCCTTCTTCATTGGCCCCCGATCCCCAACCATAAAGCAATAGAAGATGTGATCCAACTCATGGCAACAACAAGCTTCCACAAAACATAGACACAACATTTTCACAAAGAGACACACTCAAATAGAATGTAGTTTAAAACTACATTAAAAAAATGCCAAAAAATATAAAGGATTCATCAAGATATCCAAAGGAGCAAGAAGCTATGGGGGATGTTGCTTATGCCTCCCAAGGGGAAAAATGAGTATAACCCACCGAGTGTAACCCACCAAATATATATATACATATATATACATACATACATATATATATATACATACATACATACATATATATATACATATGTATATATATGAATATCATTTCAAACCTTGTCATGCCCTTATGCCTCCCCCAAGTACCCCTTATTCCTCACATTTTATTATATCTCCCCAAACTCTAATGGCACCCCATAACGAGTAAAGAAATGCAAGCTATTTCTTTGTAAGGTGGAACCCAAACTCCAACTCCCTCTACCCTTATAGCTCCCTAAAATCACTTGTGCCTCCCAAAAATAACCCCATAGTCTTCTCCTACACCATTCCTAAGCCATCTACCCAAAACCCATAATATATACTAAAAATTCACACAAGAAAATTTACATAAATAAAAGAAGAGCATTTCAAGAGCCAAGCTCTTACCTCTCCATGATGGAGTTGTTCTAGTTCAAAACAACAAGCTCCTTCTAATGCAAGCAATAAAAAAATCAACCCAACATAAGCATACAACAATCTTCCAAAAACTTCTCCAAGTAAGAGCTCCCAAAACAACAAGAAAATTCACCCAAAATGAAGTGTCCAAAAGTGAAGCAACCTAAAACAAGGCAAGAATTTCAAATTTTATAGAAGAGGGAAGAGAAGAGGATGACGTGGATCCATGTAGGATGCCAGATCACACATCCTTAACCCAAAACACAAAGTCAACTTCATTCTCCAATGCATAATAAATAGGTAGGTGAATAATATGATAGTTTACTTACACACTCAAATCCAACCCACACCCTAAAGGACTAAAATTAAATTATATAAGAAAAGTGCAATTACAACATTCAACTTGACTTGTAAAAAAATGCATAAAAAGGTCTAAATTTAACTCTCCAACAATAAGCAAGGTTGGTATGTAAATTTAAGAGGTATGGAACAAGTTTAACTTATCCCACAAGCCTCCAAAATCAGCCTCCAAAGACAAATTCGAATTTCCAAGAAGGTGGAATGCTTCACACTCAAAAGTTAACTTACACATTACTTACACATTCTTACAACACTTTAAAACAAGGCCAAAAATCTATTAATTACATTCATATGACATATTTTAATTAATTAACTAAATAATATGATTACTCACAATATTTACACACCTTAAAATAAATAATGAAAGGGTAAGTGCACCACATAAAACACATGCAAAAATTAAACACAAGGGAACAAAAATAAAAGAAATACATAAAATACCTTGGTCATATTTAAAGTCGATTCCCCCATGGGAATCCCTAACAATAAAAAAACACACACACAAATAAAACTACTTGCCATGGTGACCTTGTTGAATTCATCTAGAATTCCAATGTGGTTGGTCTCCAATCCCCCGATGTTTGTTGTGATATTTTTAACCTACAAAAATATAAATACCTCCTTGACCTCGTGGCCATATCAGAACGTCCAAAATAATATAAATATAATTAAAAATCTAAAATCATCTAGATATATGAATCACAACAACATCAAAGCAATCTAACAATATCATTATAGTTTTATCAACAACTATATCATCATCCAATAATTTTTCATTTCTAGGGCTACTCATAATATCCAAATATCACAAGTCCAAACAACATCTATCATATAACCATGTCCAATAGTATAACATCATCAACATATAAAGTGTCTCTAATAATCATCATGCATCATATAAGAATCAAAGTCAACAATAATCCATGATCAAATATCTAACATCATACTAAATCAAAACTATAATAATTTCCATAATATACTCGACAGTGTCATGATCAGTATCAAAAGGTGTCAAAAGGGAAGTGGGCACTACATCATTCATAATGAGGATATATGAATAATTGTATTATTTAGTTTTATTTTGTAATGTAAGGGGAAATGGACCAAAATTCTATCGATTTTTGTTATATTTAGGTCAAGTTCCCTTTTGAATATAATTTAAATTTCGAGTATACTATTGGCTATCTCCTCCATCTTTCCCCTATATTTTCAACATGCTTAGAATACATTGATCTAGTTGTAGGGTTAGCATATAAAGTTGTTATTTTGTTAGTTTTACTTGTGAAAATCGACTTTGTTTAAACTTGCAAAGCCATTTATTACTTGTCACTTTTCATAGCTAGGAAAGCGTAAGAAACTTTATGTAGATGTTGTTTTTATTAAGGCTAATCATTTTTGACTAGGGCCCTACCTAGCTACAAAAAGGATTAAAATCCTAGATAAAAACTGACACTCCAAGAATAAAAGAAATAGCTACCCCGCAAAGCAAAGATACAATTAGGTAGGAGAAACAATTTTATTAAGAAAAGATTTTATCTTGTTGTGTATTTTTTTCCACCCATCCATAACCTCCACTACATGAAGAAAGAATTCAATAGATTCTATTGACAAATATGTACTTTTTTCAACAGGACAATGAGGAGAGAAATTTTCCTTTGTCACTTTATAAGCTAGTGGATCAATAATTTTTTTTTGAAATACATCTTTTAGATTCTCCTTGTTTCGTATCTACAAATGGAATTTATGTAAGAGAGGTTCCATGGACCAGTTTGGCAACCCCTTCCATGTCATCATTTAAATATAAGTCTTCCATAGCTTCCAAGACCAAATGCTCATGGAGGGAAATTTTCCACCAAATGTTTTTCTTATTGTTACACTTTTCCAACCCACATTCAAAAGCAGTGTATCCTAAGGTGAAACAAATTCTGCATTTGAAGGGTAAACCTATGAATTCTAAAGGTTGATTTGATGTTCTATTTTACACTTTGAGCTCAATATTTGTTGGAAGGTTCTTTGAGGTGTGGAGCTCCACAAAAATTATGACATATGTTGTATAGGTGAAATCGGTGATTTGAGAGTCAATATAAATTATACTACCCATAACATTGCCAATGGAGATCCGATAGTCATGGTCCAAAAATTGAAGAGGTAAATGAAGGAGCCTAATCCAAAAAGGTTTGCAAGAAAAATATTGTATGATTGGGTTAAAATAAGGGAACCAAGGTTTTATAATAAGGTAGCATCATTGAAAAACCCAAAGTTTACCCGCTATGGTTTATTTTTCAGCTATAGAGAAAAATGTAGTGCCCACTTCCCTTTGACACTTATTATATTCTGATTTCTATTACCGTTGACTATATATGTGGATATTATTGTATCATTTTGGCTTAGCATGATGATTAGACGATAGAGATACTTTGACTATTGATGGATTTTGATTCATAGTATGATTTGTGTGGATTTATTAGAGAGACATTTTATATTGATGATGATGTGTTGTTGACATATTTATATATTTTGACATTTGACATTCTCGTCATATTGAGTAGGATTTAATAGTTGAACTAATCTTGTGATCTTATTGGTATTAATGAAATATAGAATTGAGATGTTGTTGGAATTTTAAAATAGTAACATTATTTGTCTAGATGATGATTTAATTTATATATCGATGATTGTTGACTTATATGCATATATTTTTATCTTGGATATTTTCACGTGGCCATGATGCAAAGGAGGTATTGTGTGATTTGTGTAGGTAATTATATCAAAACAATCTAAGGGGATTAGAGACCAACCACAATAGAATACCGAGTGTATATGACAATGGTCACCATGGCAACTTGTGAAATCTTATCGTGTTGTTTATTTTTGTTAGGAGGTCCCCATGTGGGGATGGCCTCCAATTATTACCAAGGGTTTTGTGGTGTTCCTTCTTTTCCTTTATTTAATTTTAGAGTATGTGATTTTATGGTGATGTAATTCCTTATATCATTAATTAATTTATGTGTCTAGATTAGTAAATTAATTATGTTACTAAATTAATTATGGATGCGACAAAAAGAAATCATTTATTAGATTAGTTGTTGTTTTGTTCTATGTGTTTTAAATTGAGTGTATGTGATTTTGAGTGTTGTACACTCCACCCTACTTGGGAAACTCGGATTTGGGCTTCAGAGCCATTTTTGGAGGCATGTGGGACAAGTTAAAATTGTCTCACACCTCTTAATTTCTTATACCAACCCTATCTTTAGGATGTGGGGTGAAAATTAGACCCCATTATGTGTTTTGGAAGGAAAAATGTGAGTGTTATTTGCACTTTCTTACATATGTTTAAATTTTGTCCTTAAAGGGTGTGGATTAGAGTGGTGTGTATAAGTGGTTTGTCATACCTCTTGACCACTAATTTAATATGCTTTTGGATATGGGTTTGAATTGGGTGATGTGAGATGGAGAAGAAATGATGTGGCATCCAAGATGGAGCCACATCATCTCCCTCTCCTTCTTTTCTATTTGTTGGCATTTTGAGATGTATTTGGGGTGACTTGCTTGGTTTTGGCTCTTTTATTTTTTGAATGCTTGCTTTTGGAGTGGAAGGGTGCTTTAAATTTCTTGATTTTGTAATACTTTGGGACTTGCTTGGAAATTGGAGCTTTTCCATGGCAAGGTAGGGTATTTCACCCTTGTTTTCTTCTTTGTTTTCTTGTATGTTATGTGTAGTATGGATTTATTTTATTTCTTGACGTGTTGGGTAGTGAAATGTATTTAGTTTGTGTTGAGATAGTGAAATGGATATGAAATATGTTTAGTAGGGAGTGGGTTTTGGATGCTCCACCTTGTTCTCTTTTATTATTTTGTGCATTGTGGGATCCATAAGAGAGAGGGAAACATATATTTGTAATTGTAGTGATGCATAAGAGATTTTTGGGTTGATTGTGTTTTGGATGATTTTGAGGTGGGCATATAAACCTTTGGGAGGCACAAGGGTATACCCAAATTTCTATCTCTACTTGGCTTGTTTGAGAGCCATTGTTTTGGGAAGTTATCGTGCTTAAAAATGAATGTTTTGTGGTTATTTTTCTTTGTTTGTTGATTGCAAATAAGTGTGGAAGTGTTGTAGAGTGTCCATGTGTTGGATACATCCCTTGTTTCCTTGTGGTTAGGGATAGTTAGCATGAAAATTAAAAGGTGTGGACACCAAGATTTATATGGTGTTTTGATTATTATATACTATGACTTATGTCGTATCGTGGACCTTGATGTTAATTTAAGGATATGATGATGATGATATGAAAATTAAGAGGTGTGGACACCAAGATTTATATGGTTATCTTATTAAAGACTTATTGTTATGTCATTACTATTGTTGTATTGTTTAGGCTCTGGTCACTCTTTATTGGATCCCTAGACCTTGATATCGTAATAAAAATAAAACATTTCTAGATGGAAATTGATACACTCATTTTACTTATTGGATAGACAGTACATACATGTTATACTTGCGACATGATGTGACAATTGCAGTAAATTTATATGCTTGATTCCTAAATCAGTATTCGATGTTCTAACTGTTACTACTGTATGGATGTATTAGACATAAATTAGGGATATTTCTAGATGATTGTTGATGTTGTGATCTTAGTGCAAAGTGATGGATTGTTATAATCGAAATGTTAGAAAATTAAACAATTGGTGAATTAATTGATTCTAGCATTGGTTTAATTAGGTTGTTCAATGGTGTAAATTGTTATGTATACGTGCATGTGTTTTATTATTTTGACATCACTAATATGGTCACGAGGCAAGAAGGTATTTTAGATTTTGCGGGAAAACAAAGCATGATCACAACCATGAGGGGGATTGGGGACCAAACACAACAGAATGTCGGGTGGTTACAACATTGGTCGTCAAGGCAACTAGTAAATTGTGTTGTGTTACCTCTATTCTTGTATGTGTTAAGAGAATTTTCATGAGGGGGAAATGTTCTAATGTGACCATGGGGTTAAGATTTTATTTAATTGTTTTTATTTACTTTAGTAGGTGATTTCATTGGTGATGTCTTTTCTTTTATTACTTTTGCTAAGTATGTTTAGATTAATTTAATATCTTGTTTTAATTTTTAAGTTTTGGAGGGAAGTCAAGTGGGTGTAATAAATTTTGATGGTTGGCTCCTTGAGCCTTGTGTTCCTCATGTATTGAATGCTTGGTATTGAGTGTTGACCACTCCAAACTCTTTGAATCTCGAATTTGAGATTGAGGGCAATTTTAGGGGACTTGTGGGACAAGTTAAACTTGTCCCACACTTCCCAAAACCCCTTACCAACCATATCTATGGGTTGGGAATCCAAAAAGGGGATTATTTATTGTTTTGGGAAGGGAAATGTGACTTTGGAGTGCTCTTTTCTTCATTTTGCATTTATTGTGCCTTAAGGCACATGGGAAAAGGGTTGGATTGTGGAAGAGAGTTGTCATTCAACCCAACCACCCATTTATGGTGTTTTGGGATTTGAGTTGACCTTGGGAGGTGGTTTGAGGATGTGTGATGTGGCATCCTACATGGAGCCACATCACCCTCACCCTTTCCTTTGTTCTATTTATTGAAACTTCCTCTCTTGTTGAGGGGGTTGGAGTTTTTTTTGTTTTGTTGAAGAGTTCTCTTTGTTATTTTGGGGAGAGAAGAGAAAGAAGAGAGTGCTTGGACTTGCATGCTTGGATTGATTTGGGAAGGAGCTTGGACAAGTTTCTTGGTTTAGGCTTCTCCAATGGAGAGGTAGGAAACCCTCTCCTTTGTTTTTGCTTTCATATTATTGTTGCTTCTATGCTAAAATTGTGAAAAAAATGCATGTTTACTTTGGTGTATTGTGAAAATGGATAGAATGCTTATTGTGTAGTATAGGAGAGGTCTATGGGAATACTCATGAGGGAGGCAAAAGAGTAGATTAGGATATTGTGGAGGGAGTTTGAGAGGGATGCCCATCTTGGGTAAGAATGTTTACATTCTACCTTGTCTTTGAGGGAGCCATAAGAGGAGGGAGGCATAAGAGTATGGGAGGAAAAAGGGGTACTTGAGGGAGGCATAAGAGTCATAGGGGCTTGTGTTTTATTGTGGAGGGTTTTGGATGGGCATCTCATCTCATTTGGGAGGCATAAGGAAAACATTCCCATAGTTCCTTCTCTTGTTGGCTTGGATGCAAGCCTTGTTGTGTAATGTTTGATGTTATTGTGTGTCTCCTTGTTCTTCTATTTTAGCTTGAATGTTGTGAAGAACTTGTATTGTGGAAGCATGTATTGTTGCCTTGAGTTGGAGACCACCCCTTCATTGTGTTGTGTTTGGGGCTCGGGGTCAATGGAGGAGATTGCTTCTCTTCTCCATTGAGATTTGGTTGGGAGGAGAGTGTTGCCTCTCCCCCTATCTTGGTTGTGATTGGAAATGCTTGGAATTTGGAGCATGAGTGAAGAACACTTTGAAGCACTTGAATCTTGTTGTTGACAATGCTAAAACATCATGTAATTAACCACCTTGAGTGGAGAAAGAAATGTAATATTGTTTTGCTTTCCTTAGCTTCTATCATTGTAAATCGGTTTCCACATGAAGTAGAATATGTTGTAATAAGATTTGAAGGAAATGTTGCATTGGTATGATAGTATTTCTTGCTCTAAAGCTTATTGAGAATGTTGTTGAATTCTGTTGTGGGAGGATGGAAAGAAAATTACAAAGACTATACATGTTAGATCTCATTTTGTTGCCCACAAGGAGATGTATTAATAGTGGAATGATAGTGTAAAAGGAAATATTTTATAAACAATTTTATCAATGGGCTCAAAATAGAGAGGAGTTTGATCCATTTAAAACTTTATAACAATAAGGCACAATTATGTATCTTTTCAAAAGGAAGGAAGCACCACCAAAAGTCGAAATATGGTTTTAATGTATTCCAAATGTTTTCCCTTAGAATATCCTTAATATTCGATTTGCAACAAGCATTTCAAGCTCTAGTTCCCTTTAAGTTTTATTCATCCATGAATTTATTGTTAAATCCATTGCAAATAAATAAGAAAATGAAATTGAATCTCTTAGAATACCTCTGCTATATTTATTGATTTGTGTGGAAGGAGATTTTAATTCAAAATTCTAAACTTAATAAGTTCGTTACCACTCTTCATTTGAAAGGGAACTAGTATTTTAATTATTACCCATGTTTAATTAATATGAAAACAGCGGATTTACTATTATAGGATTTCTCTAAAAACAACACCATTAATATAATCATTTACTTTGTTTATAATTTCTATTAATTAACGCATTGTTTGTAAGTTTAAAATTTACTTGTGTTTCCACATGCTTTAGATATGCAAGAAACCACGTTCAATTAACAATGTCAATGAAATTATTGTGGCATGTAACTTTGAAAGTCAAAATCCATACTGTGGTCCTATTTTATCTTCTACGTACGTACGACAAGAACTAGAAAGAACATAGTAACTTAACCGCATTCGACATACTTCATATACGACGAGTATGCAACACGCCACTCCATTTCGAATCTCTCTCCGAAATCTTGATGATGCATTTTTGCCCACCGCAAAATGAGATGTCCTCGCTCATTTATGTAAAATTTGAAGAGCTAAACTGGAATGCCCATTTCTAAAAGTGCTCGCTATTTCTAGAAGTTAGTGTATCACATGATGACTCGAGTCACGGTTGGGAGGATGTTCACAAGAGTAAGAAAGTTCTTCTTGAGAAAAATTGATATCTTGAAGTCTAATTCTGGACACTTTTAATGTTATTCTTGCCAAAGACCTAAGGGAGGGTACTTACAAAAATAAATTCCATTTACACCTCTGCCTTTTTCTGGTATGAAACAAATCCACCGCTAGGAGATTCTCCTCTACGCCACCGGTCATTAGATCGGGATGGGAGTCGCTCTTGAAGGCGAACCCCGTGATTGAGGATGCACATGACATTGAAGAGATAACAACATAGTGCTTTCGAACAGCTGTTTAACAACTATAACCTTCACCGGATCCCGTATCACATCTCTTCTTGCCTCAACGAAAATGGAGGTACACGCGCCCACCGGTTTGATCTTCTTTCCTCCTCCCACCTTTGACGATGGTTCTCGATATTCATTCGCATTGGATAATTATTGCCGCCATAGCAGAATCCTTTAGTCGTATTCACCGTCCTTTCCACGTTTTAATCCTCAAGGGCGGATTTGAAAGTGTGTTTCACGTTTGCACATAAAGAGCATCGCGGCGTTAAATGCCAAAATGAATTTTTCACCTGTTATTTCAAAAAGAACCTGGGATTCCCTATGCATCTAATAACTTGAGAGAAGGAAAAACACCTCCCTTATCTTGATTCACACCTGCCTGTCAACTGGAAAAAAATTGTTCTTCACGAGATGGGGCCGTTGAAAGTAGTATCAACACGCTATACTTGGTAAGCTTGCACGTTTTCCTTAACCTCGCCCTTCCTTCACAGCGGCTCGGTGAAAGTCCCACACGGAAGATCGGACCAAGAGGAGATTTTGATTTGCAAAATCTTGGAGAGTAAATGCTTTGTGGGCCGGTTGAGGACCACACGCCCAAGGGAATAATGAGCCTTTTTAAGATGGGTTGGTTGTTTTCCCATTCCCATTAAAAATTTGACTTTTATCATTTAATTTTTTTATAAGTTTTTTTTCAAAGATGCCAAGGATGTATAGTTTGTTAAGTGATCTTCTAAATCTTCATGAGTGGCCCCCAGTTATTTTGGAAAAAAGAAAATTAAACCTTAAATGAAGTTTTTTACACCCTTTTTTCCAAGAAAAAAAAAGGTTTTTTATATATAAGCAAGTGTCAATGGATAATGGCTAAGAATTATTAGAAGACATCAAATAAGGTAAAATTGTGAATAATGCTCAAAGGGTTTTAATTGTCACAAATGTTTCAAATTTACTTTCAAGTAGTATTATTGAGACACATTCTAGTTATCATTAAATATTTTTTTATCTTCGGACTTTATTATTGGTTATATTTTTTATATTGTTCACCTTGCAAGGCAATGAAGAGTCCTTAAGTGCAAACCTTGAAAATACACATATTTAAGATGTCGGTTGAATGGACTCTTATTCCTTTATTTTTTTTAAATTTATAAGAATATAGGTTTATATGAGTATAAACTTGATAATATATCTAATATATACCACTTAATTAAAAGTATCTAATCCCTTTTAAGGGATATCTAACAACCTATATTGAAAGATTTCTAAAAGCGTCAACGAAATAACGATATTTGTGTTATCCCGATGTAATATATCTCTCAAAAATATATATATTAAAATATAAAAAAAATCAATCAATAAAATTATAATGCATATATTACCCCTGGTCACCCTCATCCTATTATACATTGGCTCATAAAGTGAAAACGGGTCAAAGAATCAACTACCCCCATATGCAGTCTTGTATCCCCATTCTTGAAACTCGAAATTCATCTGCTAAGGATAGAGGCGAATACAACGAATATTGAAGTGAATCTCGAGTAGATGGAAATGCGACAATCATGTAGTTTTAGTCTTGCGAGCGGAATGCAAAGTAATAGACTGAAGCTTGTCTATTCCCAAGGTCAAGCAGGTCTCAAAACTTGCAGATAAAATAAATCAAACAAGAGCCATTATTTTAAAAAAAAAAAATTTGTTGCATTTTCGGGTCGCTTGGTGATTGCGTCATCGTTGTTGCATCGTCGTCGTCGTCGTTGGCGTGAGTGTGGCGTCGCCTTTTTGGGCGTTACATTTTGGTATCAGAGCGAGGTTGTCAACACTTGGACCCTGGGCCAACTTCGAAACCCGAAAACCAGTTAGTAAAATTTAATCTCTGTGTTTTAAAATAAAAATAAAGTAATAAAATTCTTCAAATTGCTGAACTCGCCTAGTGGCGTTTTGTCGAACCTAGATAACTAAAAATGTTAAAAATTAAATGGATACTCTTATGAAATTCTGATGTAACATGAACTTGTTTTTCATTTAAAAATATGTTGTTGATGCATACTAACTTTTTCTTTAGTTGTATGATGTGATAAAACCCGTAAGATTCTTCCTTGTTGGAATGATAAATTATAAGCTGCGATTCTTGTAGTTTAACATTAGTGGTTGTGTTCTGGGGTCAGGCATAGTAAATTAGAAGTTGTTTAGTCACCCAAAGCTTCCTTTTTCTCTTAGTTGTTAGATGAGTTAGTTTTGGTCGCCACTATGGAAAACTAAATCCCCGTATGAGTAAGTGGATATTAGGCCTTGGTGTCGTTTTTGATCCAGCTTAGCGTATGCATTATTAAAACGGAGCTCGAGGCATAGTACCCCTATTAGCAGCCATAAAGGGCTGCAAAGTGATTGTGATGTTGACTTTCTGTATTTTATATATTTGTAAACTGGTTTTATTTTATCAAGGACCAGCGTTTTATTTTATGATTTGATTGAGAAGCTCTGAGGCTCTTTTAGTAATTATATTTTTGCGAGATTTCAGACTTTGCAATGCGGATGCTTATCCACTTTCCTTGATTGCCAATATTTCTTGGATTTTAATTTGACTGGTGACTCAGAGCTCGTTTATCTGTTGGCTACTTAGCTAAACGTTACGTGATTCCTTCCTGCATGTTGTTGAGCTGGTTCTACACTGGTTGTATTGTGACATTTTGTCGTATGGGGGTACACCGTAGGAGCCTTGAATGTCATCTTAGGTGCTTTAAGTTATGCCTCAGTTTTAGAAAGACGAAACCTTGAGTGTGTCTAGGATCCTGGAGAGTTCGTTGTGTAGTGCATTCTAGTTGGAAGCTTGATAGCGGTGATAGTGACCCTCTTACAACCTAGTAAGAGATTTTATCCTCGTCAGAGTAGATGTGTTTAGTTATGGGCTTATGGATTGTGTTAGGATCGGATTGACTCTTGGTTGACTGTATATTTTAAGTGGATAAATGTTTGGTTGGTAGTGAAATCCCATCGATGGCATGCTAATTTGGATCATGGTTTCCTTATTTCTTTATAGAAGGTATTGACTGATGGATTGTATGTATCTTGGTAATTATGATTAGACGTAAGCCCATCCGGGAAATGTGATTAATTAAGTGTGCTTGTTTTTCCTCTCATTGACCTATTAGTCTTTGGATTACGTGGAGACACTTATGGATGTTGATGGATCTTTTTGTCCTTGCTCTAAGAGATGTTAGTTTGGTGGATCTTAATATTTTAATCTCGGTGGTGGTTATATTGTGTTTCTTCTTTTAAAACTATAACCCTTGGTCATAGAATCCGTGGTTGGATAGATTAGTCGATTGTCCTCTTACATTGATGATCTCTAATGGGAATGTGGAGTCCTTGGAGTAAGATTTGCATTGTCATCTTGTTTCTTGGTTGGTGGTATCTTGTGGAAATATAGGTGTTGATTTGAAAACTTTCCTTGTCTTATTATGCAAGTAAAATGTTTGAGCCTAAACAACAAACATTGTTAAACCTCATAAATTCGTAAAAGTAAATATGCCTCTTTAATGAGTCTTCCTTGTAAGTTCATTTGAGATTGGTAGAGGCCACTAGAAATGTTTAATGATGCTTGTAATCCTTTGAAAACCCTTGAAATATTGGCGTGGTACATATTGAATTATGGATTCCTAGTTCTTAGGAAATTAAAAATGTGTTTGCTATGTTGATTGTCTCTTGTTCCTATAGAATTAATAATGTGATGTGTTGATTCATATCTCTCTCCCATAAAAATAATAATGTGATATGTTTGACTTTTGCTTTCCATTAAAACTTTAATTGTTAAGATGACTCACCCAATTATTATAGAATTATAATTGAGAAGATTTGACCTTGAAACTTGAAAAATAAGTTGGGACATAGAAAAAGGAAAATGGTCCTTGATTTAGCCTCAGTAGATTTATAGAAGAAATATAAGCTAGGTAGAAGAATAGAAAGGAACTTTATCCATCTACCTTCCCTAGGAGTAAAAATAAATGTTGTTTCCACCTATTCGGAATGGCAAGATATCATGCCACCTTAGTGGCGCTCCTTATAACACAACTTGTGATATCATAATAAAAGGAAGTTTTAATTAAGAAAACTTGTAAGGATTGTGTTTAACAAGCAAAACTATAACTTTGAACTTATTAAGTTAATTTATAAAACCAGTAAGATTTATGTATTGAGTGCAATGTATATTTGAACCTTTAGTTTTGTCTCCTACCTAGATTTGTGAAACATCTTGTTGATGGTTATGTGTTCTAGTTGTGTAGTACTACTCCCTTGATCGTAGACATATGTAATTTTTTTTTTTTTTTTCCCTTGTAGGAGTTTGGGTCGTCGTACCCTTGTTGCCTCGTAGCTCGACGAATGTGAGTTGCGGCCTCTAGGATTGGATCTTATTTTTTCTTTTAAGAAAAGCAACCTCCTTGTGTGTTTATTTAATCCTTAGTGACCTAGGTTATTGTAATTTTAAGGCAACATATGTTAAGGATATGACATAACTTTGGGAAGACATCTTTTCTTCTTATTTTCTTGTGACACCTTGTTGATGTTGCTCGCTTTTGGTATGATGCACTTTGGATTGTAGTTGGACCCCCCTCTTGTTGCCTATTCTTCTATTCTAGCTCACCTGAGTGCTCTTTGGTGTTACGACTTATGCATGTGTTTCTCCTCATGATTAATTTGAGCTTGAGAAGGATTTGAGATAAATAAATCCCATTGTGTTATGTAGAGTGAGTGGTGCCTCTTTTATTGGTATGTTAGTTTCTAGTAGAAATATTATCAAATGTTTGACATTTCTAAATCAGGTTAGTGTTTTGTGTTCGATCTTGAATGTAAAATAAAGTTATAGAAACCTTATGGTCACGTTTTCCTTAGTATTACCATGAAAATTTGATTGTGCCCTCTTGAGTTATATAAGTGCTTCCCATGAATAGTTTTCTTAATTGTAAATGTTTTTGCTAATTCTGGTGTCTTCCTTGTTGTTAAACCTCACCACGTGTGATCTCCAAATTGTGATACCTTTGAGTACAAATGTTATTGTACTTGGTGGTTATTCTTGAGACTCCTCTGACCTTTTCATGTTGTGATGCTATGTTTTGTAGCTTGGTTGAGCGCGTAGAGTTACTCTATAGAATTTCATGTTTGTAACCTTACCTGAAGAAAATTTAGAACTCATTCCTTGCAATCTTACTTCTTCTTGTTAAATTACATTGGACCAAACTCGAGTTCTGTAGATCCACACTTGTTTGAAGCAAATGAATTCCACAAAGGGTGTGATCCTATTTTCTTTTGCATTTTCTTTTTTTCCCTACCTCTTTCTCCTTGACTTCCAGGAGGAAGTCAAATCCAAGGGGAGGGGGATGTAATGCCCACTTCCCTTCGATACTAAATGAACCATGAGCATCTTTTCTAAATTGATTACAATCGTAAACATGACTGCTGTTTTCTAGTTAGCATGAAAATTAAAAGGTGTGGACACCAAGATTTATATGGTGTTTTGATTATTATTATTACCTTGACTCTATGTCATATCGTGGACCTTGATGTTAATTTAAGGATATGATGATGATGATCTAGAATAGTTATCTTGTTAAAGACTTATTGTTATGTCATTACTATTGTTGTATTGTTTAGGCTCTGGTCACTCTTTATTGGATCCCTAGACCTTGATATCGTAATAAAAATAAAACATTTCTAGATGGAAATTGATACACTCATTTTACTTATTGGATAGACAGTACATACATGTTATACTTGCGACATGATGTGACTATTGCAGTAAATTTATATGCTTGATTCCTAAATCAGTATTCGATGTTCTAACTGTTACTACTGTATGGATGTATTAGACATAAATTATGGATATTTCTAGATGATTGTTGATGTTGTGATCTTAGTGCAAAGTGATGGATTGTTATAATCGAAATGTTAGAAAATTAAACAATTGGTGAATTAATTGATTCTAGCATTGGTTTAATTAGGTTGTTCAATGGTGTAAATTGTTATGTATACGTGCATGTGTTTTATTATTTCGACGTCACTAATATGGTCACGAGGCCAGAAGGTATTGTTAGATTTTGCAGGAAATTGATCACAACCATGAGGGGGATTGGGGACCAAACACAACAGAATGTCGGGTGGTTACAACATTGGTCGTCAAGGCAACTAGTAAATTGTGTTGTGTTACCTTTATTCTTGTATGTGTTAAGAGAATTTTCATGAGGGGGAAATGTTCTAATGTGACCATGGGGTTAAGAATTTTATTTAATTGTTTTTATTTACTTTAGTAGGTGATTTCATTGGTGATGTCTTTTCTTTTATTACTTTTGCTAAGTATGTTTAGATTAATTTAATATCTTGTTTTAATTTTTAAGTTGGGAGGGAAGTCAAGTGGGGGTAATAAATTTTGATGGTTGGCTCCTTGAGCCTTGTGTTCCTCATGTATTGAATGCTTGGTTTTGAGTGTTGACCACTCCAAACTCTTTGAATCTCGAATTTGAGATTGAGGGCAATTTTAGGGGACTTGTGGGACAAGTTAAACTTGTCCCACACTTCCCAAAACCCCTTACCAACCATATCTATGGGTTGGGAATCCAAAAAGGGGATTATTTATTGTTTTGGGAAGGGAAATATGACTTTGGAGTGCTCTTTTCTTCATTTTGCATTTATTGTGCCTTAAGGCACATGGGAAAAGGGTTGGATTGTGGAAGAGAGTTGTCATTCAACCCAACCACCCATTTATGGTGTTTTGGGATTTGAGTTGACCTTGGGAGGTGGTTTGAGGATGTGTGATGTGGCATCCTACATGGAGCCACATCACCCTCACCCTTTCCTTTGGTCTATTTATTGAAACTTCCTCTCTTGTTGAGGGGGTTGGAGTTTTGTTTTTGTTTTGTTGAAGAGTTCTCTTTTGTTATTTTGGGAGAAAGAGAAAAAAAAGAGTGCTTGGACTTGCATGCTTGGATTGATTTGGGAAGGAGCTTGGACAAGTTTCTTGGTTAGGCTTCTCCAATGGAGAGGTAGGAAACCCTCTCCTTTGTTTTGCTTTCATATTATTGTTGCTTCTATGCTAAAATTGTGAAAAATGGATAGAATGCTTATTGTGTAGTATAGGAGAGGTCTATGGGAATACTCATGAGGGAGGCAAAAGAGTAGATTAGGATATTGTGGAGGGAGTTTGAGAGGGATGCCCATCTTGGGTAAGAATGTTTACATTCTACCTTGTCTTTGAGGGAGCCATAAGAGGAGGGAGGCATAAGAGTATGGGAGGAAAAAGGGGTACTTGAGGGAGGCATAAGAGTCATAGGGGCTTGTGTTTTATTGTGGAGGGTTTTGGATGGGCATCTCATCTCATTTGGGAGGCATAAGGAAAACATTCCCATAGTTCCTTCTCTTGTTGGCTTGGATGCAAGCCTTGTTGTGTAATGTTTGATGTTATTGTGTGTCTCCTTGTTCTTCTATTTTAGCTTGAATGTTGTGAAGAACTTGTATTGTGGAAGCATGTATTGTTGCCTTGAGTTGGAGACCACCCCTTCATTGTGTTGTGTTTGGGGCTCGGGGGTCAATGGAGGAGATTGCTTCTCTTCTCCATTGAGATTTGGTTGGGAGGAGAGTGTTGCCTCTCCCCCTATCTTGGTTGTGATTGGAAATGCTTGGAATTTGGAGCATGAGTGAAGAACACTTTGAAGCACTTGAATCTTGTTGTTGACAATGCTAAAACATCATGTAATTAACCACCTTGAGTGGAGAAAGAAATGTAATATTGTTTTGCTTTCCTTAGCTTCTATCATTGTAAATCGGTTTCCACATGAAGTAGAATATGTTGTAATAAGATTTGAAGGAAATGTTGCATTGGTATGATAGTATTTCTTGCTCTAAAGCTTATTGAGAATGTTGTTGAATTCTATTGTGGGAGGATGGAAAGAAAATTACAAAGACTATACATGTTAGATCTCATTTTGTTGCCCACAAGGAGATGTATTAATAGTGGAATGATAGTGTAAAAGGAAATATTTTATAAACAATTTTATCAATGGGCTCAAAATAGAGAGGAGTTTGATCCATTTAAAACTTTATAACAATAAGGCACAATTATGTATCTTTTCAAAAGGAAGGAAGCACCACCAAAGTCGAAATATGGTTTTAATGTATTCCAAATGTTTTCCATTAGAACATCCTTAATATTCGATTTGCAACAAGCATTTCAAGTTCTAGTCCCCTTTATGTTTTATCCATCCATGAATTTATTGTTAAATCCATTGCAAATAAATAAGAAAATGAAATCGAATCTCTTAGAATACCCCTGCTATATTTATTGATTTGTGTGGAAGGAGATTTTAATACAAAATTCTAAACTTAATAAGTTCATTACCACTTTTCATTTAAAAGGGAATTAATATTTTAATTATTACCCATGTTTAATTAATATGAAAACCAACGGATTTACTATTATAGGATTTCTCTAAAAACAACAAAAAGTAATATGTTACAAGCTGCCGGTTGTTTATAATTTCTATTCGTAGCAGTGTTTGTAAGTTTAAAATTTACTTGTGTTTCCACATGCTTTAGATATGCAAGAAACCACGTTCAATTAACAATGTCAATGAAATTATTGTGGCATGTAACTTTGAAAGTCAAAATCCAGCCCTGTCGGGTCTGGCAGTTTTCATCTTCTACGTACGTACGTGCCAAGAACTAGCAAAACATAGTAACTTAACCGCATTCGACATACTTCAATACGACGAGTATGCAACACGCCACTCCTTCTGAATCTCTCTCCGAACTGTTGATGACTGTTTTGGCCACCGGCTAACAGATGTCCCTCGCTCACTATGTAAAATTTGAAGAGCTAAATCTGGAATGCCCATTTCTAAAAGTGCTCTGCTATTTCTAGAAGTTAGTGTAATCACATGACTCGAGTCACAGTTGGGAGGATGTTCACACAGTAGTAAGAAGCAGTTCTTCTGCGAGACAAAATTGATATCTTGAAGTCTAATTCTGGACAGTTTTAATGTTATTCTTGCCATTTTTACATGCGCAGACCTACATAGGAGGGGTACTTACAAAAATAAATTCCATTTACACCTCTGCCTTTTCTGGTATGAAACAAACCCACCGCTATGAGATTCTCCTCTACGCACTGGTCATTAGATCAGGATGGGAGTCGCTCTTGAAGGCGAACCCCGTGATTGAGGATGCATTCGATACTGAACAGATAACAACATAGTCGAGCGACTGTTCTTTTGGCCGCACTGCTCAAGCCTGGATCCCGCCATCTCACCATGCACTCGTACGAAAATGGAGGTAAAACGCCCCATGACCTTTGTTCTCCCCCTCCTCACGCGGACAGGCCGTGGTTCCTCGATCGCCAAAATTCATGCATGGATAAATTGCGTGTAGCACGTTCCTTTCGACTTAGTCGCCATCCTTTCCACGCGAGCCCGGTTTGAAGGATGTGCGAGGTTTCACGCATGGATAAAGAGCTATAAATGGACAATGCAATGTTTTTTCCTGTTATTTCGGCCTGTACCTCCATCTAATAACTTCTACACCTCCATGATGACGATGGGCATGGCTGAAAGAATGGGAAAAAAAAATGCAGCTTCCAGCGTACATGTCTACTCTAGTGTTCTTCACGCGGATTTTGTAAATCTATTGAGATTGAGCGGCTCCTTAACCTCTCGTATCACACGGCATGTCAAATCCCAAGTCAGATTTGTTTATGAGATTTTGATTTGCAAAATCCTTGAGAGTAAATGCTTACGGTTTGAATGGAGGCAAAAGATTTTAAACATGGGGAAAATTTTTTCCCTCGGTTACTGGATGACTCTTAGTCGCATTTAAGTGATTTTCAATTTAAACTTTTTCCAAACGTATGCCAAGGATATAGTCTTGTTTAAGTGATCTTCTAAATCGTCATGAGTGGAGTTATTTTGGAATAAAGCAAGAAAAGTGTTAACATGGGGGTCAACACCCTTTTTCCAATGTCCGTTTTTTTATATATAAGCAAGTGTCAATGGATAATGGCTAAGAATTATTAGAAGACATCAAATAAGGTAAAATTGTGAATAATGCTCAAGAAGGGTTTCAATTGTCACAAATGTTTCAAATTTACTTTCAAGTAGTATTATTGAGACACATTCTAGTTATCATTAAATATTCTTTTTTATCTTCGGACTTTATTATTGGTTATATGTTTTTATATTGTTCACCTTGCAAGGCAATGTAGAGTCCTTCAAGTGCAAACCTTGAAAATACACATATTTACGATGTCGGTTGAATGGACTCTTATTCCTTTATTTTTTTTTAAATTTATAAGAATGTAGGTTCATTTGAGAATAAACTTGATAATATATCTATATATATACCACTTAATTAAAAGTATCTAATCCCTTTTAAGGGATATCTAAGAATCTATCTTGAAAGATTTCTAAGCGTCAACGAAATAACGATATTTGTGTTATCCTGATGTAATATATCTCTGCAAATATATATATTAAAATATATCAAAAAAAAAATCAATAAAATTATAATGCATATATTACCCTGGTCACCCTCATCCTATTATACATTGGCTCATAAAGTGAAAACGGGGTCAGCAGTCAACTACCCCTATGCAGTCTTGTATCCCCATTCTTGAAACTCGAAATTCATCTGCTAAGGATAGAGGCGAATACAACGAATATTGAAGTGAATCTCGAGTAGATGGAAATGCGACAATCATGTAGTTTTAGTCTTGCGAGCGGAATGCAAAGTAATAGACTGAAGCTTGTCTATTCCCAAGGTCAAGCAGGTCTCAAAACTTGCAGATAAAATAAATCAAACAAGTTAATAAAATATATTAATTCCTAAATCTAGTGGAGTAAAGCCATTCTTTATGTGTAAATTCTTTATTAAGTGATTATAATTTTACTAGGATATAAACCCAATGTAAATGAATGTAACAACAGTGAAACATTATTAAGTGATTTAATTTACTTATAATTGATGTAAATGAATGTCAACAAGTGAAACTTGACTTAATTTGAAACCTCTTACCAAAGTGTTATCAAATTTTAAGGGAAATTTTAATTATAAGATTTAGACTTGTTAAGACTACTGACTAATAGAAACATTACTACTATTGAAAATAATATTGATATTAAATTATTAAAAATATTGATATTAATAATAATTTTGGATATATTAATAGACTTAGGTATTTAACATGTGTATTTTGAAATGTACATACATACATACATACATACATACATACATATATATATATATATATATATATATATATATATATATACATATATATATATATATACATATATATATATATATATATGTATACATATATACATATGTATATATATGTATATATATATATATACATATATATACATATGTATATATATATATATATGTATATATATATATATATATGTATATATATGTATATATCTATATATGTATATATATACATACATATATACATATATATATATATGTATGTATATATATATATATATATATATATATATATATATATATATATATATATATATATATATATATATATATATATGTATGTATGTATGTTTTAACCGCAAGTTTTAAAGAAAGAAAAACCAAGTAAAACAATTGTTGGGGCCATGTAGGTGTGATTGCTACATTGGAATAGGGTACTTGCATTTGGGGGAGGGTCATTGATCCCCCCACCCCATTAATAAATGGGATGGGGGTGGGGTCACCGAACCTTCCCCCAACCCCAATAATATCTATTATCTCCCTAAACCTCCACATGTTCCTACATTTCAAATCAGTTACAAATATGTGGTGTGTGGTCTCTTTTCCACCGAAAAATGTGATTAATGGTATATCTATATATATACACCTTTGAATTTGTTATGCCAACACTACCTATGGGTTGGGGGTAAAAAATAGACCCCATTATGTGTTTTGGAATGAAGAAGGTGAGTTTTAATTGCACTTTCTTATTTTTGTTTAAATATTGTCCTTAAAGGATGTGGGTTGGAGTGATTTGTGTAAGAGGTTTGTCATACCTCTCACCACCCATTTATTATGCCTTGTCTTTATGGGTTTGACTTGGGTGATGTGGGATGGATAAGAAATGATGTGGCATCCTACATGGAGCCACATCATCTACCTATCCCTCTTTTCTATTTATTGGGATTTTGGGAAGTATTTGGGGTTAATTACTTGGTTTTGGATATTTTATTTTTGGAATTCTTGCTTGTTGCATTGTAAGGGTGCTTAGAATTGCTTGAGTTTTGAAGACTTTGGGACATGCTTGGAAAGTGGATTTTTCCATGTTAAGGTAGGTTCTTGCACCCTTTTTTTCTTCTTTGTTTTCTTGTATGTTATGTGTTGTATGGATTTATTTTCTTTCTTGAAGTGTTGGGTAGTGAAATGGACTTAGGTTGTGTTGCGATAGTGAATTAGGGATGAAATATGTTGGGAGGCATAAGATCTTATGTGTGTTTTTAGGAGGGAGTGGGTTTTGGATGCCCTACCTTGTTCTCTTTTGTTATTTTGTGCATTATGGGAGCCATAAGAGAGAGGGAGTAATAAGAGTGAGGAGGCATAAGAGATTTTGGGGTTCATTTTTTTGGAGGATTTTGAGATGGGCATCTAAACCATTGGGAGCACAAGGGTATCCTCATATTCCTATCTCTACTTGGATTGTTTTAGAGACATTTTTTGGGCAAGTTTATGAGCTTAATAAAAGTGTTTTGTGGTTATTTTCTTTGTTTTTGTTTCTTGCAAGTTAGTGTGGAATCATTGTAGAGTTGTCATGTGTTGGATCCATCCCTTATTACCTTGTGGTTGGGGCTCGATGTGCCAATGATGAGAATTGCTTCTTATTCGATTGGAGTTTTGGTTGGGTGGAGAGTGTTTAATCTCCCCATTTTTGTTGTTGTGATCAAGTGAAGAAAAGATGGAGCCTTGTTGGAGATTTGATACTTGGAGCACTTGTAGAAGACTAAGCAATCTTTCATTGTAGCTACCTTTCTTGTAAATTCTCACTTAAGTGGAAGATCTATAGTATTGTAATTGAAAGTAAAGTTGTATTGAATACTTTGTTATTAAGTTGTAATGCATTGTTGGAAAGAGAAACAATTTTAGTGAAACAAGCTTTGATGTTATGGAAATGTGATTAAAAAAGGAGAAAACAACTTACTCTCATTTTAGTTGATTTGTAGTCTTCATTAAGTGTGTTATTCTTGTTTTAAAATTATTGGAAAATCTTGTTAGAATCTACTTGTGGGAGGGGTTGTAACTTGTATGTTGGAGAGGAAAGAAATATTGATTCCTATCGCATTATTTTAAAGGAATATAATACGAGTTAAAGTATATTTGTGTATTTTCTTGTATTGGTTGAAAGAGAGTCAAAATTTCTATGTGTAGATGGAAAGAACTTAAATTTTCTTTGTCGTTTTATTGGTTAATAAAATTGATTAATTCCTAAATCTAGTGAAGTAAATAAATTGCTTGGTTGCAACATAGACCATAGCCTCATTGCAGTGACTAAATTCATTATTAAGTTATTATAAATTTACTTATAAACCCAATGTAAATTAATGTAACAACAAGTGAGACTTGACTTGATTTCAAACTTCTTACAAAAATGTTATCAAAATTTGAAGGAAATTTTAAGTATAAGATTTAGATTAGTTAAGACTATAATTAATAGAAACATTACTACCTATTGACAATAATATTTATATTAAATTATTATCAATATTGATATTAATAATAATTTTGGATATATTAATAGACTTAGATATTTAACATATCTATATTTGAAATGTGTGTGTGTGTCTGTTATAAACGCAAGTTTTAAACACGATAAAAAACAAGTAAAAAAATTGTTGGGGCCAGCAAGTAGTAGGTCACACACTGTTACATTGGAATAGGGTAAGGGTTGGTGGGAGGGTGGCTAAGCCCACCCACCAACCCATTAATAAATGGGATGGGGTTGGGGTTGGTGACCATCCCCCAACCCCAATAACATCTATTATCTCCCAAACCTGCACATTTTTCTTCATTTGCATCACACAAATTTGAAACTTGTGTGGTCTCTTTGCCACCAAAAACACAAGTAATGGTGTGTGTGTGTATAAAATATCCACTATATAGAATTTTCATGTTTATTTTTAAAATGGGGTTTTTGTATAAAAATATTTATATATACTTTTATATGTAAGTATATATATGTTTTTGTGTGTGTGTAGACACATATATATGTATGCATATATATGTGTCTACACACACACAATATGTATATATATATATATATAACACACACACCCTTATATCTTGGGTGTATATACATAAATTTAACCATTCACAAAATGGGGCAAAACCCATATGCCCATTTGGGAAAATGCTAAATAATGAGATAAATAAAATAAATAAATACATTGAAACCCTAGGTAAGGGTATAAATAAAACAAGAAAATAAATGAAGCATGTGTATCCTTCCAAGATCTTGAGATGGCCTCTCATGGCTTCCTCATCCTCCTCCACCAATCTGTAAAAAAAAACAAAGAAATAATAAGCCAAAAAAGAGAAAAAAGATTTTCATAAGAAAACTTAGGGTTAGTTGAATCCCTAGATCTTGTGGCCCCAAATGAATCCATCCAATGGATGAGATTCATCCCTACAAAAAGTAGGTGGGGAGTGGGTGAGAGAAATTCAAATTTAATTTGCATGGGTAGACATTATTTTGGGGTCACCTAATTAAGTGTAAAAGGGATGGGTGTTATTAATTTCCTAACCCAAATGTCTTTTAGAGACATTTTAATTTAATGTCAACTTTAACCCCTTTGTGGGTAAAATAGAACCTTATTATTTAATTAATTTTACCACTTTACCCTTGGGATTATTTTGTGCAAGTTTAACTATGGTGGAAATTAAAATTTATCAAAATAAAATTTAGGGAACTTAAACCATGCCTTAGACTAACCAAGTTTATTAAAAGGTATTGAGAGTTTTATTATTTTATTATAATGGGGATCAAAAAGGAAATTAATATTATTGATTTAAAGTAACTTAGGAACAAGAATGACATGATCGTTAATTCGAACCTTTTTGTGAGTATGTTTAACAAAAAAATTATCCCATAATTTTTCTAGTTTGACCTAGGTTGTTCTTGGGTTTCGTGTAGAAAATTTAGTGGGCATTACAAAAACCACGGTCAAACTTCCTTTTTCATAGGACAAAGCTCCAACATTCTAGTAAGGAGCGGGATGAAATACTTGGAGATCCATTCATGAAGGAATGGTGAGTTGGGCCATAATCCAATAAAAATGCGATCAAGGTATTCTCTTAGTAGTATTTTTCAAATTCCATGACTTCATCCCCAAATGTGATGCATGGAGTAATGGCGGAAGTGACCATGGGTTTGGGGGACCATCTACCATGCAACGTATCTCTAAAAGTGTGGCCAACTATCTCCTAAATAGAGGTGGTATCATTCGAGTAGGGGAATTGTGAGCGGTGAAGAAATCACATTTCCATCAATCAAATATTGATTAGGGTTTAAGCCACCATGCAAACCAAAAGATGCGATTTGTACAAAGTGTGTATATGTGAGATATTTGGTATAGTTACTAATACTATTATTATTATTTATAATATTTATGTTGATAGCCCTCTATATGCTTTGATATAATCATTTTTGACACCAATGTGCTACCTTTTTGTATTCATTGTTTGGCACCTCATACATTCAAAATATATTGCATTATATTTTTAAAAATGCAAATATAAAAAGATCACCAAATTAGAATATTTTGGTACAACATTTACAATTATAACTAGTGGTTGCTCCTAGAGGAGGAAATCTACACCAAGTGGTGAATAGTTTGTTGGATTTTTCATTTTATATGAAAACAAAGATGAATGTTTCAAGTTTTGGCTTTGATATTTGAGGTGCTAAATATATATTTTGTTAAGTGATGAATCCATTTGTTTCTATGTATATGGATTATTTATGTCTTTTAATGTAGTAGAGATGATTTAATTAGCACAATAACAAGAATCTGTATGAATGTGCTTCTCGGGTGGATTTGAATGAGGTGGTATTTGAAGGGTGAGATCTAGATTTGAGCATGTAGGATTATAATTTATATTCATAGACAAAAATTGAGAAACAAAGGAAATGTCTGTGATGCTCAAAAAAATTAAACCCGATGTCAAATGAAGAGAGAGAAATCGATACAAGGGTGAAGATTCAAATTTTACTTCAGGTGTTGTCTTGCACAAGTAATAAAGGTAATTAGTAAAGTTAAGTGGAAAATTTGGAATTTTACGTGACATTTGGGAATTTACCAAATGCGGTATGTTGCGAATTGTGAGGTCATAAATGGAGGATTTCCTCGAGAGGATGAAAGTTACGTATTGGTTTCAGATATGAATTGAGTTAGATATAGTGCTGGTAACCTAACTTCAAATGGAACACCAAATCTTTATATTTTTTGTTTGATCCATCCATGCGAGAGAATGTACAAATATATTGTGATGAAATATTTGTTTTATCAAATGAAAAATACATATAAAAAAGGTAGTTTAAATGAAATGTGTAGGAAAGAAAGATAGAGGTGTGAAAGAAAAATGGTAGATGATGTCATTCAAATGGAAATTTATATAGTTAATAGAATTCATTGACTACTCATTCCACCATCAATTTTAGTGGATGATGGTTAATGTAGTTATCCTAGAGTGCTCGTACTTAGTGGCGTTACGGTATGTATTGTTTGGTAAATAACATTGTTCTACTTGAATCCACTTCTAAATGCATTCTACTAAACATTCCTCCATGTAACATAAACTCATTGTGACAAGCCTCTACATGTATAGGCATCAACTGAAACTTCTTTTTAGGGAAGAAAAGAACATAGTCACAATGACATACTGACTACAATTTTTCCAATCACTCATGGAAAGATAACAAATATTAAATTCCTTATTTATTTCTCTAATACTCAATTACATGAATTCAAATTTGGTCTAAACCTAACTAAATGGAACATAAATATTTCTTTATATTTTTTACCTAAATCTACTTCAATGATAGGTAATTATACAACACACCATTATGAGTGGAAAGGGTTTCGCCCATGTCTAGTTTTTTTGTAGGTAGTAGTTTGTATGCCATTTAACTTCTTTTTAGATGAGATAGAGAAGACTTTAGTCTGCGCACCTCAAGGCCACATGACAAAAAATTAGTCAAGTCACCGACAAAGAAACCATGATGTGAAGAAAACATACATCATATCGATCCCATATGTGGATTCAACGACACCACTAATAATTATATTCCTTTTTGAAGATGAATATCTATTTGTTGAGCTAATAATGGGTCTACATAAAATCCAAAAACCAACATATCAATAGTTGAATGTACAATTGTGGGTATTTTGTTCACATCCATATGATATCTCTTCAACGTGTTCCATTTAAAGTCGTGGAGTTGGAACAACTTTCTCTGCATAAGAATGTGCATTTGGTACAAGTTTTCATAGGCGACTAATAAAAATTAAGCAAATGTTCCCTAAAATGTAGGTGTATCTATGTTGAAACAATCTAAACACTAAAATATCAAAATAGCAATATGAATGTATGTAGTAATTGTTTAAATAATGTGAAGATCATGAATACGATGGAACCTCCGACAATCAATTGGAGAAGCTCTTTTATTGGTTTGATCAAGATCAATATTTACATTATTTGAATGCAATTCATTACAAATGACACTGTGTTCTTTTTTACTTACGTATAACTTGAAACAAATTAATGGGGATAAAACCATAATAAAATAAAATACAAATACCTCCTAAAAATTAAAAAAACTTTAAAATTTAGTGAAATATGTCATTGGTGTCTATTTTTCTAAGACATTAATTCAACAATGTAACATTGGCATGGGAATGTACATTGAATAGTTTTTCCATTGTAATTAAAATTTATTATTAAGTTGGGGGTGACGCTAACATTGCTATTTGACTCTTTATACTTAAATCTATATCATTCTACGGGAGATAATAAAGCTAAACGAGTTGTACAAATATGACCGCATATAGATAGTCCATTGTAATCAATATATAGGAATAATAGGGACTTGGAGAGGATGACAATTAATCATGGAATTTTCAAGTCTTGCACTAACGTTATTTAGTATTGAATCCACCTTTAGATAAAATAGTACAAAGTGTTGTTATATTCATTTTTTAATTTTCTCATGGAGGCAATATAATGATATAGTGGTCTGGTAGCGCTCATTACGTAAAAGTGATGCGAAAGCGACAAACGATATTTAGATGCACCCAACGAGTCGCTGTTACACCATCGCAGCCGCAGGCAACCATTTTCAAGGAATCTTGAGGTATACAAATTTCAGCTCCACCAAATTTCCTATGTTCGTTCTGTTTACATAAACGATCCTTTACCCCTTTGTTTTCCTTATATTTCCTACCCATTAATCATTTTCTTTTGTTGTAAACTAATAATAATCACGGAATTGGAGACCGCAATTCAAGTAAAAGATCAATCAGGATTGCTGGATTATGCAAATTACAGAGGGCCCGTACATAAATGAGGAGGAAGAGGAACGGGAGGAGTTTTGCATATGCGTGTTCAACGTGGCTGAGGAATTATTGACGGTGCATACATTGCGCAGTCCGTCTGTATTGGGTCGTACCACCACTGTAGATCTGAACTGTGTAAAATGGAAAAATACAAAGTTGCAGCTGCCCGTGAATCACCCATCACAAGTTCGAATCTTCGCAAGAGGAGGTGAAGAAGTACGAGTGGAAAATCTGGAGCTCCTGTAATAAATACATGGACTACAAGGAGGAAGCATTGGTATGGCTCATGGCTTTGGGCACTTCCTTTCTTCTTGATTGCATACAGTTCTACGCGTTCAACAAAAACGGGCAGATGATACCTCTTCCCAAGTGAAGTAAAGCTGTAAAGCTTACTCGAACTACCATACAAACAACTTCTCCAAAATAGACAGGTAAGGGCTGCTCCCACACAATCAAAGATACCAACATAACGTTGTAGAAGCACTGTAGAATCAGCCAACACTCCATTACACCGCCAAAGGCTACAACGCTCTACCGACCCAATTGGGACCGAAGTTTCTTCTTTAATCTCTCTAACGTACATAAATTTAAATGTCATAATATACCAATTAAAACACATTGCCTTATATGCGGCATAGCCGCATAGCGATGAAACGCATGCTCATAGCGACCTGTGAAATGGTGACACTTTGAATTGTAGTCTACTTATATTGTCGTTTAATTTTGTTATGGAACGTTCCTCTTCATTTCACAACCTCTGCCGCCCTCTGCACTTGTTTGCATCTCTCTTCACTACTTTGCATAGCGTCGTACATTCTCTGCCGAGTCGCCAGTGCTTCTCTAGGAGTTCACTTTCCCGCATTGACTGTCTCACGGATCGGAGAATATTTTGGCCGTATTGATCTCTAGATATGACAAGCAGTCCTACTACAGATGCGTGATGCACTCCCGGCTGGACAACAAGGCTGAAAACATCATCACCCAACATTATGTCGGATTAGGCTTTCTTTGTTGGACACACTTTATCATCTTTTTCCCCAAACCATCAATGCCAATCTGATTATGTCTTATTTGTACGATTATATTTACAAGGATTATGTTTACACAATGCTGCCCTTGTTCAGTAACTAATTTTTTTATTGTTTGGAAAGGGTGAGCTGGACTTTGTAATAATTACTATTACAATATCAAAAGTACTTGTCCAACATCATCAATGAAAACCACTTAGTTTTGTTGGTTGCATCCATAATTGCCCACTGTGAAAAAGCAGATGTCTGTATGAATCATACCCGTCTCATCCCTTAGCACTTAATAACAAGGATTTCTTCCAAACTTTAAACACATTAGACAAGCTTGAAGGATTAGGAGCAAGCTTTCACTAATAACTATTAACAAGGATTTGTACCAGAGGCTAAACACATTAGACGAGCTTGAACTAAAATATTTTGTGTGCAAGCGTTGACGCTAAACAAATAGAAGGATTAAGACATAGCTTTCAAGGTTGGAATCGTTTGAACTTCTTTGAATCGTGTTAGCCCAATAAAAATAAAACACAAGCAGAAGCAGTATCAAAAGCTTGGTGTAATGCATGTTGTCACCGAAACATGAATCAGAAAACAAGTTCGCCTTCTCACCTCTGCAATGAAACACACGGAGGTGCTTCTCCACGCAAATTATGGTAGGTAGGGGAGAGCACCCTATAATCGTGCACCTAACTTTAGGGGCATGCAGATATATGTAGGTATGTTGGTAGCATAAATAAATTATATCATCGTGTAGCGTATGATCTTGCCATATCAACATTTCGTTTCACATGTTTATTTAGAGGGAAAAGTAGTTTTTGAATTGATTTAATATGAAGAAAATCAATATAAAGCATTTGAAAGAGGGACCAATGACCGAGCACCCTATGTGTCACATTCTCATTAACTCTTAAAAAGTGTCATTAACCAAAAAGTGAACAACTATTGGTACTTTTGTCAACAACCTATGGTGAAAAGAGATGTACATGTTTTGGTGCATGCTCGGTTATAGGGTCCTCTCCCCTACAAATATCCCTGGATTTTGCAATATCATAGCTTTTCGTTTCTGATTTTAATATTTTTAATTTCGTAAATTTTTATAGAGCCTAATAATATATGGTTTTATAAATTAATAGAGTTTTATTTCACTCCAAAGCGTGGGGTATTTACATATTTCCTTCGAGCGGTGGTGAATAAGGCAATATGTACGATAAGAACAATCTGGATTAATGCCAACGAAGATAAGAAGGGGAAGCAAGGTACTATTTATATAGCTATAAATGTATGGGTGTTTGGAATTCATAGTAATATTATACGATAATGAGTTTGTGAAAGAATTGTTAACTCCTAATTTAGAGGGTGTATGCTAAAACAATGATAAGTAATAATAATATCCTCTTGTTTAGTATGAACAAACACAAATTAAGAAAATAATAGTTAACAACTGACTTTCTATTGAAAATACTAGAATGTTTGATTGTTTTTCTTTTCCTTTTAAATTACAAAGTGAGACCTCTTATTTATAGAAGCATTCAACATAACTTATGCTAGAAGCTAAAGAAAATATCCCTTCATATGTAGTATTATAAATTATAGATCATTTTGATATTTCTATATTTTTAGATATTTACTCGATATTTCCTTGATATTTCATACAATATCTTTTGATATTTAGAGGAGATAAGATTCACGATATATGTAAATAAATTTTATATAAACCTGATTTTCATAAATTTTAAACTTATCAATAAAGATTAGATATTTCTAGCACTCCGCTTGACTTAACCAAAATGGTTAAATTTATAGTGCTTGGAAACCAATACTTGATTATCGTAATCAATTAGTTTCCGAAGTTAATTGCAAGAATATTATGAATAATAATTGAACAAAGATAAATAATGCAAAACATTGTGTAATAAAGCAATAAAAGTGATAAAGAGAAAAAGGCTTAGCTATTATTCTAAATTTTGTGCCAATTTGAGTTGACCTAGTCATGACTAGAGAAAGCTTAAAATGATCTTGCAGAGCTTAGTTACTGAAAGCATGTCCTTAAATGGTACCTAGACCAAGGTGTATGGTACATACCTAAGTGTACCCCCATTATGTCCCTTTCTATACAACCTTTTCCCTTTGTACCTTTAGCTCTTGAAAATTCTTGGTCTATACACTACTTCCTAATTTTATCATGTCTACAATTTGGATCTTTAACAATGTGTGATGCTCATGTTAGCTAATTAAAAATTCAAAAATCCTAGATTGTGAAGGATTCCTTCAAAATAAACACTAGATGTTGGGTTATGGGTACTATTGTCAATCGTTGATGTTTCCGAACTCCTAAGAGGGCTCAAATTACATGTCGTTCTTGCTTACCATGTTATGGCGTAATATCTTGAATTTATGCAATGAAATTGATAACCATGGCCTTCAACAATGTAATTTTACTTGAATCTTTTCCCTAATTTGACTTGACTTTGATAATGTCCCCTTTGTATTCTAATCGGAGTGGATGATTTTCCTAGAAAGAGTATGTAGAGTATGTGGATCTCAAGGGAGTCTTGGATTAGATTTTCATGTGATTTCTCTTAGTATTCACTCATTATAATCATAGGTGTTCAATAGATAGAAATACCTCCTCCTAATGAGAGATGAATACCTTGCTTATATATGCATTTTGGATATGAGAAATCATATAAGGATGACTATAAGTGTACCAATGTTTTTGTGTCTATGTGTTTTGTGACCATTTTTTTTCTAAACCACCAAAATTTTTGATTTTGTAGCTATTATCTTATTTCTTAATTCTAAACTATTGTGCGGGTTATATACCATCCAATGTTTCTCCTTATTTTGGATGCAAGAGATGGAGCAATGTGAGTGCAACCCAAACAAGAGGACCAAGGTGGCTGATGTACACATTTTACTGTAGGGTTCTTGTAAGGGGAAATAGGGTATTGTACATGGTGTATACCATGGAGCATAAATATTAATATAATACAAAAATAGTAAAGTGTTAGTAAAAAGCAATCAGAAAATAATGTTCTTGATGTAAGAAAAAGCATGCGAGGACACACAAATAGAACATCATCGAAAAATTATCCCACATATATGGGACACCACTCAAGATGTAAGTAAGATAAATGGGGCACTCAAGTTTGATAGGAAACAATCAAGTAACAATCAAACCATAGTATGAAGATTATTCAACTTTGGAACTAACCATCAAACCAATACTACACATGAAGCACCCATTAGTATGTTAGAGTAAAAAAAAGGATGACATAATTTATGTACTAAGTGTAAGAAGAAAGAGAAAGTAAACTAGGAAATATTTAAATAATAATACATGTATGTGAGAAAGTGTAAAGTGGATGCCTCAAGTAGCTACGAAAGGATGATATAGAGAAGTCTATACCATCCCACATCGCATAATGATCTCTGTGTATCCCGTATTCAAATCAATGTACCACGTGAATACACATGTGTATAGAAATAAGATATAACATAATATGTATCAAGTGAACATTATAAGTAAATTACAACTTGAATAATTAAGTGTGCCACAGGAAACAACGAATATAGAATTTTTAATGTTTATATATATCATAATTTTTTTACACTTTTATGCATTGTTGAATGCTTTTATATTTTTAGGCCTCCCGAGGGCATAGATAAAAACTTACTCTCGAAGACAAGGAAGGGTTATCCAAAAATATTTCCAACGGGGAAAAAAATCTATTTTTAGAATTTTTTATGAATAAGGAATATACAACTAGATAGGGAAGGAAAGATTCTCCCAATTTGTTTCCAAAGTGAGGTTTGGGTGTCGACCACTCCTTTTAATATTCAATTTGAACCTATAAATAGATTGTATCATTGGGGAGTGAGGGGGAATTAGTATTCCCCATTGTGTGAGAAGAATATGGTTTATCCAATGAGTATATTAAGTGAAGGCCCACCTTTATCTTGCATTGTGAATGGAGGAAGCATATGATTATGAATAAGGATAATTATGTCATTTGAGGCTGGGTGTGTGAGTGTGTGTGTAGGAAATTTTTGTCTTAAGGATGCGTGTTGTGTAGAAGGTGAAATGTACCTAAGAGGATATTGAAATGTGTGGTGTGTACCATGAACCAAGTGTAATGGCCTGGTCTATGTGATAGAGTATGAGTGCTAGAGATGTGACAAGGGTTATTGATTTTAAATTAATGTTAAGGAAACATTTGCGAGTCTAAGTAGCTAGTGGTGAAAATATGGGACTAACACTAGGAGTGTGTGAAAAAACTACAATACTATCATTTATAAATATATTAGCTACTGTAATAGTAGGTTGACTATACATATTTCTAAGTAGATGTAGTGGTGCATTAGTTCAGGGACTTGTGAAGCTTGAGGAGAAATAGATAAATAGGTCTAAGGTAGGATGCCTTGAATAGTGATGATCAAATGCTAATGCATGAATTTTAAACATTGGTTCTCGATAGATGGATGTAGTCACAAAATCATGCACTTTAGACATTTATTCATCTTTGTCTCATACTACTATTTAGAAAGTTCTTGAGTGAAGAAAGTACTAATTAACCCCCATCTTTTTGGCCATATTTTTAATTTTATTTCGTAATTTTTGACCTATTGCACTCATATGCTTATACATTTTCTAACATTTCATGTTATTTTATCCTTGGCTTGGGCACACAGATTAGTACACAGGTACCCACATGGGCACCCTGGTCCCACCCTAGGGGGCCTATTCTTCAAGAAATTTCCCACCATTTTTTGGGCCTCTTCTAGCTGTTTTTCATCTTTATCTTTCTTGTGGTTGGACTTTTCATGGTTAATTACAAAATTAGAGCAAGATAACCCTATAAATATAAAGTTATGAGACCATAATGAGGGACCTAAACTCATCTACTACTATCACTCATCTAGATTTGCATTCATGTATTACGTTGGCATCACAAAGCTCCATCATGAAGGCTCAAGCTAGAAATCTTCATCACACTTCATAGGTGGAGGGATTATACTCTATTGCATGCACACATTCTATTACATTTTATACATTTAGCTATTTCTCGCTAGTTCACAATGATGTGTGATCACAAGAGCACCTAAGGCATGACTTGCACACACTCACTAGAACTACATCCGGGTCCATAATGTACTACAACGCTTAGTTAATAATCCCACTATAGTCACTCCAAACCATTCATTTGGATCTTTATTTTGGGTTTTGATACTTCATTTAGTCTTTTACAAGTTATTTCTTCCTCTTGAAATATTTGGAGCATTCGGCGTAGTAAAGAAATTTAATGTGACAGACAACGGAGGTTATTAGTCATCTCTAAGACCTGTGAAGACCAGTTCCGGACCTTTTTCCCAAACCAAGGTGCTTATTTTACTTACCAGAGCACCGTGGGTGCCCAATTTCTCCCACAACACTACAAAAAACAAGACTTTTTACCAAAATTTTTCTACATTATTATTGTGGTTGTAAGGAATTCTTAACATTAAAATTGTGGCTTTGAAGTTATAGCACATCCACAATTTCATATTATTTGTTGTGTGTCCATAATTTATAAGACTATTGTTATTCCACAATTTATTAAATTTGTAGCTAGCCTACAATATTTGATAGGGTAGATTATTCACAATTTTTATAGATTGTAATTTTTTCCATAATTTCTAGGATTGTTAAAATTCCACTATTTCTTAAAATTGTAGTTTTTCCATATATTTTGATATATTTGATTTTCTACAATTTTGTATCAATATAATATATGTGGCAATATATACAAATTTATCTACAATTATGATTACCACATAAAAATTGTAGGTGGAAGCTACAATTTGATTGCCACAATAATAATTTGTAGAATATCTTTAAAAATAATGTAGAAATATAACTATTAATATTCTATTGATTTCACATTCCTTTACATAATTATATATGTGGATTATCTACATTTTCAACATACACATTAAATAATAATACTTATCTATGTAAAATTAATACAATAAAATAATACTTCGTATTTTTAATAAAATAAAAAATTCATTATAATATTATTATTATATTTCAATTCAAACTACTTAACCACATACAAATTATATAAACATTAAATAAATAAAAAAGCTAAAACCACGTTTTCTTTCTATGTTATATACAAGTAAATTGATTTTTCTTTTATGTTATTATAGAAGTCCTAAAAGACATTTAGAATCTTGATAAATCAAATAATAATGGAGGAAAACAACAAATCTATCGTAACATAATATGAAAAAGTTAAAAGAGATCATTAGCTAAAGTATATAATTATATTATGAAACTCATTGTCCTCGAGAAGAAATAATGGTAAAGTTAAACCATATGAGCCATACTATGTCACAAAATACTTGCAGTTTGAAGTCATGATGGAGCATGTTGTATATAGAATGTACAATGAATTTATTAAACAACATCAAAACCCAAATGAAAAATCATATTCACATTATTGACATCATGCATGATCTTGGAGATCAAAATGTTCCTAAAAGTCTTCTTTGAATTGAGGAACCATGTTAATTCATGTGAATGCTTTCTTATGCACTTCCAAAATAAACCAAGTTTTATAATGCCCCATTCGACGTTACTCCAATTCATACTTTGGTGACCTTGTTGCTAAACATTGAGCGTTGTTTTACTCTCGTTGATCATTAGTTGGCTTCGACCTTATCGCGAGAGAAGAATTAGCATCCTCTCTCTTCATCATTCCTTCTTGTGTCATTGTTGATGCTTCTAATTCTTGGCCTCGTAGCATCCTTTACGATTTTCTTCTTAAAGGCAAATCTTCTTCTCAAATTATCGAGCTTATTTATCGGTTATTATTAATATGAATAATATTTATTTTCAAGTTGTAAAATTAATAATAATAGTAATGATATTACTAATTTATTTTATCGATCGAGTTATTTTTATTATTATTTTATTGTCGATTGATATCGACATTAATACTAATTATCTTTATGTTATTTTGTTATATCATTTTGATCACTCCCATAGACCAAGCCTCATTTTACTCTAAAGAAGGGATTAACTTGTTACGGCACCATGGTTGGTCATTGTCTCATGTTCTCTTTCAAAACATCAACCACTAGTTTTCTCCCCTTGGTCGATCAGGCCCACATGCATGTTGTTTTAATCATTTAAATTAAAGAAGAATTTGATTTTTTTCTTCCTCCGACTTTCCATTATGTATGCAATTTAATATTTTTGGTTGGTGTAGGATTATTGGTTTCCTTTCTTCCTTGTTTTCTGGCATGTGAATGCGTGGATATGCCTTGGATGGGACACCTACCTCCCTTTCATCTTTCTTTAAGGTCATTGAATTTGCATGGTTGGCATGGATTGTTGGGCTCCAGGTTTCTTTTCCTTCCTACTTGTTAGTGGGTTTGAGTGGTTATGCAACGCCCACATTTTACATGTATAAATACAATAGTAATATAATAGGATAATTTTTTTTTACTTACATTGCTCACTACACAATGCCACAAAAACTCCAAGTAAGGAAAACTCCATAACACATACGAGACTTACATAATCCGTTGACCTACATAGACACATGAAAACACCATATACAAGTTGATGACACACCTTCCCCAATGAAAGAATGCTAACAATAACCTAACCATAAGAAAAGGGACTCAAGGATTGGAAATCCCACAACACATCATTTCCATGATTACATCTTAGTTATGATTAACATTCCAGGAACATTTTTATACAAGGATGATTTTATCCATTTTCCACATACATATTCTGCAATTCATTTCACATTCAACTTATTGTTTGACCATTTAAGTTTTCTCTTTATCCCTTATGACAATATCCATAACTTACATAATTAAATTCCATATTTCCAATTACCTACAAAGTTCCTAATTCTCTCATTCTTATGCTAAAGGTTTGTTTTCTCAAAATATGTTTAGTTGACATTTAATTTTACCCTCATTATGCAAGGGGACCAACCAGAAGTTGTCGAGGAAAATAATACACATCAAAGGAGGTGAAGGTTCAAGTTTCTCTTTCCTATAAACTTCCTTCCATTGAAACACATTTTTTTCATACTATGGTTGTTTTAGTATCAATTTTAGTTTGATTCAGTTAAGCATTTACAAGACATAATTTTATTTTATCTTATTTTTAGTGGACTCTAAACTGGATCAAAGGCCTAGTCCCACCAAAAATCAATTTGTATCTATTATTAACAAAAATTCAATTCCTAAATCATCCATAAGGACTTCAAGTGAATTATTTTATTCCTAAAACATTGTCACACCTACTATTGTTTCTCATTTCATTTACAATGTTTTCTAGGTCTCTTTTTTTTTTTTGTCACTTTATAACATAAAGAGTTATGAAAGTACTTATTTACCATTTTGAATAAGTATATGATTGGAAGCATTATAACTACACATGAATCCCAAGTTAACCTCCTAATCAACTGAGGTTTGGTTTAATTCCAACTACACCTAATGATCTACGCCTCAACTATATATGAGTTTAAGGCAAGAGGACATATTTATGCTAAACCACCTTCAAGAAAAGACCAAGGTGATATGTTGATAGAAACCAAGGTAACACATTTAATTGAGAGGAACTAAGGAGTTCATTAACAAGAGTTTAAGACCTAGAACAAGTATTTCACGATCTCCATTTATGTCATCTGGATCCAACAGGGACTTCATTCACTGATGAAATTAATTTCTAGATCTAATCTCGTAAGACCTGGAAATCCAAAAGGATACTAAGGGAGTATTAGCTCTACTTACCCCACAGATGGTAAGGTTACACTGCATAGTCGTTGCTTCGAACAAGGACTCATAAGGTGTTTTCCAATGTTGGGCCTGAAGAGAGGACATTATCCTCGTGGTTACCCAACTAGAAGGAAACCACATACTTTGGATAAAGTTGGACCATGTCATTCCTAAAAGATGGGTTCATGAAAATGTCGCTAAGCATAATGACTATGACATGGTAAACTCCAACTACGGGTTTTATTTACCTAACCTAGGAGGTGCCATTGAGTATAATAGTTAATTTTATTCTATGGTTTCAATTTTTTCTACACTATGAAGGATCACACACATTAAGACAAGTTATGCACAAATCTTATAATATGGTTGAGTGTTTCGATTAAATATCTTTATTACATTTACAAAGTAAGAATACAACAAAATAAATAATTAAATTAACCATTTATTGAACACAATGTATTAAAAAATGCCCCACAATGTATTAAACTTCAAATTCATTTACTATATATATATATATATATATATATATCAAACCTTTTTACCATACGTAACTATGAATCAAATTGAACCTGTGATTAAATGCACATTTCCTAAGATATCCCTAAAACTAGCATCCCATACATATTAGCAAATTTCAAATATAAAATTTCTATAGCATGAGACTACATTATACATATATTCATTTTACAATGACCTATAAAAATTACAATAATAAATAATGAATTACACATCACCTTTTTGTCATCATTCTTGCATCCTGCAAAACCATGTGAGCATGAAATCAATGATAAATCGCTAACATGGAATCCACCCTAATCTAACATAATTAATGTCTTTATTTTCCCATTTACATATAATAATTATTATAATTTTCATTTGAAAGAAAAGGTTTAGAAACATGTATTCATTTCATTTCATTTCACTTCATTTCGTAACCAAGGAGAGAGAAAGAGAAAGGAAGAGAGAGAAACACCATTTTGTCAAAAGTTATATTTCACACAAAAAGTTACACTATGGAGTTTCAAATAGTTATTTACATGTGTAAAACATTTCCAAAGTGGTTTAGCTACCCGAAATATGGTCCTGCAACTTTCATTTTAAATTTTCCTACTAGCTACAAAAATTTCAACTCAGGCTCGGAGGCTAAGAAACCACTTTCAAATGTTGTCTTCCCATGAGAAAACACACCACAATTAAATTTATATGTGTCCACTTATATACCAAGAGTTCATAGGAACTAATGGAATTCCAAACTAGGGAATAATTTAAGATTGGAGGCTAGTTTTATTGGGCCATCGATTGTAATTAGCCTAGTTGTAAATGATTAAAACTTAGCTCAAGGGATTAGTAAACCACATCCAAAACTAATGTTTGATGGATGTACACGCCATGATAAAATTTCTACAAGTTCCCCCATATAAGGATAATTCATCAGAGTTGACTGAAATTAGAACTAGAAAACTATTTTCAAATGGTGACATGTTTTGTGGAGCCACCGATCCTAATTGGTCTAGTTTAACCTAGTCAAACTATGACCCGTGGCCTACAAAAATGGATTTTCCAAACTATATAGAAAAGTGTTTTTCCCTTGAATTGAAGGTTCCATGCAATTGTTTGGTAAAAACACTAGAGGTTTGTGAAGAGATAATAATTTCTCTATATAGGTTTGAAATGGCGGTTGAAAAGGAAATCCAACCTTTTAGATCTAGAAGCTTCCTACCACTAAAAAATAGTGTAACATGGCTCCTATAAGGGCATCAAAAAGGTCACAAATGTTCATTCGAGGTCGATCCAAAAGGATTTAAGTGACTCCTCACATAACAAGGTACACATAGGAAACTCAACATCTCCTTTCCGGAGTTACGAAGGTTGATTTGCAAGTCTCCAAAATCATGATTTATCTATTTTAACAAGGAGCCGGACAACATATTTGCAGGGGCCCAACTTCAACTTGTCAATAAAATGAGTACTGTAGTAATCTGGTTTGGTTGGGATGTTTTCTTAGATCATCATAGAGTGAGGGTTTAAGTCCATTAATTACAAAGGAGTATTGGATCATGTAGGTTACGTTATAACATCTTATTGCTTTGAAAACATGATTATTTAAACAACTAGATCTTATGATAATTCCTACGGTTTAAAATTTTATCTTATTATAAATGAAAAAATAAATGAGAAGAATTATAAAAGATAAAGAGAGAAGAACCATTCCCGGAGGAATGAATCCGATCAAAATTATAGGATTTGGTTCTACATCTTTAATGGATATTTCATCAAGAAGTTTGCACGCATCCTCAATTCCACCCTTATGCATTTTCTATAAATATTCTATACTCATTCCACAAAAATAAATTGAACATTCTATGTAGAAATATCTTACATATCTTCTATAATCCTCTTTATAAATAGAACTAGGTCCAATACCTGAATTCCCAAGTATTGATGTAGAGACTTTGGAATGACATTGGTATTGTGACCATCATAGGCCATCAATAAAGGAAGTGTTGCAATTGAAGGTAAGAACAATTTTATGCGACAAGGAAGTGGGTCAAGGTATCGAAGCTTTCCCAGTGGTAACCATCCACAAAACATTGTGTGCAATTGAAAAGTGTTTTCCCCAGACACCCACTCCCCAAGGCGTACAAATGGAACAATTAATCCAATATGCAGCGGAGTAGCAACAAAATTCACCAACATGATAAATGACAATAGATCTAAGAAATCAAGCCGCTATGAAAGAGAGTACAACATCACCCCAAAAACTGGAAATATTCCAAAAATAAATCCTAGAGAAGATGAAGCATCCAATTGCTTTCACGTTAAGACCCTCATTAGTCTTCTTCTCTATTTAGAAATATATGTGATGGAGTTGAACCTGGTAATGTGGATGCTCCCATTCATCAAAGTCTCATCCTTTTCTATCATGCTATCAACTCTCAGCCCAAGGTCTCCATCATGGATGATGGGAGTTCATGAGCAGGAGGTAAGGTTGAGGGAAAAACTAAAACTCTAACTTCTGTTATGATTCTAGCCAAAAATATATTGTGTCTCCAAATATTTTTGTAGTTTGGGAAAGGTGATACCAGATGGAGAAGAAGATTTAACACTAAACCCGCCGATTTCAATCACTTGAAAGTTACTAAAGACTTTTCAAAAAAGCATTTTGTGTATATCCTGCAGTAGTTATAGTCCACGAACCCACATTTCTCTCAGGAATTTTTGTGTAATAGTTTACATGCCTTTCGTATGCTTCCACAAGTTACGGGCATATCATTAGTGTACTTACAACTATAAAATATGGTAAAAAATCCCATTTTGGCATTGATTGGGAGAAAGCTGGAATAAATTTGGATTTCCAATATGCTTTGATGGACATCTCTTCCCTGTTGAGGCACTTTCTTTTCAACACAAGTTTGGGAGTATGTGGCAAAAAGGTGCGCTAATCAGGTTGGAGGCCTTCCTTTTACAATGAGAACTAGTGTGAATGTCTCTAGGAAACTATGCCCCCTCCACATTCATCCAACTCTACAAACTTCCCAAAACTTCTAAATTAACAATGTTTCCATGGGTTGTAAATGGTCTAAGCCCTGGATCTCAAATTTAATCAAACTCTTTTTTTTTGTCCAGGAAATGACCGGTCTGACTAGTTATTATGGTGCCCATGTGCCTTCACATGGGGGGGTCACCTACCCCACTCACCCACTTGCCCACCTACCTACACACCCTTTTATTTTAAAATTTATTTATTTATTTATTTTATATTATATCCCTTTTTTATAGGTATTACATTTCTCTTATGCCTCCCAATTCTCTTATGCCTCCCCCAAAAGTAAGAAATGAAAGCTATTTATTTTCCAAGGTGGAACACCCAACCCAAACTCCCTCCACAAATAACTCTTATGCCTCCCCACAAAATATCCCCATAGTCTTCTCCTACACCACACCTAGGCAATCTACCCAACCAACCAACAAACATACCAAACATTCAAAAACATTCACATAAGCACAATACAAAAAGAAAACCTTTTTACAAGAGTCAAGCTCCTACCTCTCCATGATAGAGCTTGATCCACAAGTTCAACAAAAAGCTTCTTCAAATCCAAATAGTCCCAAAGCACCAACAAATCCACAAGCATTCAAAATCCTCTAACTCTCTCCAATTGCAAGAGCACAAGACCAACATGAAGTAACCCCATGAAGTAACCCCAAAACAAAAAAAGAATTCAAATAAATAGAAAAGGGAGAGAGGAGGATGAGGTGGCTCCATGTAGGATGCAACATCACTCATCCTCAACTCCACCTTACAAGTCAACTTCAAACTCGAAAGCAAAATTAGTAAGTGGGTGAATCAAATGAAATTTTACTTGCACATGAGATAATCCAAGCCCACATGACCATTAAGGACCAAAATTAATTTCATGTAAGAAGGTGCAATAGAAACTTATAACTTTCCTTCCCAAAATACATAATAAGGCCTAATTTTGACTCCCCAACCTATAGGTAGGATTTTGTAACAATTTAATAGGTGTGAAACAATTTTAACTTGTCCCACGTGCCTCCAAAATCATTACCTAACGTCATATCTGAATTTCAAAAGGAAGGTAGAGTGTTTCACACTCAAAGCTACTTACACACAAATTAGAAACACATAATTCAAGAGCCATAAACTCTAATAAATGCATTCTTTTGACCCATTTTATTTATTTAACAACATGATTACTCACTAATCTAGACACAAATAAAATAAATAATAAAGGGGAAAATACATCACTAAAATCCACATACTAAAATTTAAACAAAAGAAACTAAATAAAAGAATACACATAACCCCTTGGTCACATTTAAAGTCGGGAACCCCTAAAAACAAACCAAAAAACACACAAACAAATACACATTGCCATGGTGACCCTTGTTGAATTCATCTAGGATTCCAATGTGGTTGGTCTCCAATCCCGATGTTTGTAATGAAATGTTTACCTGCAAAACACAAATACCTCCATAACTCCAAAGTCATCTATATATAAATCAAAACATCATCAATCAAGTAATGACATCATTTACAATTTCATCAATAACCATATGATCATAAAATTAGTTCAATTATCTAGGTCTACTCAATATGAAAAAATAACACATGTCCGAAATACATATATATGTGTGTGTGTGTGTGTGTGTGTGTGTGTGTGTGTGTGTATCAAAAAGTGATGCACCACAAAAAAATTTCCTTCTAATTGTAACATCAAGCCAACGCAATACGCAAGATTCAAATCAATGGAAAGAAGATTGCAAGTAAGAAGAATGGGTCTACTCATACTCATAGATCGAAAAATAGAAAGTACAAATAGGGTCTTTGTGTAACCCCCATGCCTAAACATGGAAAGAACCTCAATGATGCCACTGACGCATATGACGTTGACTGATGCATATGATGCCACTAGAAGAGGAGTTATAATTCCAAATAAGGAATGTAACTCCTATGACGCACATAAATGATAATGTCATATTCTATGATAGAATCTCGACACTTGTCATTTGAATTCCTAAGACCTATGACTCTCGCAAGGCGAGATGACTCACCTAGGTGATGTGGATGATGACTGGATAGTCACACACACCAACACCCCCTTCATCGAAGCCGAGGAAGAGGTCAAGGTAAGCCAGAACAGAAAAAGAAGACTCCCCTAGACAACTAAGAAAGATGTGTCAATGGGCCCCGGTAACTAAAGGCCTGATAAGGTGCCCATGTACAAACAACATCTTTCTGGAAAGAAGAAGAGGAGAAGAAGGAGGACTATATAGCCCAAAGAAGATGGGCGGCTACAGCAGACCTCACCCCAAGAAGAGACCGCAAGTGAAGAAACTTCACCTCAGTGAAGGGCTTGGTGAAAATGTCTGCAACCTGATCAGTTGTCTGAACATACTATATGTCGATGATGTTTTCATGTATCATCTCCCGTATGAAGTGCATATGAATCTCAATGTGCTTCATCCGCTGATGCTGAACTAGATTTCTACAAATCAAGATAGTGTTCATGTTGTCACAGTAGATAATGGTAGGCCGCTGAAAGTGGATGTAAAATCTGTCAAGATACCCTATAACCAAATAGCTTCGGTGGAAGCATTAAGCGCTCCCTCGTATTCTTGCTATCATAATGATGGAAATGGAATGTTGCTTCTTGTTGGACCAACCGGCAGGACCTGAACCAAGAGTGAAATTGTAGCCTGAGGTAGACTTCCGATGATCTAGATCACCGGCCCAATCTGAGTCTTTAAATCCAACCAAGTCAATCTCAGTCCCTCCTAAGTAATGAATACCATCTGTGTGAGTGCCACGAATATAGTGAAGGATCCACTTTACTACTTTTAAGTGCAGCTTATGAGGCTCCTGCATAAATCTGGACATGATCCCAATGGCATACGATATATCTGGCTGAGTGTGAGCAAGGTAGATCAAGCTTCCCCCTAGCTGTCGATAAAGGGTACCATCAACCAAGCAAGAAGAGCAATTAGAAACCAACTTAGTCCCAAAAGAAAAGGAGTAGGTGAGGACTTGCAATCGAACATGTGAAACTGAGCAAGTAAATCAAGAGAGTACTTAGGCTATGAGATCATAATTCCGAGTTAGATTGTGAAATATAGATCCCAAGAAAGTAATGAAGAAATCCTAAGTCAAACATGGAGAACTTGTTGGCTAAGGAGATCTTCACATAATCAATGATAGAGGAAGAGCTACCGTGATCAACAAGTCATCAACATAGAGAACAAGAATAAGCATGGATTCATCCTATCACAGAATATACACATTTGGGTTAGAGTGACACCGAGTGAACCCTGATGCAAGTAAAAAGGAGTCCATCTTGGCATACCAAGCCCGAGGGGCTTGTTTAAGGCCGTAGAGAGACTTATTTAATTTGCAAACAAGGGATGGATCATGGACATAACCCAAAGGTTGTTCCATATAGATCTCCTCCTCTAGGTCCCCATGAAGGAAGGCACTCTTAATGTCCATCTGGTGGACTTCCCATCTATTAGCGGTAGCGATGGAAAGGGTCATTCAAATGGAAGTCATCTTCGCAACCGGAGAAAAGGTTTCTGAGTAATCAACCCCCTAGCTACCTGGGAGAAACCCTTAGCTACAAGTCACATTTTATACTTCTTGACTTATCCATTAGCTCCATAATTTGTTCGATATACCCACCTACACTAAACGATTTTTGTTCCTTTCAGAAGAAGGGTAAGATCCCAAGTTTCATTCTTTATGAGTGAGGAATACTTCTCATCCATGGCTAGAATCCCACTTAGAAATCCCAGAAGCTTCCTAGAGAGATGGTGGATAAGAAGCAGAGGTGAAGAAGGAGTGAGGTCCAGTGAAGTTTGAGTGAGTATGTCTCTCATCCAAAGGATCTCTAACTAAATCTCAGCACTCTATAAATTTTTCCTAGCCCAAAGAGGTCCCGAAGGCTCAGCTCAAAGTCGGAAAATTCTTCACTTGAGTGAGAAGGGACATAGTCCTCATCATCACTACTTGTCGAGAATCAGAAGACTCAGAATTTTGAGGATCGGGAGGATTAGGGAGATGCGAGAACTCACTCAACAACATCATCATCCAAAGAAGAGTCGAATCTGAATCAGTGGGCAAAAGAACCTTAGTGGAAGTTGAAGTCAAGGATGACTCATCAAACTTCACACTCCTCTCAATATAAATCTCACGGGTGGTAGGGTTCAACAATCAATATCCCTTCATGCCATCAGGATACCCAACAAAGATACAAGGTTTGGATTGTGGATCCAATGCCTTGTGTTTCTTTGGGAATCGAGCCATAGCCTTGGATCCGAAGACTCAAAAGTGCTCGACATCAGGCTTGTGTCCAAACCAAGCTTCAAAGGGTGTCATCCCTCTTACTACCTTGTGTGGAACATAGTTCTGAATATAACAAGCACAATTCACTGCTTCAGCCCAATACTGTGGAGGAAGAGATTTTGAGTGAACCATACAAGTAGCCATCTCCTTTAAAGTTCGGTTCTTTCTTTTTGCAACTCTATTTTGGGAAGGGCTGTAAGCAACCGTACGCTGCAAAACAATCCAATAATAAGTGCAGAAATCATCAAACCTATTGCTCACATACTCGCCTCCATTTTCGGTTTGAAGAACCTTGATAGATCGTTCCACTTATTTTCGGCCAAGAGCCTTAAAGTTTTGAAAATGCAAAAAACTTTAGACTCAAGCTTAAGAAAATATACCCAAGTATAATGTGAAAAGTCATCAATGAAGGTTAATATATATAGAGCTCTAGTAAAAGAAGGAGATGGAAAAGGGCGAGAAACATCACTATGAACAAGATCCAAGGGACGAGTAGCTCTCGGGATTTTCCCTTGTCAAAGCTTTTTTCAGGATGCTTTCCAAGGGTACAACCCTCACAAAGACCCTTAGAAAACTTAAATTGGGGTATCCCATGACCATTTCGTTTTGGCTTAATTGTTCAAGGTAACGATAAATTAGATGCCCAAAACACTCATGCCATAACTTGCTAACCTCATTTTCATGAGTGAGCAAGACATTGGGCATCGAATCGGAAGAGAAGAAAAAAGGTATACAGGCTTTGTGAATGGTGATCTACCTTTCCTCAAACCATGTGTAGTCGGAGTTAAGCTCATGACTAATGAAGAAATCCTAAGTCAAGCATGCGAGAACTTGTTGGCTAAGGAGATCTTCACATAATCAATGATAGAGGAAGAGCTACCTGTGATCAACAAGTCATCAACATAGAGAACAAGAATAAGCATGGAGTCATCCTATCACAGAATATACACATTTGGGTTAGAGTGACACCAGAGTGAACCCTGATGCAAGTAAAAAGGAGTCCATCTTGGCATACCAAGCCCGAGGGGGCTTGTTTAAGGCCATAGAGAGACTTATTTAATTTGCAAACAAGGGATGGATCATGGACATAACCGGAGGTTATTCCATGTAGATCTCTTCCTCTAGGTCCCCATGAAGGAAGGCACTCTTAATGTCCATCTGGTGGACTTCCCATATATTAGTGGTAGCGATGGCAAGGGTCATTCAAATGGAAGTCATCTTCACAACTGGAGAAAAGGTTTCTGAGTAATCAACCCCAGCCTACAGGAGAAACCCCTTAGCTACAAGTCACATTTTATACTTCTTGACTTATCCATTAGCTCCATACTTTGTTCGATATACCCACCTACACTAAATGATTTTTGTTCCTTTCGGAAGAAGGGTAAGATCCCAAGTTTCATTCTTTATGAGTGAGGAATACTTCTCATCCATGGTAGAATCCCACTCAAGAATCCCAGAAGCTTCGGAGAGATGGTGGATAAGAAGCAGAGGTGAAGAAGGAGTGAGGTCCAGTGAAGTTTGAGTGAGTATGTCTCTCATCCAAAGGATCTCCAACTAAATCTCCAGCACTCTATAAATTTTTCCTGGCCCAAAGAGGTCCCGAAGGCTCAGGCTCAAAGTCGGAAGATTCTTCACTTGAGTGAGAAGGGACATAGTCCTCATCATCACTACTGTCAGAATCAGAAGACTTAGAATTTTGAGGATCGGGAGGAGTAGGGAGAGGTGGAACTCACTCAACAACATCATCATCTGAAGAGTCAGAATCTAAATCAGTGGGCAAAAGAACCTTAGTGGAAGTTGAAGTCAAGGATGACTCATCAAACTTCACACTCCTCTCAATATAAAGCTCATGGGTGGTAGGGTTCAACAATTGATATCCCTTCACACCATCAGGATACCCAACAAAGATACAAGGTTTGGATTGTGGATCCAATGCCTTGCGTTTATTTTTGGGAATCTGAGCCATAGCCTTGGATCCGAAGACTCAAAAGTGCTCGACATCAGGCTTGTGTCCAAACCAGGCTTCAAAGGGTGTCATCCCTCTTACTACCTTGTGTGGAACACAGTTCTGAATATAACAAGCACAATTCACTGCTTCAGCCCAATACTGTGGAGGAAGAGATTTCGAGTGAACCATACAAGTAGCCATCTCCTTTAAAGTTCGGTTCTTTCTTTCTGCAACTCCATTTTGGGAAGGGTCAAGAAGCAATTGTATACGCAAAACAATCCAATAAGAAGTGCAGAAATTGTCAAACCTATTGCTCACATACTCACCCTCCATTGTCGGTTTGAAGAACCTTGATAGACCGTTCCACTTTATTTCTCAAAGCAAGAGCCTTAAAGTTTTGAAAATGCTAAAAACTTTAGACTAAGCTTAAAAAAATATACCCAAGTATAATGTGAAAAGTCATCAATGAAGGTTAATATATATAGAGCTCTAGTAAAGAAGGAGACGGAAAAGGGCGAAACGTCACTATGAACAAGATCCAAGGGACGAGTAGCTCTCCAAGATTTTCCCTTGTCAAATTTTTTTTTTTCAGGATGCTTTCCAAGGGTACAACCCTCACAAAGACCCTTAGAAAAATTAACTCGGGTATCCCATTGACCATTTCGTTTTGGCTCAATTGTTCAAGGTAACGATAATTTAGATGCCCAAAACACTCATGCCATAACTTGCTAACCTCATTTTCATGAGTGAGCAAGGCATTGGGCATCGAATCAAAGAGAAGTGGGAAAAGGTATACAAATGTGAACGGTGATCTACCTTTCCCTCAGCCACAGTGTAGTCAGAGTTAAGCTCATGAATAATCACCGAGTTAGGACCAAATTCCACTCACATTCCTTCACCAAGGTGGGTGATTTGGTAAACCGATAGGAGATTGGTAGAGAGATTGGGAACACTCAACACTTGGTTAAATGTTCCACCTTCTATCTCTACCGATCCACTACCGAAAACCGACACATGAGTGTCATCACCCAACGTGATTTGGGACATGCCACATGGTTCAATGCTAGAGAATTCAACATCTAAAGAAGCCATGTGGTGTGAGGCACCGGAATTGATAATCCAATTTGATGATGGAGCTGATCTAGCTATGAGGGCCTTACCTTTCTTCTTTTCATTTTTAGTCTCCTTTGCATTAGAAGACTCGCCCTTTTGAGCATTTTGTTTAACGGATTTAGGAACACTTATTTTATTCTTCTCAAGTAAATGAGTTAAGTGATCAATTTGTTTCCAAAAACAATGTTGCTCATCATGGCCAAAATTCTTACAATAGGAGCATTTATACTTTTCCTTCTTCACTTTAGGCTTAGAAGTCAAAGTATGAGTGATGGGCTTAACTGGGGGTTGGTTGGTCTTGGTTTCTTTCTTAGGTTGGTCCTTAGTTTCTTTCTTCTTTTCATTTTTCTTGCCCTTATTCGCCACAAGGGCATGTGACTTGGATTTTAGAGTCCCCATTTGAATGATTTTGTCCTGTTCTCGAATGAGTTGGGAAAAATATGTCAAAGGAGGGCATAGTCCAAGTACTACCCAAGGCGATTTTGTGGCATGGAAAGTTGAAATGAAAATAGAGTATTCAGGACCTAACTTAGAAAGAATCGATAAGATCAATTAAGAGTCTTTCTTATCCACTTTACATTCCTTTAGAAGCATTCTAGTGCGGACAAAATTTGAGAAGAAGGCCTGTAGGTTTTCAAAGTCACTAGGATTTAACCCTAGTAGTTCGTTCTCCAACTCATGTGCTCTCATGTCATCTTGCTTCCCAAACATATCATCGAACATTTTCCACACTTGATCGGGTGTTGTTGAAGTTTCGATGTGGAAGAGAAAGTCAGGAGAGATGGACATACAGATAAGACCTAAGGCTTCATCACAATAGTTGAACCATTTAGATTTTTCGGGTTCATCAGTAGGTTTGGTCTCTAACCCCATGGTAACTTGGTATAACCCTTTACTTCACAAAACCAATATAATTTTAGATTTCCATTCAAAGAAATTAAAAGGTGTGAGCACTGGTACTTTAGAGATATCCATAATGAAGAGATAGAACCAAGGAATGTAGAAGGAAGGAGAGAGAAAAGAAACAACCACCCCAAGAAAAAATTAAACCCCCCGAGTTTGGCACTTTATAATTCAGTGCATTGATTACAACCAGATGCGACTATGTTCTGAGAACCAATTTGTCACTCACCTTGCAATTAGAATAATAACGTGCAATGGTGGAGACAACAATCAAGGTTCATAGGGCGCAACAGATCGACATCTGCAAGCAAGCACATAAAAAGAGAAGAAAGAGGGGGAAGAAAGAGCCTTTTGAGAAACAACGTCTCACATCGCACAAAATAATCCCTTTGTCATAATATTGTGGTGGACACACTCACAAGTCCATGAAAAAAAAGGGAATAGAACAAAGCTCAAGAAAAAATGAGCTGAATTAAGTAATACAAAGACACCCCCCCAGAATGCGGCACTTTATAAAATTAATGTGTTTACAAAGATAATGATCCCATCATCTAGAGTGTGAAAAAACATGCAACTTTGACTAAATAAGTGCTCAAAACCAAGCAACGAGTCAAAAGTTATAGCAAAAACCAATTCCCGCAACTGATGAGAAAAAGCCAATAAGCCTGCAAATGAATTAAAAAAGCACCCTAAATGCATGAAAAAGGTGTCATATGTATGCCCATTAGAAACAACATAAAATTTGAGATAGGGTTTGTTTGTATTGCGAGGGGATTAGCCACCTGCCAATCCCGGACCTCACCCTTCATCTTCGACACTCAACGGAAGGTTAATAATACAACAAGCCAAGAAACCAAATTTTACAATGCCAATAAAATGAAATTTTTTACCTTATACCTTTTAAAAGTAATGAAACAAAACATTTTTAAGAAAAGTGATAAGGTAAAATGTATGCAAACACATTTTTTTAAGGTGAATAAAAAAATGTATTTTTAGAAAGATATTACAGCGGGTAGATGAGAAAGCCACCTAGGAATGAGGCGAGGCCATGTACGGGAGAGGTAGGTAAAAATAGATAACCGAGTGATTTTCCTAAAAAAACTGTAGAGAAAATGTACAAAATGCCTAAATGAGCAGAAAATGTAGAGATGAGAAAATGCCGATAGATGAGAAAATGTAGGAGAAAACCCGGAAGAAATGCAAAAAACAAAACATTTGATTTAGAACAGTAATCATAAGGAAAGCTGAGCCCCAAGGCAGCGAAACCCAATTCACGGGTAGCAAGAAATAAAGGGCCTGAAAACAAAACACTAAACTCCAAGAACCATGATAGAATAGGCACACGTAAAAGAACCCCAGCAATGCAAGCAAGGCAATGCAAAAGAGTTTGAGTAGAAATCGTGCCACCACTAGAGTAGTTTTGGGATGGGTGACCTCTAGGAAATTCCTAGAGTCACTTCCTCTTAATATGTCGTTGGGCTGATTGGGTGTGTACGGGCTCCATCGTGCGTAAGAGTATTGGCGTAGTAGCTGATTAACATGATGAGATCCCTCTCCACCATCAGTTTGAGCTTTTGGTGTGATGGCAAGTCATGCAGCTCTGATACCATGAAAGAGGGATTCACGAGAACCGATGTCGAAAAGTGATGCACCACAACGAAGTTACACTCCGATGTCAAAAAGCGATGCACCACAACGAATTTACACTCCGATGTTGAAAAGCGATGCACCACAACGAAGTTGGAAAGAAGATTACAAGTAAGAAGAATGGGTCTGCTCATACTCAGATCAAAAAATAGGAAGTACAAATAGGGGTGTTGTGTAACCCCATGCCTAAACATGGAAAGAAACTCAATGATGCCACCGACATATATGACGTTAACTGACACATATGATGCCACTAGAAGAGGACTTACAATTCCAAATAAGGAATGTAACTCCTATGATGCATTGACGCAAATGACAATATCAGATTCTATAATAGAATCTGACACTTTTCATTTGACTTCCTAAGACCTATGACTCTTGCAAGGAGAGATGAATCACCTAGGTGATTTGTGACAATGACTAGACAATCACACACACAACATATATATATATATATATATATATATATATATATAACTATAACCATGTCAATCATCATATCAACATCAATATAAAATGTCTCAAATAATCCACATGCATCTTATATGAATCGAAATCAACAATAGTCCATAATATATAACATCTAACATCATGCCAAATTAAAAGCTATAATAATGTTCATAAGTATAGTCAACAGTATAATAATCAACAACAAAAAGGTGTCGGAGGAAGTGGGCATTACGGGATATGAATTGCGTTGAGTATAGTGCAACTAAACCGATCCATGCGAGAGAATGTACAAATATATTGTGATGAAATATTCATTTTATCAAATGAAAAATACATATAATACAAATGTAGTTCAAATGATATGTGTAAGAAAGACAAATACATGGGTCAAAGAAGAATGGTAGATGGTTTCATTCCAATGGAAATTTATATAGTTAAGAGAATTCGTGGACTACTCATTCCACCATCAATTTTAGTGGATGATGGTCAATGTAGTTATCCCAAGGAGCTCCCACTTAGTGGCGTTACGGTTTGTATTGTTTGGAAAATAATTTTTTTAATTGAATCCACTTCTAAATGCATTCTACTAAATATTCCTCCATGTAATGTAAACTCATCATACAAGCCTCTACATGTATAGGCAACAAATGCAAGTTATTTTTAGGGAAGAAAAGAACATAGTCACAATGACGTAAGGACTACAATTTTTATAATCACTCATGGAAAGATAACATTAAATATTAAATTCCTTATTTATTTCTCTAATAATAGTTTACATGACTTCAAATTTGGTCTAAACCTAACCAAATGGATCATAAATATTGGTTTATATGTTTGACCTAAATCTATTTCAATGACTGGTAATTATACAACACACCATTATGAGTGGAAAGGGTATCACCCACGTCTACTTTTTTTATAGGTAGTAGTTTGCATGCCATTTAACTTCTTTTTAGATGAGATAGAGAAGACTTTAGTTTGCGCACCTCAAGGCCACATGACAAAAATTCAATCGAGTCAGCGACGAGAAACCATGATGTGAAGACAACATATAGAATATCGATCCCATATGTGGATTCAACTATACCACTAATAATTTTATTCCTTCTCAAAGATGAATATCTATTTGTTGAGCTAATAATGGGTCTACATAACATCTTTAGTGCCGCTTCCCTTCGACAACTTGCGATATTGATCCACGATACCACTAATTATGTTATGGACATTGTTATAGTTTAATTTAGTATGATGTTATATGTTAGATCATGGTTTATTGTGGACTTCAATTCAAATATGTTGCATGATGACTATTAGAGACATTTTAGATATTGATGTGGATATATTGTTTGACATGGTTATATTATAGATGTTGACCAGACTTGTGATATTTGGATATTTTGAGTAGACCTAGAAAATGAGAATTGAATTAAAATTGATGATGAGATAGTTGTGGATGAAATTGTAAGTGATATTGTTGATTGTCTTGATGATTGTTATGATTCACATATATGTTGATGATCTTAAAATTATATTTATATTCATTTGGATGTTCTAATATGGCCATGAGGCCAAAGGAGGTATTTATATTTTGCAGGTTTAAAATATCACAACAAACATCGGGGGATTGGAGACCAACCAGTTAGGAATTCTACATGAATTCAACAAGGTCACCATGACAACTATATTATTAGTGTGTGTTTGATTGTGTTAGGGATTCCCATGGGGATCACCTTTAAATGTGACCAAGGGGTTTTATGTATTTTCTTTTATTTGGTCCCTTTTTTAATGTTTGCATGTGTTTATTTTGTGGTGCTTTGACCCTTTCATTATTTATTAAATGGTGTGTAATTTATTGTGAGAAATCTTGTTGTTAAGATTAATTAATTAAAATATGTCATAAGAAAGTAATTAATAGAGTTGTTGGCCTTGAATTAAAGTGTTGTAAGAAATGTGTAAGGGATATGTAAGTTGATTTTAGAGTATGAAACACTCCACCTTCTTTGAAATTTGAATTTTTCCTTGGAAGATGATTTTGGAAGCTCGTGAGACAAGTTAAACTTGTCTCATTTTAAATTTATTTACCAACCTTGCCTATGGTTAGAGGGTTAAATTTAGACCTTCTTTGTGCATTTTTGTAAGTCAAGTTGTAAATTTTAATTGCACTTTTCTTACATGTTTTAATTTTAGTCCTTTGGAGTGTGGGCTTGTTTTGGAGTGTGTAAGTAATCTGTCATATTATTCACCCACCTATTTATTATGCCTTGGAGAATGAAGTTGACCTGGGTGTTGGAGTTGAGGATGTGTGATGTGGCATCCTACATGGATCCACCTCATCCTCTTCTCTTCCCTCTTCTATATTTTCAAATTCCTTAGCTTGTTTTTGGGGTTGCTTCACTTTTGGATACTTCATTTGGGGAAAATTATTTTGCGTTTTTGAGCTCTTGCTTCTGGAGAAAGTTTACAAACTTATTATAGGCCTGTGTTTCATTGATCTTGGGCTGCTTTGCATTGGGAAGCTTGTTGTTTTGAGCTTGAAAATAAATCCATTATGGAGAGGTCAAATCTTGGCTCTTGGAACACTCTTCTTTTCTTTGTGCAAATGTTATTATTGTGAATGTTTTGGCATGTGTGTGGGATTTTTGGGTAGATGGCCTATGGATGGTGTAGGAGAAGACTATGAGGTATTTTTGGGACGCATAAGTGGTTTTGGGATGTATAAGTGTGGAGGAGTTAGGATTTGGGTTCCACCTTACAAAGAAATGGCTTGCATTTATTTACGTGTTATGGGGTGCCATAAGAGGTTGGGGAGGCATAATGAAATGTTAGGAATAAGGGGTAGTTGGGGGAGGCCTAAAGGCATGTCATGGATTTGAAATTTTATATATATATATATATATATATATATATATATATATATATATATATATATAATATATATATATATATATATATATTGGTGGTTGTTTTCTCGGTGGTGATACCCATTTCCCTTAGGAGGGATAAACAACATCTCCCATAATTTATTGCTCCTTTGGCTTGCATGATGAAGCCCGAGTTTTTTTTTTGTCTACATTCGTAGTTGTAAACTAAGTTTTTCTTTGGACTATATTTTTAAATGTGAAATTTACATTTGTGTTTTGGAATCCTATTGTTGCTATGAGTTAAAACACATTTCTTATTGCATTTTGGTTAGGACTCGGGGCCAATGAAGAAGAAAGGATTATCCTTTTCATTGAATGTCTTGGTTGGGTGGATAGCGTTGCCTTTCCCCGCTTTTGTCGTGATCAAATTGGAGAATGATGGATCTAGATGTTGCTTTATTACGGAGCAAGGGTAAAACAGAAGTTTGACAACCCTTGTTGAGATTATTCTTATTGTAACCCTTTCCTCTTGAAGTGGAAGAACTTGTACATTATTGATGATGGAAATATTTTTATATTGGCTATGAAAATTTCAATTCAAAATGTGAAAGAGATATGCTCTGTTTTCTTGTTTTGAATAAATGTGGAAGAAATTTTATTCCATACATTGTAATTGACGAGAAAGATAGAGTTGTGACCCTTGTGAAACTTCTTTTGTAACCTTTCCCACTTGAAGTGGGTGATCTTGTTTATTATTTTGTTGGAAATACTACTCTGTTTTAGCTATGAAATTTGTAATTGAATATGAAAGAATATATCTAGTATTTAGTTTTGTGAACCGAAAGGAAAGATATGCATTTGGTATAATGGATTTCGAAAATAAATGGGAAAGAAGTTATAAGATATTCCTTTGAATTAATAGAAGTGTTTTCCTTGTTCATATCATATTATTTCCATTGGAAATATGTGTTTGATATACATTAGGAAATCTCTATTGTAAAAGTGAAAAGGAAGAACGTATGAAGAAATATTGCACTGCTCTATCTCATTTGAAATGTTTAAATTAAAAAAAAGGGGGATAGAAGTTACATTCTTGTCTCTATCAGTTGATTGAAGAAAAGAAAACTATTTAAAACTAGCATGGAATAAATTCAATGTTTTTATTGCATGACAAAAGAGATAGTTTAATCTCTATTCTTGAAGTGTACAAACCTCATTTCTACTTTACTATATACTTCACAAATTCATTTTTATCAAATGACCAAAACAACCTATTATATATATCTTCCCCGATTAAATATAAACAATATAAGAATATGGAAATCAAAGAAACTAAAAAATGTTGACATGAAAAAGGTTGTGCCTAGGCACAGGTTGAAAAATGTTGACATGAAAAAGGTTGTGCCCAGGGCCTAGATCAAAAGGTGTCGACATGGAAAAAGTCGCGCCTTGGCATAGGTTGGAGGTCATAGATCAAAAGGTGTCGACATGAAAAAGTCACACCACGGCGCAGGTTGGAGGGTGCAAATCAGAAGGTGTTGACATGGAAAAAGTCACACCCTAGCACAGGTTAGAGGGAGTAGATTAGAAGGTGTTGACATGGAAAAGGTTGTGCCTTGGCGTAGGTTGCAAGGCATCAACACCACCTTTCAGTGCCTATGGCGCACTTAAGATTATGTTGACATGAGGATGGATGCACCGAGGCACATCTTCAGGAGGCGCAACATTTTGAGTGTTGACACCCCGAACCCGACAGAAAGAAACCCACGACAAGTTATTCAAAAATGCAAAATACGGTTTGCCATTTTTTGGGTTTTTAGGGTTCTCACCTACCGCCATAATGAGATGAATAAAATACAATCTGGAGGTGGTTGGGGTAGATTTGGAATTCCTCCCCTTCCCTCTCTCATTCTTCTTATAAATTATAAGGAGGGGATTTTTCTAAAGGTTATAAATTCATGTTTTCCCCTCCTTCTTCTCTTTGGTAGGTGAATTTGTGGAGTTCAAACCTCCCATCTAAAACTATAATGCAACTTTGCCTCTTGGCATTTTGTAGTGTATTGTATCAATCTTTGGAGAAAATAATGTATGTCTCATGGATGATTCTCAACCCATCTCTGTGTTCATTTGCATCCTCCTAATCTTTCACTACAAATTTGGTTATTTGTGCATGATCGTGCATTGCATTTTAATGGTTTGTGTTTATTAGCAAGACAGTGTTCTTAATTCCTCGGTGCATCACCTTTGTTAGCTTAGGTTTATTTTTATACATCTTCTTACCCTACCTCCTTGGCAAGTTAGATTAGGTTTTGAGTAAACCTCTCGCATTTTTATGTTTGCATCGAAAAGAGGAATTGGAACCGACCTTCATCCGGAGAGATTTACCAAATCAAAAGGTCCCACACTTGGGAAAAGCTCCATGTTATGCAATCACACCGATGTGAGTCTCAACCCATTGAGTTGCATAGATTCGGGGTGTTGTGATTCGCCATCAACTCTTTTGGCATTCTCAGTGGGACCAAGAGATCATTCCACAAGATTTGAAGGAATTTTCAAGAAATTTGGACTTAGAAATTGCAAGGTTTACAATTTCATATTTTTCACCTTCCAGGCTATACTCCGAAATCATTTCTTAAGGGCTTAACTTGCTCAAAACAAGTCAAAATTTCACCAGTTGATAGATCGGGGATAATCTTCAAAAGGGTATTCTTAGATTTTTGAGATTTTGACTTTCAAAATTTCATAGTTTTTAGTATTTTGGGTTTTCCTAGGTATCAAGCATGTCCCAAGTTCTGACACAGTGTATTTCAGGTTTTGTAAGTTGCCTTGCATGACCTGAGTTTCACCTATACCTTTCAGGGATTAGTAGTTACACAACAAGACCCAATAACTGAATTAAAGAACTGTATCTTAGGGTCCTTCAAAGTTGTAAATTCTATTTTTAATATTGTTAGGTTTGGTGTGTAACTTGGTAGAATCCATCCTTTTGAGGCTCATTCTCTAACACATCTGGTGACTCGAGGATAGAATTCGGTGGTTTAGAAAAAAAAGTTTCCCGGGAACATGAGAAGAATTCAAACCAGGTCTGACACTCGAGAAGAGGGGCTATTTGTCTACTTGCAACTATCACCAGGTAGAGGAAGGAGAGGAAGAGGACCATAAAGATCACCATCTCCACCTAACCGGACTTTTCTATACCTCCACCTGGTAGACCTTTTCTCACATCAACTAGAGTTCTTAGGCCAATCATAATGGCACATCTACCACCGAATCCCTTTGTCAATTTCACGGGTAGTAGTCCACTCACCCTAAATGCTCAGAATCAGGTTCTGGTTGCAATGCTAAAGAATATCCCCTACTTCATAGGAAAAAATCATACTACTCCTATTAATCACATCTTGGATATTGCCAATGCATGTGCAATCCATGAAATAAATGAAATGGATCTTTGGAGTCAAGTTTTGGCTTCATCTTTTAAGGGTAAAGCCTTAAATTGGTTTAGGATCCTAACAACAGGTCCATTATGAATTGGAACCAACTTTGTTCAACTCTTTGCAACCAATTCGGGAGAGAGGCGGACAATTTGTCTTTATTGGAAAACTAACGAAAATCAAAAGATCTCCTAACAAACAAATGATAGATTTAAATTCACATTCCAATGGACATGGGACGGGATTCCAATACTGTAAGACCAACCGCCAAAGGTGCATTCCTTTATTTCTTAAAGGCTATAAATTCGAGAGATAGCCATGATGATCCAATCAATGGGAGGGACAACGCGCGGGGCTTATGACATAGCTATCGAGTAGAAAAATGTTTGATCCAAGTGGAAAGCTTGCACCAAGGCCACCAATGCCTCTCTATCCGGATATGGGAAATCCTACAACCGATCAAGCACGAGTTGAATCCCATTCCAACTATTAGAAATCAAAGCAATAATGAGGCATCGACTTCTTCAAATACTTCAAAGGAATTGCAAGAGGTTATGAAATAGCTGCAAAACCTTGGAAATGAGCTGGTGACTATCAAAAGACAGCAAGCTCAAAGTGCTAGACCGTATCAGCCTCAAGCACGCACAGTGCTAGGCCCCATACCAACAAAATAGACCACCAGCTTGGGCTACAAATCAAAACCAAAACCAGGGACAACCTCAAGCTGCCAGGCCATTTCAACCATATGATCCAAATGCAATGACATCCTCAAGAGCCTTGGTTCCAACACAAAATAACATGGCACACGAGTAATATTGGTGTTACCCTTGCAATGTACCTCACAATTAGTTAGCATGTTTTAATGGTGCAGTAAATCAAGCCTTGATGGTGCAAACCATTGGTGTGTCTCAAGAACTAAGCCAACTAGGGAATCAACAACAAGAAACACAACAAGAAGCACCTCAACAGAAACCACATTGGCCAATCGGCAAACTGAAGACTTCTGTGGAGTTAACCAATAGCCTTTTCAAGGTGTGGCTATCAACACACGGTAAAAGAAGAGAAACATAGAAGAGAGGCAACTGCGTCTAATCTATTGTTTCTCAGCCCACTCCTACAAAACAAGGGGTCAATAGACCAAATATAGTTCTAAATGTGCAAAATCAGCCTAAGGTACCTGTTGTAGCAACACATGCCCTGTTCAAGCTCCAGAAAAGGTTGCACCAAGTAAGGGACAACAAAAAGACAGATCATCCCCTTTCAACATCATCGATCAAATGAAGAAGACACATGTGAACATTTCCATGTGGGAATCACTAGCGATCTCAGGGCAATGAGATTTATTGCAAGCTGCAATGGCTAATTGGTCTGCCTCAAATGTATCAAACCGGGGACAGGAGAAAGTTCTCACTAATGCAGTGCAACCGGGTGGGGGTCAACCAAGCAAGAATTTGAAGCCTCCACCATTCTATGTGTCATTGGTTGTTGGAAACCACTTGGTACACAACTACATGATAGATTTAGGGGAAAAACAGTTCGGTGATTTGAAGCAAATAGCAGATCAACTAGGTCTCGAAATATGAGCTAGTGTTGAAAGGAGTAAAGTATTTGGATAGAACAACGAGTTCAAGCGATTGGGGTCATAAAAGGGTTAAGCCTAACACTACATGCCTGTCCTAATGTTACAGTTCTGTAAGATGTGTTTGTGATTGACCTTCCGCCACTCTTTGTGTTGTGTCTATCAAGAGACTTCACTACAAAAATCGGTGGATATTTATCTACAGATTGGTCACACATGATTTTCAGGACAAGGTATGGGGCCAAAGAAACAATCAGGTCAGAACCAATTGCAATTTCCATATTGAACCTCATATGCCAAGTCCTATCAATGCAAATTGCTCTTAGCCTTTGATCAGGAGGAGTGTTCAAATGATCTAAAAATAGGTACTAAGGTTGAGGGAATTCTTGATTTGACTTTGGATGAATGGGAAAACAAGAGTCATGAATTTGACCCATACAAGGAAATTGAAGAATTTGAATTGGGCGTGTATTGTGTACACGAAGAAAATTCACCCATTCCTGACATCATTCAGCCTAAATAAAATGATGACAACGAAGTTTGTAACTATTTTTCGATGGTTCAAGAAGCAAACAAGGTGCTGGAGGTGGTGCAATGTTGATTTCACCGCAAGACATCAAATATTTTTTATCTTTTCATTTTCAATTTTCCTATTCAAACAACATGGCTGAATATGAGGCATTGATTCATGGACTTCATTGGGCTAGGAAAATGGGCATAAAGAACTTGCAGGTGTTCAGGGATAGCAAGATAATCATCAACCAAGTTAGGGGACAACATGCTACATAGAATGACTCTTTGAAAAACTACAAGAACATGGTATGGGACCTCATTAAGGATTTCAAAGTTTTCAACATCATGTCCATACCCAGGAAGAAAAATGAAGTCGCGGATAGGCTTGTAGTAGTTGGAGCAATGTTTGATGTGGTTGAAAACATCGAACAAAAAAACACAACCATATCCATGTGATTGTGAGGCCAGTAGGTTCAGATAATAACACAAGCTAGCAGGTGTTTGAGAATGATCAACAGATCGTCAATATTTTACAAGAAGAGGCTGAATTCTCAACTAGGAATTAGGATAGACTAGAGCAGCAATACGGGATCAAGTAGTGCAGATGCAGAAAACAAGATTCCCAAGGGTTTAGTAACATTGGAGTCTATCTTTAACCCTAACAACCAATTCCATAAGGAAAAGGCTAACATACAAGTCAAGAGAGAAGATTCAAAGCCAATTCTAGTTGGGGAAGGTAAAACACTTCAAATTGGTAAAGTGGCCACTGAGTAGGAGAAATCAGATTTCATACAGCTTTGCCAAGAATTTCCAGATGTCTTCACTTGGAGCTATGAAGACTTGAGAGGATTCAATCCGAAGTTGGCACAACATACCATAGAATTGGATCCAGATGCTAAGCCCATCAGGTAGAAGTAGAGACCAGTCAACCCTCACATTGAGCCTCTAATGAAGAAAGAGTTAAACAAGCTAATAGAGGCAAGCATTATATTCCCGATCAAGCACTCAAGTTGGGTTACAAACTTTGTTCTAGTCAGGAAGAAGAGAAGAGAAATTAGGTTGTGTGTGGACTTCCGAGACCTCAACAGGGCATCTCTCAAAGACCATTACCCACTTCCTTCAATGGAACAAATATTGCAAGTAGTATCCGGTTCGGAGAGATTCTCTCTCCTAGATGGCTACTCAGGGTATAATTAGATAATGGTGAAAGAAGATGACCAATTCAAGATGGATTTCACCACTAAATGGGGCACCTATGCCTATAAGAAGATGCCATTTAGGCTATCAAATGCTGGAGCCACTTTCCAAAGGGTAATGGATATGGCATTTAAGGGATTGATCAATAAAATAGTTCTAATATATCTTGATGACATCACTATATTCTCCAAAAATGCAGCGGATCACCTCTTTCATCTGAGGTAGGTATTTCAGAGGTGTAGAAGATTTGGGGTATCATTGAATCCCAAAAAATGCATATTCTTGGCTCACGAAGGAAAGATTATATGCCATATTGTTTCAAAGGAGGGGTTGATTTGATTGACCAAAAAGAGTTGAAGAAATTCAAGCGTTACCATTGCTAAGTCACAAGAAGGCTCTTCAAAGCTTCTTAGGAAGGATCAATTTTGTCTGCAGATTTGTGTAAGATTTTACCACTCTCGTGAAGCCAATAACGCTAATGTTGAAGAAGAGCATGGAATTTAAGTGGATAGCTGAAGGAAAGGAAATTTTTTAGGCAATAGAAGAGGCTATATCTCAAGCTCCAACTCTTGTTAAACTAGACTTCTCCAAGGATTTCATGTTATATGCCTTCGGTGGTGGGGACATGATTTCGTAATCCTGGTACATAAAACAAAGAGGGATTAGAAAACCACTTTCTTTCTTTCTTTAGTCAAGGCTTGGAGGAATACGAAACTAGGTACTATTTCATTGAAAAGCATGTCCTTGCAGTGATCAGGAGCTTAAAGAAATTCAAGCACCTAGTCTCAAATAATAAGATCCAATTATTGGTCTCTCATGCGGGAGTCAAGGACTTCCTTCTAAACAAGGATCCGAATGAGAAACATGCGGGATGGATAACCCATGTCATGGAATATGACATCTAGATCAAGGTCACAAAACTAGTACGTGGAAGAGGAATATGTGAACAACTAGCTTTGAGTCGGCAAGTTGAAGCAAGTAATGAAAAAGAGAGTCTTGGTACTACAGGATGGTCAAGAATAGGAAAATGATTACGTGCCCACTCCTTGTTGGACTCAGAATACGATACACTTCCTACAGGAAGGCCTATGCCCTCCACAATTGAGCAAAGAAAAAAGGAGATACTTCAGATTACAAGCCATTCCATATGTGATTGTTGATGGTGTTTTGTTCAAAAAAGACATCAATGGAGTTCTATTGAGGTGCATTGGGATAGGTCAAATTGAGAGGGTGTTACAAGATTTTCATGTTGGAGATTTTAGAGTACATTTTTCCCCACGAGTAATAGCTCTCAAGATAATGAAGGCAGGGTATTATTGTCCACAATATTCAAAGGATCGCTATACATGGATAAGAAAGTGCAAGAAATGTGCACTCTTCACATGTAAAGAAAGACTAGCAAAGCACTTCCATTGCAGCCAATTTTGGTTGACCAACCATTTATGTAATGGGGATTAGACTTCATCAAGGTCATCAATCCAAACTCAAGCCAAGGCCACAAGTGGATTCTCATGGAAACTGACTATTTCTCCAAGTGGACCGAAGTAGTAGCGCTCAAAGAATCAAATGAGTCTAACATACTAGACTTTTATGAAGGAATAGTGACCAAGTTCGGTGTGCCAACCACTATCATATAAGAAAATGCATTGGCATTCATAGGTTCCAAGATTACAGAATGGGATGTCAAGAATGGAATCTATTTGAGCACCTCTTCAAACTATTACCCATAGGGTAATGGGTGAAGAGTCCATGAACAAGAATTTGCTAAGAATCATCAAAAGGAATCTAGATGAAAACCAAAGGACATGGCATACCAAGCTAAAATCAGAATTATGGGCTAACAGGATAACACCAAAGAGGTCCATAGGTAATTCTCCCTACAAAGTTGGTCTATGGGAAAGAGGCGATTGCCTATATCATTAGAATTGAGAGCATTGGAGCTCGTGAAGCAGTTAGAGTTGTTTGAGTTTGAACCAATGGAGGCTAGGTATGCAAAGTTGATGGAATTGGAAGAAATTAGAGAACATGTAGTTCAAATGATTGAGAAAGATCAGGCCTTAGTAAAAAGATGGTTTGATAAGAAAGAAAAAGCAAGGACCTTCCAGGAAGGGGACTGGTTTTGAAATGGGATGCAGATAGGGCAAAACCAGGAAGGCATTCCAAGTTTGATGCCATTTAGAGTGGCCTCTACATGGTCACGGGATGTAAAAGTAGTAATGCCTTCCAATTGTCTACATTGGATGGAGAGAAATCCGATTCCGGTTAACAAAATCTATCTTAAACATTGCTACTAAAAGGAAAAGGTTTACCCTTGTAATTATTAGCCTAGTTTTAAATTCCTCTAAGTGTGGATGCACATTGTCTTGTTGTAGTTAGGTTTCAATTTCCCTAAGTGCTTCGGCACAGGTTTTATTGCTCTCAAGTTGAATTTCTAAAGTTTAGTGTGCTCTTGGAGAAGGATTTGCAGTATCAGGCTTGGGATCAGACATCACGTTGGTTTTAGGTTATTTCTTATGACTCCATGCCTAATGGATTGCTAAAAGGCCACTAATCTTCCACCTAGCAGGCAAGTGATCCCGTTGAGTCACCAAATTGTTGTATATATCTTCCCCAAGTAAATATACACAACAGAAGAATATAGAAATCAAAGAAACTAAAAAATGTTTAAATGAAAAGGTTGACTAGCGCGCAAGTTGAAAAATGTCGAGATGAAAAAGGTTGTGCCATGGGAGTAGATGGAGAAGGTGTCGACATGGAAAAAGTCACACGCCCTAGCGTAGGTTGAAGGGCACGAGATCAGAAGGTGTCGACATGGAAAAATTTTGCCTCAGCGCGAGATAGAGTGTGCAGATCGAGAAGGTGTTGACATGGAAAAGTCGCGCGCCCGGCACAGTTGGAGGGCGCAGATCAAAAGGTGTCAACATGGAAAAAGTCACACCATGGCAAAGGTTAGAGGTCACGAGATCAAATGGTGTCGACATGGAAAAGTTTGTGCCTTGGCATAGGTTACAGGCATCAACACCACATTTTTAGTGCCTATGGTGCACTTAAGAGTATGTTGACATGAGGATGGATGCACTGAGGTGCATCTTCAGGAGGTGCAACATTTTGAGCGTTGACACCCCAAACCCGACAGAAAGCAAACCCTGACCCAGATATTCAAATGGCCATAACTTTTCACAGGGAGCTCAGATTCACACAAGGTTGGACATTAATTGGGTGAGAACAAGTTATTCAAAAATGCAAAATACAGTTCGCCATTTTTTGGGTTTGTTAGGGTTCTCACCTACCACCATAATGAGATGAATAAAATACAACTGGAGGTGGTTGGGGTAGATTTGGAATTCTCCCTCTTCCCTCTCTCATTCTTCTTATAAATTATAAGGAGGGGCTTCTTTCTAAAGGTTGGAAATTCATGTTTTGCCCCTCCCTTCTTCTCTTTGGAAGGTGAATTTTGGAGTTCAAACCTCCCATCTAAAAGCTGTAATGAAACTTTGCCTCTTGGCATTTTGTAGTGTATTGTATCAATATTTAGAGCAAATAATGTATGTCTCGTGGATGATTCTCAACCCTCTCTGTGTTCATTTGCATCCTCCCGATATTTCACTACAAATTTGGTTATCTCGTACATAATCTTGCATTGCATTTTAATGGTTTTTTTTATTGGAAAGATAGGTGTTCTTCATTCCTCGGTGCATCACCTTTGTTAGTTTAGGTTTATTTTTATGCATCTTCTTACCCTGTCTCCTTGGTAAGTTAGATTAGGTTTTTGAGTAAACCCTCTGCATTTTTATGTGTGCATCTGAACAGAGGAATAGGAACCGGCCTTCATCTAGAGAGCTTTCCCAATTCACAAGGTCCCACACTTGGGAAAAGCTCCATGTTATGCAATCACACTGAGAGTCTCAACCCATCGAGTTGTAGACATTCGAAGTGCTTGTGATTCACCATCAACATAACCCTACAAATTTATAAGAGACAAGTGAAATATTCATTTGGACTTAATAGATTAGAATGATCCCAAAACTAAACTAAAACACTAAAGAAAATTTTAAAGAACCTTTCAAATCAAGTAAAGGTGAAATTGCAGGGTTTTTTCATTATGTAAACGCTAGTAATTTTCAAATGCAAACCAATCAAGAAAATTTTAACCTTGCAATTTATCCTAAAATTTTCCAAGTAAAATCCTTCATGCCTCATAAGATGAAAAATAATTAATGACAAATTTGAAAAAATTGATAAGTTAAAAATACCAGTTCACATCTAAGTGACATAAACACATTTTCTCAAAATTTTCCCTTTAAACTTTATCAAAATAAAACTCTTAAGTTTTGTGTGCAAAGACGACGTCAAGAGCTTTCAAGAAAGTCCTCGTTTGCCAAAACCCAAGTTCCCTATCAAAATTTATGGCCTTCTAAATTTTTTTCTTCATTTGGCTTCAAAAATAATCTAACTATCAAATTTAAATGAATAAAATATTCTTGGGTGGACCCGCAGGGCTAAAACTTATTTTATACTTTTTGCCAAAAAAAACTACAAAGTCGTGAAGTTTCCGTTACTCCGCTAACCCGCAAGCTTTCATTTTTTCTAACAAATATCTAAGTCCGAGAAAATTTATTTAGCAATTTTTCCTCTCATGCCCTTCCACCCCATAGCCAATCCTTGATCGACATGTGGTTTGTTGGGTGCCAACAGACACTTGGAATGATTTTAACCTTTAGCACTTCAAAAAAAAAAAAAAATTGGAAAAAATTGTAATATTCCTCTGCATCCCTGCCGACCCGTAGCCAATCAAGTGCTGCCACTTGGCTTCATGAGGCATCGACAGAGGAGCTGATATGTTTAAGCCTTGACGCTTCAGAAAAATTTTGGGTAAAATTTCCAAAATATCCCCACTCAGCCCGCTAACCCACAGTTAATGGTTGGCTGACACATGGCATCTTCTTGCATCGGTGGAGGCGCGGGTGAATTTTAGCCTTTTCACCCTTCGGGTGATTAAATTTTTCTATCCCACTGTTCCACTTTCTCCACGTTGGATTAGGAGTTGTCACATTTCCTTACGGATTTGTGGGCACGCGGTGCAAGGGTGGATTTTCACCCAAGCGAAAAATTTCTCACCACGGCCCGTGGAGACCCGACCCTTGGGAAATGTTTCTCCCCTAGTCTCACCAACCCAACTCCTCCCTGGGAATAATTTCTCCTCGTGGCCCACAAACCCGCCTTTGGGGAAAATTTTCCTCCCAAGGCCCGCCAGCCGGCCTTGGGAAAATTTTCCTCCCAAGGTCCACCAACCCATAACTTTTGAAATACAGGGAGTTAGGAGGACTTATTTATATCACTGGAAAGATGATAATATTTCCTATCTAATGGGAATGTTTTTAGAAGGTTTTACGTGCATTAAGTTTGAGAAAATTTAGGTTGAATCTCTCAATCTTGTCAGAGGGTGAGAGAGTGATAAATTGCCCTCTTAATCCTAATGATTATTCTAACACTAAGTTTTGACCGTGTAAATTTAATAATTGTTGTAATGGGAAAACTATGAGCTAAAATTTTTTTTGGCCTCTAAACCTTTCTTGTGGTAACTATTGTTTTATAACCTGGTAGTCGACACTTTTAAAAACAAAAAAAAATATCCCGTAATTTTCATGACTAATCTTATATTGTTCTTGAGTCTCAAGTGGGTTTTTTTAAAGAAGCGTTACACTTGTTATTAGAGCATGGGTTCAAAATATTGGACCCTTGGGCACACTAGAAAACTTGAGACATGAACATTTAAACCTAGTACAATATTAACCTAGCACACTTTTTAAATATAGAGAGCAAACGTCGGAAATTGCATATTTAGTTGATATGGAAAACTGAATGAAACCTAGAATAGCGATATAACTCTCACCTTGGTCTGCGCAGAGGTGAAAACAAGACTAGGGGTATTTTAACATAGACCTAGACTTACCACCACTAGATCATATTGTAGCAGCTATCCTACTAGAGATTTTATAGACACTTTAGGATGTTAATGCCACTCTACACGAAGGGACCATAGGAGCACTTTAAGTCGGACATGATAGAGTGAGATCCATTAAGGCTCATGCATCTCCTTTGCATAGTGAGGATTATAGAGAGAGAAATCCCATTAGGAGTCAGTAAGAGAAAATTCACCACAGAGGGGATAGGGAGATCAGGTTTAAGACACAGAGATAGGTCTCGGAGCCCTAGGCTTAGAAATGAGCAGGCAGAGAGGCCTAGGGCCACCAGACTACAATGGTAGATTACATCAGGGATATCCTAACATTGCTATGGTGAGCTCATTATTCTAGTGACATAGGTGGATTTTAGGTAGAGGCCTAGTTGATGACCTTGAGCGGATGCTTCAAGCTCTACCCTTGTTCTAGCAACACAAAGCTCGTGTTTCAATCGATCTGTTGAGGGATGGAGTATGTGTCTAGTGGAGGAAAAAGGAGTAGAAGCTTCATGTTGATTCTGAGACAGTTACCTAGGATCTCTTTGAGAGTGGTTCAGGAGAAGATATTTATATCGGTGGTTCATACAAGAGAGGATTGATGAGTTTCATGACCTCCGATAGGCATCTCTTATAGTGGCTAAGTATGAGAGTAGATTTCTAGATCTACTCTAGTATGTTGATTACATGTAGGATGAGTAGGTGCAGATCCACAAGTTCATCTAGGGCCTAAATCTAGACATTGGAGGTGTAGTGCAGATCCATTATCCATAAACATTAGCTGAGGTCGTTGAGAAGGCCTATATAGCATAGGAGACTTGGGAAAGAACCAACAAGCTAGAGACCGAGTCTAGAGCCGTATACAACATATGCAGGACAACAGATCAGGGGTTAATACCTCCTCCTCATGGTGGATAGGGTTCAACACAGTCATCTTTTAGACTATAAAAGTAGTAGAAGTAGTCTCGCCCACCATATAGACCTCCACGAGATATTTGATGCATAGAGGGGTCGGAGTATCGGGCCTCCTCCTAGGGGTCCCATTAGGAAACATGGAGCACCTAGAGCTCAGTTAGCAGGAGCTCACCAGAAGAGACCTCACCAGTTCATAGTCGGGTCATCCATATCCATAGCACACCCCTCAGGGCTCGACTAGAGATGCTACTCATGGGAGAGGATTGGGTGGTTGTTTTGGATGTGGTATTACTGGACACTTTTGGAGAGAATGCCCACATAACCCTAATAACAAGGGTAAGATACAGATCTTAGAGCCTACTATTGGTGACATGGGGCATGTACGTAATGGTCGAGAACCACTAGGATGAGCATCAAAGTATATTTATTAAGACTACGAGTAGCATTGGTGGCATTCCTACCTCCATTTTGTTTGATTTTGGTTCTTCTGATTCCTTTATTGCACCATCTTTAGTAGAGTGATGTAGGGTGGTGGCAGTTAGATAGGGTCATAGTTGGGATGTTGAGATGGTTTCTAGAGCCAAGATCTCTATAGACTCCTTAGTTAAGGAGTGTGTAGTGGATTTGGGACCTTTCACCACTACCTCGGATCTTTGTATCCTTCCATTGGGATCTTATGGAGTCATCTTGGGCATGGAATGGTTATCTGCACACAAAGAGTCAGAGTGGATTGTTACCACAAGATCATATCTTATACAGATGATCTAGTAGTTAAGGAAGTGATAGTGAGGGTCAGGAGGCTCATTTCTATTCGCACCATCTCCGCTATGCAGCTTAAGCAGTGTGTGCGACGAGGTTGTCAGGTGTTTGTTGTCACAGTTAGTGACCAATCAAAAGATGGGTCTAGTGGACCATTGCTAGATGACCATCCCATTTTGAGAGAGTTTTCGATGTCTTTCTAGGGGAGATACTAGGGTTACCACCCCCACGATGGAGATATATTTTCATATAGATATGGTTTTGGGAGGAAAGTCTATCTCACGAGCTCATGTTGCAACTTGAGGGCCTTCTCGGAGAAAGGCCTAATTCATCCTAGTGTATCCTTGGGTGGACCAATGATATTTGTAAAGAAGAAGGACGGATCCTTGTGGTTGTGTATTGATTACCGCTAGCTTAGCAAAGTAACGATCGAGAATCAATATCCCCTTCTACGCATTGATGATTTTTTTGATCGGATGAAGGGAGCCAAAACTTTATCTAAGATAGACCTTAAGTCATCCTACCATCAGCTAAGTATTTCGGAGGCAGACATTTATAAGACCACCTTCCGTACGAGATATGGCGTATGAGTTCACAAAGTGGTAATTTTTGGTTTGATGAATGCCCCTATATTGTTTATGAGTTTGATGAATGTGGTATTTAGGACCTTCTTATATTGCTTTTGCTCATCTTCCTTGATGAAATTTTGATTTACTAACATATGCGTGAGGAGCGTGAGGGGTACCTTTGTGAGGTTCTTCAATGTCTTCAGAGCAGAACTTTACGGGAACTTGGTGAAATGTGCATTCTTTCGCAGAGGAGGTATAATATTTACGTCATATCATTTATGGGGAAGGTATCTCCATCAATCCATCTAAGATTAGAGATATTATGGATTTTCCAACACCCACTCTCATGTGATGGAGGTGCACAACTTCATGGGATTAGCAAGTTATTACTTGAAGATTTGTTCGGGGCTTCTCTTGGATTACACACCCCATCACTTCCATTCAGCATAAAGGGATGAAGTTTGTTTAGTCAAACAGGTGTGAGAAGGCCTTGAACTTTGAAGGAATGTCTTGCTACAACACCTATTCTTATAGTGTTGGATCCATAGTGTGAGGTTTTCGTATGCATGGATGCTTCTTTGGTAGGAATTGGAGGTGTATTGATACAAGAGGGTAGAGTGGTCTCTTTTGAGTCTCACAAACTCAAATATTATGAGCTTAACTATCCAACTCATGATCTCAATCTTGTGGAATTTTTGCACACCTTGGTTTGATGGAGGCACTTTCTTCTTGGTTGGAGATTCACACTTAGGACAGATCACTTGATTCTTCGCCACCTCTTCATGCAGCCCAATCTCAACGCTCGTCAGCGGTGTTGGATGGAGTTACTTTTGAGTATGATATGGAGATAGAGCATGTGAAAGGAAGGAGAATGTGGTAGCATACACTCTTAGTAGATGAAAACATGTGGCTATGTCCACCTCAGTGAGAACAAATTTGTGGAGTATAATTCTACAACATCTTCCTCACGATAGCTTCTACATTGCAGCCAGAGCAGAGATTGAGTCTTAGAGACCCCTTGAAGGGAATTTTGATGGTTTTTCTTTAGAGGTAGATGGCCTTCTCAGGGAGAGAGGTCAGATTTATGTTCCCAAAGATGGATGCTTGAGGTAGGACATCTTGGCAAAGGCACATCGTGCACCCTATTCAGCCCATCCTAGGTAAAGAAGATGCGCACCACCTTGAAATAGTTGTATATCTAGAGGGGACTTCATAGAGATGTGGCTCAGTTTTTGTCATGTTGTTTAGAGTGCTAGAAATGTGAAGGTTGAGCATCAACATGTAGCTGGCCTTCTCTATCCTCATGCTATACCGGAATGGAAGTGGGACACCATTTCTATGGACTTCATTGTTGGGATAACGATGTTGAGATATCACGATGATGCCATCATGGTCGTGGTGGATAAATTGACAAAAGTGGCTCATTTTTCTTCAAGTAAAGACAACTTATACATCTAGTGCGGGCACGAGTATATCTTGATGAGATTTTTAGGTTGCATGGGATTTCATACAAGATCATTTGTGACCGATAATTTGTATACTTCCCTTTTTGGACCACCATGTAGTATGCCCTCAGGATGAGGATCAACTTCAGCATAGCATATCACCCCGAGACAGGATGGATGGACCAAGTGGGTGAATCATATCTTGGAGGAAAAGCTTAGGATGTACTTTATGGACCAGCGAGTCTAGATGGGAGGAGTACCTGTAATTGGTGGAGTTTTCCTACAATAATAGTTTTCAGAGTTCTATAGGCATGGCTCTTTTCAAGCCTTATGTGGAAGAGAGTTTAGAACACATGTTATATGAGACAATTTAGAGGATAGGGTTCCTCTTGGACCATCTTTGATATAGGATATGGAGTAAGTAGGTGGTTTTATCGGGAAAAGACTATAGGATGTACATAATGGGTAGAAGAAGTATGCAAACCAAAGAATAGGATGACCATATTTTTGATGTGGGCATGAAGATTTTCCTTCATGTCAAGCCACACAAGAGAGCCCCATCCATTATGGATAAGGTTATAAGTTAGCTCCTAGATTCGTTGGTCCTTTTGAGATCTTGGAGCGTATCGACCCTTTGGCTTACTGCCTGCAGCATTGCCACCTAGTCCTGTCTCGCATTCATGATGTGTTTCATGTTTCAGTTCTTAGGAGATATGTTGCATATCCTTATCATGTGCTAGATTGGAAATCATTATAGGTACAGGATGAGGGGCAGGTGATGGTGGAGCCCATTCACATTATAGATCGCATGACCCTAGGCCTTCAAGGCGAGAGAGATTGATCGAGCCCAGGTGTAGTGGGACAGATATGATGAGACTCCGGCTACATGGGAGAATGCTAATTTTTTATGAGTTCGGTTCCCAAATTTGTTCCGGTGACTTCAAGGAGGAAGTTGAGTCTAAGGGAAGGGGATGTAGTGCCCGCTTCCCTTTGACACCTTGTGATATTGATCCTGATACTACTGACTATATTATGGACATTGTTATAGTTTAATTTAGTATGATGTTAGATGTTAGATCATGGTTTATTGTGGAATTTGATTCAAATATGGTGCATGATGACTATTAGAGACATTTTAGATATTGATGTGGATATATTGTTTGACATGGTTATATTATAGATGTTGACTGGACTTGTGATATTTGGATATTTTGAGTAGACCTAGAAAATGAGAATTGAATTAAAATTGATGATGAGATAGTTGTGGATGAAATTGTAAGTGATACTGCTGATTATCTTGATGATTGTTATGATTCACATATATGTCGATGATCTTAAAATTATATTTATATTCATTTACATGCTCTAATATGGCGGAGTTGGTGCTCGAATTTTCTTGCCCCATTTGTCATTATTTTCCTCTGATATATGTGTTTTGAAACGTTTTATCTCTTGATGTGGATGTTTTGAAGATTTTACCTCCATTTGAATGCCTTGAATTGTTTGCAGAATCCATTGTTTTTACCCTAATTTCTTCAAAATCTGCAGGCTCTGTCATTTTTCCTATTTTTCCTCAACCATGGAAGCTTGAGAATGGTTAATTTATATTTGTATGCCTTTGAAAATCCAAATCCATGGTCAAAAATATTCTCAAAACCATGATTCACTTGTTTTTGTTTCAAAAAAAAATTCATCCTTAGCAAAAAATGGGTTCTGGGCGTGAATGGTGATTTTCTGTATTTTGATGGTCTGACGGGTGTATTTTTCCTGTCAAAGTTATTCCTCAGTGTTCAACGGTCACGTGGCTTCTTTTGGTTGGTCAGGGGATGGAGGAAAATGCTTTAACTTATCACTTTTTGATTTTTGGCAAAAAGGCAAATTTGGTCCCATAGCCCCACTCAAATTTGATTGGTTCTTTTGGTGCTTATGTGGCTTCTTCTAATTGGATGGGGCACGATGGGTTTGTTTTTTCAACTTGTTCTTTTGGCTACTTTGGAAAAAGGTTTGAACCCACCTCGCGGCCCGTCAGGCTTTGATTAAAGAAAATTTTAAGTGGCAGGGAAAAAGTCTTACTTTGACCCCGTAGGAGGACATGTGGCAAAGCTAATGGCGGAGATGTGGGCCTTTAGAGGTAAGTTGGATGTTTTTACCTTTTAGAAAAATAAAGTAAAATTATAAAATGGAAGCATGCCCCCACCAAATAATTTTGAAACTTTAAGGTTTTTGAAGTTGTACTATAATGACACATGGCGAGCCCATGCTCATCCAAGGTCTCAAATTTTGGGAACATCTCAAGATGCACCATTGTGACACATAGTAGTTTGAAAATTCAAAGGGGCGGGAAAGCAGACCATCGAAGGTAACTTGGATTTTTGGCCTCTTGTCATTAAAAGAATTAAAATCTTAAAAATAGCCCACAAGCCCGACAAGAAGGAGGTCAAAGTTGACATTGAAAATGTGAAAAGGCGGGGAGGCGGGCCATTGGGGGAAACTTGGATTTTTTTCCCTTGATGTTCAAATGACTAAAATCATCAAAATTACCCATGGTCCCTGATAGAGAAAAGTCAAAAAATTGCTCCATTCAATGGTGGAGGTGCGTACTTTCGGAGGAAAATTGGAAAAAAAAATTATTGTGGAAAAGGAGTTAAAAATGAAAAAGGAAGCATGGTTCGATGGGACCCACATTGGGACACATGTTAGGCCCATTTTTCAAGGGCAGAGCTGTGGGGAAAACTTGGAAAATTTTCCTTTTTCCAAAAAAGAGGTGAAATAGTAGAATTTGGCCACGGTTCCTTTAGGACCCACCTTAGGACACATGTCAGGCTCATTTCTCAAGGGCGGAGTTGTGGAGAAAAATGTGAAAATTTTACATTTTTCCAAAAGGTGTAAAAGGAAAAAGGGAACCCACAGGCCCATTTTAAATTTATCTCCCACGTGTATGGTCCAAATTCAAAGTAGAAATCAATAAAATTGTGCATCTGTATCTGATTTTTCTACCATTTTCACTTGAGCTCCTAGAAGTGTGAGTCTTCATGATTTCTCGATATTTCTTGCACCAAATAGGAGGGGAGTTAATTTGATATTTGAGTTTGGTGAGGAAGATTTGGGGATGTCTTTTTCCATTAAGATGAGATCTAACCTCTAGGCTCGATCTGGTCTTCCGTTTTTCCTTCCCGAGCATGCAAAGAACTAGATTTGATAGATTAGGGGTGGAAGTGGTTGGTGTGTAGAGGGGAAAGTGATCTACCAAAATAACGAGTTGAATGTGGGAGATATTCAAAGAGATCCACCACTTGAGCACCTAAATTTTTTTACAAATATGATTTTGGGAATCACAATCATAATCATTGCGAGAACTAGTGCATTCAATGTTTAGTGTTTTTGGGGGGAAAAGGATCTACTGTAAAATGTTATAAATGGGCATGATTTTTCTATGAAAAGGGCGGGATTTTTGAAGGTAGAAGTGTTGGGATTTTGTTAAGGTAGAAGTTTTAGAAGTCGAAACCGATTTCCTAAGAGAAAAGTTTGATAGAGTTTGTCTTTCTCGAGAAACTATCTCGAAGAGCAAGTTTATCTCCATTGTGTTACATTTGATCATGTCAAGGTGGTTGCAAGTTTATAGCCATTGACAAGCTCTAAGATTGTTCGAGAAACTTTCCCTTACTGATAAATTTAACCAAACTTGAGTTAATTTGTGTTATTCTTTGGGTAACATTTTTTTTTTTTGTTCATGAATGTATGAAAATAACACAAGATCATGTCCTTGTGATATTTTGGTGGCATTTGCAATTTCACTTATCAAAAGATATTTTTCTTGATAATGAAATAAACAAATTTAAAATCATTGTGACTCCTAGCATGACTATAAGATTGTTTTTAGCCTTTGAGGGTATCTTAGGCATGATGAAATAGAGATTGATAATGTTCAGTTAATTTTTCCAATTTGAACCTTCATTTTGGATCCTTGAAGTTTCTTTGAAAAGTGTTGATTCTAGGCCTTCATTAAAGCACATATTCTAGTTAAAGGAGCATCCTAGCTACTCCGAAAGCATTTTTTTGTTCAAGCTTTCCATTTTTGTAAAATTTCTCAAAGATTTGGTATAAACAACTTTATCCCGCTTCACCTCCCACAAAAATTCATTAAAAAAATAATAATTAATCATGCCCGTACTACCCCTATTTTTCATGTATGTATACAAATGCATAATTTTTACTACCAAAACAAGTACAAACAATCAGGTTTTCATTGTCTTTAGTGACGTGAACCTTACCTAGAAAATATCTCAATTATCTCGGAGTGGAAACTCGTGAGAGTTAGGTTTTGTTGCATTGATCATATTTTCTTCAAGGTATTCTTAATACTTCACAAGGAAGGACATTTCCATCTCCTCCATAAACAACAGGCTACAAAAGGGTCCTCTCATCCTGGTTGAAAGGCACAACCATAAAGTAGGGATGATATGTCAAATCCTCTTGAGTGGTACTACCCATTTCTCCACATCCGAGTGACAAAGAGCAAGCCGCATTTCATCCCCGGACTACAAAAAGACATATTACATGCTTTGCTTTCCTCTAAGCTTCATACAAGAGATGTGATGTTGCTTATCTTCTAAGGAGAATCAATTTGGGTACAAACATGGCCACGAGGCCGAAGGAGGTATTTGTATTTTGTAAGTTTAAAATATCACAACAAATATTGAGGGATTAGAGACCAACCACTTTGGAATTCTAGATGAATTCAACAAGGTCACCATGGCAACTATATTATTAGTGTGTCTTTGATTGTGTTATGGATTCGCAGGGAGGGGATCACCTTTAAATATGTCTAAGGGGTTTTATGTATTTTATTTTATTTGGTCCCTTTGTTAATGTTTGCATGTGTTTATTTTGTGGTACTTTGACCCCTTTCATTATTTATTAAATGGTGTGTAATATTGTGAGTAATCTTGTTGTTAAGTTAATTAATTAAAATATGTCATAAGAAAGTAATTAATAGAGTTTTTGGCCTTGAATTAAAGTGTTGTAAGAAATGTGTAAGGGATATGTAAGTTGATTTTAGAGTATGAAACACTCCACCTTCTTGGAAATTCGAATTTTTCCTTGGAAGCTGATTTTGGAGGCTTGTGGGACAAGTTAAACTTGTCCCATACCTCTTAAATTTATTTACCAACCTTGCCTATGGTTGGAGGGTTAAATTTAGACCTTCTTTGTGCATTTTTGTAAGTCAAGTTGTAAATTTTAATTGCACTTCTCTTACATGTTTTAATTTTAGTCCTTTGGAGTGTGGGCTTGTTTTGGAGTGTGTAAGTAATCTGTCATATTATTCACCCACCTATTTATTATGCCTTAGAGAATGAAGTTGACTTGGATGTTGGAGTTTAGGATGTGTGATGTGGTATCCTACATGGATCCACCTCATCCTCTTCCCTTCCCTCTTCTATATTTTCAAATTCCTTAGCTTGTTTTTGGGGTTGCTTCACTTTTGGATACTTCATTTGGGGCAAATTCTTTTGGTGTTTTGAGCACTTTCTTCTAGAGAAAGTTTACAGACTTATTACAGGCCTATGTTTTGTTGATCTTAGGTTGTTTTGCATTGGAAATCTTGGTGTTTGGAACTTGGAAAAAACTCCATTATGGAGAGATAAGAGCTTAGCTCTTGAAATGCTCTTCTTTTATTTTTGAAAATGTTATTGATGTGAATGTTTTGGCATGTGTGTGGGTGGTTTTGGGTAGATGTCCTAGGGATGGTGTAGGAGAAGATTAAGGGGTATTTCTATCGGAGGCATAAGTGTTTTAGGGAGATATAAGTGTGGAGGGAGTTGGGATTTATGTCCCACCTTACAAAGAAATAAATTGCATTTCTTTACTCATTATGGGGTGCCATAAGACGTTGGGGAGGCATAAGGGCATGTCAGGGATTTGAAATGATATATATATATATATATATATATATATATATATATATATATATATATATATATATTGGTGGTTGTTCTTAGGTGGTGATACCCATTTCCCCTTGGGAGGCATAAGCATCATCCCCCATAGTTTCTTTCTCCTTTGGCTTGCATGATGAAGCTTGAGTGTTGTTTTTGTCTACATTTTGTGGTTGTAAACTACAGTTTTGCTTTGGACTATATTTTTAAATGTGAATTTGCATGTGTGTTGTGGAAGCCTATTGTTTCCATGAGTTGAAACACATTTCTTATTGCATTATGGTTGGGGCTCGGGGCCAATGAAGAAGGATGGCTTCTCCTTTTCATTGGATGTCTTGGTTGGGTGGAGAGCATTGCCTTTCCCCTACTTTTGTTGTGATCAAATTGGAGAATGATGGATCTACATGTTGTTATTCTGGAGCAAGGGAAAAAGACAAGTTTGACAGTCCTTGTTGAGATTATTCTTATTGTAACCCCTTTCCACTTGAAGTGGATGACCTTGTACATTATTGGTGATGGAAATATGTTTTGTATTGGCTATGAAAGTTGCAATTCAAAATGTGAAAGAGATATACTCTATTTTTTGGTTTTGAATAAATGTGGAAGAAATTGTATTCTGTACATTGTAATTGAGGAGGAAGACAGAGTTCTGACAGTCCCTTGTGAAACTTATTTTGTAACCTTTCCCACTTGAAGTGGATGATCTTGTATATTATTGTGTTGGAAAGACTACTCTATTTTAGCTATGAAAGTTGTAATTGAATATGGAAGAATATATCTAGTATTCAGTTCTGTGAACAAAAAGGAAAGATATGCATTTGGTATGTTGTATTTCGAAAATAAATGGGAAAGAAGTTGTAAGAGATTCCTTTGAATTAATAGAAGTGTTTTTCCTTGTTCATATGATATTATTTCCATTGGAAATCTGTATTTGATATACAGTATGAAATCTTTTTTGTAAAAATGAAAAGGAAGCATGTATGAAGAACTATTAGATTGCTCTGTCTCATTTGAAATGTTTAAATTGGAAAAAAAGGATAGAAGTTACATTCTTGTCTCTATAAGTTGATTGAAGGAAAGAAAACTATGTAAAACTAGCATAGAATAAATTCAATGTTTTTATTGCATGACAAAAGAGATAGTTTAATCTCTATTCTTGAAGTGTACAAATCCCATTTCTAATCCACTGTATACTTCAAAATTTTTTTTATCAATTCTCCAAAACAACCCTGTAAATTTATAAGAGATAAATGAAATATTCATTTAAACTTAATGAGATCAAAATGATCCCCAAATTAAACTAAAACACCGAAGAAACTTGTAAAGAACCTTTTAATCAAGTAAAGGTGAAATTACGGGTTTTCTTCTATGTAAACATTGGTAATTTTCGAATGCAAACCAATCAAAAAAAAATTAACCTTTAAATTTATTCTAAAATTTTCCAAGTAAAATCCTTCATGCCTAGTACGATGAAAAAGAATTAATGAGAAATTTTAACAAAATTGATAAGTTAAAAAATACCAGTTCACATCTAAGTGATAGAAATATGTTTTCTAAAAATTGACCCGTTAAACTTTATTAAAGTAATATTATTAAGTTTTTTTTGCAAAGAAGACATTGAGAGCTTTCTAGAAAGTCCTTGTTTGCCAAAACCGAGTTCCCTATAAAAGTTATGGCCTTATGAAGTTTTACTTCATTTGGCTTCAAAAATAATCTAACTGTCAAATTTAAATGAATAAAATATTCTTGGGTAGACCCACGGGCTAAAAATTTCTTTTTTTTTTTTCCAAAAAAGTGCGAGACTCATGGGGTTTCCCACCGCTAAGCTAACCTGCAAGCCTTCATTTTGTCTAAAAATGATCTAAGTCCAAATAAGCTATACAATTTTTCCTCTACGGCCCCGCAGCCCCACAACCAATTCTTGATCGACACGTGGCTTCGTTGGGTGCCAACGGACGCTCAAATTGATTTTAACCTTTAGCGCTTTCAAAAAAAATAAATTTGGAAAAAATTGTAAGTTTCCTCTGTAACCCCACCAACCCGCACCAATCAGGTGCTGCCACGTGGCTTCATGAGGTGTCGGCGGAGGAGCATATCTTTTTAAGCCTTGACACTTCAGAAAACTTTTGGGTAAAATTTTCAAAATATCCTCCTACTGGCCCGCCAACCCGCAACCAATAGTTAGCTAACATGTGGCATCTTCTCGCGTTGGCGGAGGTGCAGGTGAATTTTACCCTTTTTACCCTTTCTGGGCGATAAAATTCTTTTATCCCTACCACTCCGCTCTCTGTTTTGGCTTAGGAGGCACCATGTGTCCCTTGCGAACTTGTGGGCGTGTCCAGTGCAAGGGTGCATTTTCACCCAAGCGGGAAAAATCTCTCCTTGCGGCCCGTAAACCCACCCGTGGTGAAAATTTTCTCCCTTAGGCCCATCGGCCCACCTTGGGAAACTTTTACTCCCAAGTTCCACCAACCCATAAATTTTGAAATACGGGGAGTTAGGAAGAATTCTTTATATCACTAGAAAGGCAAGAAAATTTCCTATCTAATGGGAATGTTTTTCAAAAGGTTTCAAGTGCATTAATTTTGAAAAAATCAGGTTGAATCTCTCAATCTCACGGAGGGTGAGAGAGTGAGAAATTACCCTCTTAATCCTAATGATTATTCTAACCCTAAGTTTTGAACCTCGTAAATTTAATGATTGTCGTAATGAGAAAACTATGAGCTAATATTTTTCTTGGCCTCTAAACCTTACTTCTAAAGAATTTGTTGTTTTATAACCTAATAGCAGACACTTTTAAAAAAAAAAAAAAAACCATCCCATAATTTTTCCGACTAATCCTAGGTTTTTCTTGTGTCTCAAGTGGGTTGTTTTAGCGAGGTTACAAAATCCAAAACCAACATATTAATAGTTGAATGTACAATTGTGGGTATTTTTTTCGCATCCATATGATATCTCTTCAAAGTGTTCAACTTAAAAGCTGCATGGAGTTGGAACAACTTTCTCCTCATAAGAATGTGCATCTAGTACAAGTTTTCATAAGCAACTAATAACAATTAAGTAAACGTTCCCTAAAATTTAGGTGTATCTATGCCGAAACAATCTAAACACTAAATTATCAAAATAATAATATGAATGTATGTAGTGATTATTTAAATAATGTGAAGATCATGAATACGATGGAACCTCCTACAATCAATTGGAGAAGCTCTTTTATTGTTTTGATCAAGATCAATATTTACATTATATGAATGTCATTCATTACAAATGACACTTGTGTTTTTCTTTACTTACGTATTACTTGAGACAAATTGATGAGGCTAAAACCATAATAGAATAACAATACAAATAGCTTCTAAAAATAGAAAACTTTAAAATGCAGTCAAATATGTCATTGGTGTCTATTTTTCTTAGACATTAATTCAACAATGTAACATTGGCATGGGAATGTGAGCATTGAATATTTTTTCCATTGTAATTAAATTTTCATTATTAAGTTGGGGTTGATGCGAACATTGTTATTTGACTCTTTATACTTAATCGGTATCATTATACGAGAGATAATAAAGTTAAACGAGTTGTACAAATATGACCGCATATAGATAGTCATCGTAATCAATATATATGTGAATAATAGAGACTTGAAGAGGATGACATTTAATCATGGAATTTTCAAGTCTTGCACATATTTGATTAATGTTTTTTAGTATTGAAACCACCTTTATATTAAATTATAAACAATATAGTACAAAGTGTTGTTATATTAAATTAACATTTTTATGCCGAAAGGCATGTCTTCAATTGGGTCGAGGCTGGTATGGCTTTGACACATGTCAGAAATACGATCGGACGAGATGAAGCCGCAGACGAGGACGTTGATTACGGATGCAATCCAACCGTCTATGCTAAAACCCTGACAGTGGCAGGATTTCCAGTGTCAAAGGCATGGCGGCAGTCTGTCTTTTTTTCTTCTGCACGACAAAGGACATGAATTACATTTACGACACTGAGTTTTTAAGGCACGGATACTTCCACGTCCTATACAATTCCATCTTCCACCATCGATCTTTATGCATTGTTTTGACCCTCCCGCCCCTGTCGACTTGTTATTTTCCTACTGAAAAAACAACATGAGTAAACGTTGATGCATGGCTTTCATGTGGCGGTGTGAAATGAGTTCTCGAGTAGAGGGATTTCATGGCTTCTACTTTTGCTATTCCTTCCCAACAAGGAGAGTATCTCATGTTCATCTTCCTACATGGCTACCTGCTCCTCAATTCCTTCTACACCCAACTCCTGCAACACATCGCTTCCCATGGATACATCACAATCGCGCCTCAGGTACGGATATTTTCAACTATTCCTCTACTAAATGTTTGTTTCTCTACTCTTAAGTTGTGAATGTATACGACAGTGGGAGTCGATGCCATGCCGGAAATAGCAGATGTCGTGGCCATCACCGTCGGGCTTACTCACTTTCTGTCAAAATAGGTGCGCTGGGATTTCCAAAACACTGGTAGTAGGTGGTCACAGCTACCACAGAAAAGCAGCCCATATGGTTTATCAGCCCCCCAAATCGTTTTCTGTCAAGACAAAAGCGTCCAAGCATAATATAATGCTAAAGATATATTTATTTATGTGGTTTTACAGTTTATGTGAGTTAAAATGAGAAGCGTCGATCAATGGGAGGAGACAACTGGCAGCAGCCGCATAGGGCAAGTCACAACACTGGTTTCCATGAAACCCCACCACCTTCCTTTGATTTACAGAGTAGCTAACACTAACTTTTCCGGTTATACGTATAGTGCCATAAATGTCAGTGTTTGTTTCTAGATTTATTAGCTCTTTTTTGTCGGAAAAGAAGGGCCACGAGAGTCCATGATGCAATACGGGTGTTGAAAATGTTATCTATTGAATAAGACTGTCTGTCTTTTGGAATATGGAATCCTAGTAGTTTTAGGTTTGGAAGATAAAATATATCGTTTCAGGTGAAAGGATGTAGTTTCAGTTTTAGAGTTTGTAGTAGGCTTATAGGAGCATCTCGTGGAAGACGCTGCAAGAGGTAATGTAATATGTATTTGTATTTGTTGCATATGATTTGTTAGTCATAAATGACAACCTTCCCACATTGTGTAACAACAGAATAATGGAAAAAATATAGTTTATACATTTTTGTGGATTGTATTAGTGGTCAATATGTGCAGTTGATGTGATCTCCAAACATATTTATTAGAATGTAATTCAGTAATTGTATAATGTATTCTATGGGAAAACACATTTTGTATTTCAATAATAAGAATAATGTTTACTAAGTCCCTATAAGACTGAGCACTTTTAGGTCATTTTGACTTTTGGTCTATTTATTTTTAAGGCTATTTTTATGCTTGGAACACAAGTCCATTGTGTCGTTAAAGGCTACATTTACTGTCTTTGGATGTTGTTCATCACTTCAATTTGAAGAATGGTTATATAACAATGGGTGTGCCATCTAGTGGGGCGTAGATTAAATATTACAAATATTGGATGTGGTATGAATTCAAAGAAAATTTTTTCAAGCCTAGCATTTGTATACATGGAGGATTGGAAACAAGGACATAATTTAGTGTCACAAGAGGGGCTCCCAATTTGAGTTTCAAGGCCATTCGTCCTCTTGAATAGTGACTTGCTTGACACATAACATGACGCAACATGTCGTCACCAAGGATACAACTAACACTGTGAACAACTTGATACAAGGATGGCCATAAAGGCAGCACGGAAACGTTCACACCTTTCAAGGACAATTTACTTTTCTTTTAGACAAGACAACATAGAAGTCCAACCACAAAACACACTTACAGTTAGGGCCAACCACAATGAGATATTCTTGAGGGTTATTTATTTTAATAAGACATCTTGCAATTCTTAGCTTACGTTTTCAAGGAGACTCAAGGATACGATTCATACAATTCATCTTACCAAGCTAAGTTTATTCCTTTTTCACTGAGTAATTAACTTTAAATCTTCTCTATTATGACATTTATTTGTTTAATTCGTTTATTTAGAGAAAGGGGTAGTTTAATTCCACAAGGCCATCTATCCTAACACTTACGCTACTAGAACTTGCTCATGCCCTTATGACAACATGGGTTTGCGTTCAACATTCTTAAGAGAAGAAAGACAAAGCACCTTGGAAAAAGGTTAGAGGGAGAAGGTCAAGTTGAATTCATCTTTATGACCTCATTAGTTATTAACCCAATTTTTATTGAAGCTTGAGGATTTATCGAAAATTATTAAATATTTTACTTAGGCTTCACTGGATGATTTTTACAAAAGAAAACAATTTACCTTTCAAATGGTTGAGAGACAGATTGCGTGGTTTCGAAACCGATTCCTCCTACTTATTAAATCTTATTATCTTATATCAACTAACAATTTGTTTCACCTTAGGATCATTCTAAGAATTCACCATAAAAAGGATAATGTTCGCTAGTGTAGCTAGGGATATCAAGTTATAAAAATTTTACTTCACAAAGGATGGTTTCATTTTGATCACTCATGGAATTATTTGATTTCAAATAGATCACCTCTACATTTATTTGTTGAATATAAAATTATTATTTTTGTTTAGCTTCTTTAAGGGTTAATCGACCCATTTTACTTTACTTATAAAATATTGTCACTCAGTCTTAGAAAGATTTAACTTGACAATTTATTCTCAAGATCAAAGTTTTACAATACTCATATCAATGTAAAGATTGAATACCATTTCTCACAAAGGTAAGTTACCAGTTTACCTACAGAAGGACAAGACAACATCATCACGAAATTTCAGAACAACCCAAGGCAAGAGGTCTTCTAAACTCCTTTGCAAGCACTATTACAAAATTTACCTCACATTGGACATTTTTACAAGGAACTTCATAAATTGCACTGATGAAACCTTTACAACTCTTTCCTTTAATCTACTCGCATAATCCATCTGCACAAATACTAGCTAGAATCAGTTCGCGAGAACTGAGCATGTTAAGGCTACACATTGCAACAGTAAGCTAACATTTAACAATATCAAGAAAGGAATGTTCTAATTCAAAAATGGATTTAAAACACAACCCACAACTCCAAAATTATTCGCATGAGAAAGAAATCTAAACCATCCAACAAGGAGAAAGTCAAAATACCAGTAAGAACAAAATCACATAAATCAAGGCAAGACCTTATGGGTTAGGAACAAGAAAGTCAAGAGTGTTGATATATTTCCTTCATGTAATCCTATAGATTACGTGATTGGAATCCAATACCCAATCCATCCATCTAAAGAGGTCCAAGAGAAGACAAAACATACTAATTATGATCGTAGGTGCGAAAAAATACAACGTTATCCAAATCTCCCAGGGGGAGGCTTCATAGCAATAAGGGTTCGACGCCCTTAAAAGAAAAACAACTATAGTTTCAGTTTTAACCAAGGAGTTTTACCACTACCTTCTTATAGGATTTCTTAAACGTAGGACTAGTTAACAAAACAAAACCACTCTTCCAAAAGCGTACAAAGGAGACACAAAAAGGGCCATTATTCTACCAACAAACCTTATCCTAAACGTCAACTTCTCTACATAATATAAGGGGAGGCTAAACCCAAAAGTCATTAATAATTTTTTTATATATTTCCGACAATGCCAAAAGTATTTTAAAATAAAAATAAAAATTGATTTCCTTAACAAAGCCACAAAATGGGACTTTTAGTAACCAAGTTTGAAGAATAAGATATTCGAGTTCGAAAACAAAGGGATTCGATACGCAGAGGGTAAAACACCAACGATGCCCAGACTCAAAAGACCCTACCATGAGTGCAAGCACAAAAATAAGAACCAACACATATATCCATCAGGAAGGTTACAGTGCAGCCAGGCCTAGAAGTTCTATGAGCTCCTTGCCAATGGTATAGAAGATGGAAATTTTACCCGATCCATGTGGGCTTATCAAGGACATGTCTAGCAAATATCAAATAGATGAATATAATAACCACCTATTATATTATCACTGTAATCAGCTGTCATCTAACAGGAAACGAGTTCACGAGTCCAATACCATGGATTCACCTACAACTTTTGTTTCAGTCCAGCTATTAATAGCTTGCTCGCGACCCTTAATAAAATTGAAGAGATTTCCTTCAATTAAACCTACAATGTCTCCCCCTTACTTTAATCAAACAAGAGTTTGAACCAGGTAGTAGGTATAGTAATTTTCTCAACACGTAGAGGCCAAAATAGATGTCAGGTTATTCATCCCCTAGAACTGGGTACAAAAGTCAACCATGTACAGTTCTAAAACAAACCCTAATGCCATTTTCTAATTAAACAAAAGTAAGAAATGCCCACAGGCTTAAACAAGTTTCATAACACAATGTCACTATTAATGTACCTTTAGCAAAACAGGAGAGCCCTAAACAAGAAATACGTATTTATTCAACCAAATAGAGATATGAAGGCTTAACCTTCCATATAGTAAGCCTTCAATTATAAATACCATCACAAAATTCTTTTAAAAGAGAGTCATATAAGCAAACGAAACTCTATAATGTTTCCTTCCCTACGAACTAGATTGCATCACTCAAAATTGCAGTAGCCCATTTAGACAAATATAAATAGAGTAAGCTATAAGAGAGGAAAGAACATTCCAAGCAAAACCAATGAAATTGGAATGAGATTTAAAGGAACAACCAACACAATCAGGCAGCGATATAAACAACCACGAAAACATTTTGTCTAGGCGCCATTCAAGAGGAAAGAATATTCATTTCAAGATACTGAAAGAAGGTAGAAAACTATTACAAGGAGTAGATTTAACATGCCTGATTATAATTCTTCCAACCAACAAGCACGTCGACCAAGGCTCTCTGGGGCAAAGAACACAACCTCGCAACTTCTCTTCCTCGGCCACAAGGTCCAAACTCTATTATGCAAGCTTCTTGCTCTGACTTTGAACCTCAATTCCAAATTCTTTGGGTTCTCCACTTTAATAGCTTCAATAGTCCTTGACCTCTGATTTCATTCCTCACCGATCTTCTTCGGAGACATTTGTCTTCTTCCCAAAGATTGTTTTTATTTCAAATGCAAAAATCTTGGTGTTTTGAGGCAAGATCCAAAAACTCTCCATGCTAAAGGGGTGAACCACAATCATGAAATCCATGAACCGTGGAAGAGAGGAGAAAAATGAGGTAATGGCCTTTTCCAAACCTGCACTTCTGCCTTACATCTCTCTGAAGACCGAGATAATTTTGATGGGTGAATGTCTATTAGAAAGGCACGAACATAAGAAACCATAGCCCAAAATGGCAGAAAACCAATTTATGAGAAACAGAGGAAGAAATGGTGGAGCAGATGAAGTGGAATAACTCAATCCGATCCCCTTCTTCAAACTTACACAGAAAAAAGGCGATTCCACCACATGGGTAATATCTCCAGGTGTTTTGAAGAGCAGCGTTCATGAAGGCAGGGGATAATGTTCTCCTAAATGATGTCATTGAGACCAAAACATAAAATACTCAAAAATAATCGGAGCACAAGCAGTTCCGATCTCATCGAAGATGCAACGTCTTCCTTAGAATCGGCCCTTGACAAAGCAGGGAAAAACTTGAAAAACATAGACCCCGGTCTAATGCATAAATAATATTAGGCGAATCCAAGTAGAAGAAGAATAGGAAAATATACACAAATGATTTCGCTCATCCTTTAAGCATGGAACAAAACAAGGCACCAGAAGGTGACAACAAATTCAAAACCGCATTGGCTGAATAATCGCAAGCCTGCGCAATCCAACCCCCGCCGACAAAGTGCTGAGAAAAAAAATCTTCGAATCCAAACATCCTATGAAGCAAAACGGGGAAATAGACTACGTAATGAAAATGGTGGCATTTTTTCATCGATTTGAGGACAACATAAATGTCTCATGCACGGCATGAATTCGAATATTTCTGTGTGTAGCTTCAAGGTGTGATAAATCTCAATTCTTGAAGCTTTATGATGAATCCATTACAGATGAGAAGAATACACGGAGAGCTCATATAATTAAACCCTTATAACCTTCATGAAACCTTCCGATATGAAAATGGATTGCCAATGATATTCTCTTCCATGAGTTGTTTGTTGTGGAAACAAGTAGTCACAAAAGAGACACCCAATGAAAGTGGAGGTAAATTTTCATCAGTAGCTTCATCTATAACACTCAAAACAAACGTCACATAGCATTCGATTTTGATAGAAAATCGTGCCAAGAAAGAGAAAAATCAGAGGATGCAGAGGAGGAGAAAGCAAAAGGAAGAAGGAGGTTCGTGAACATAGCTGAAACAACGAACCGCACAAAAAGGACCAAAAAGACATTCAAACACGTTACCCTCTTTCCAACACCAGCAGCCCAATAAAAAAATGTGCCCAACACCCACCTATACGCATTGAAAGAACAATAAAAGGGATAACAGGTCCTTCCACCAACCACCAGCTACAAACTAGTTGACTGCATAGCTAGGCAAAGGAAAAAGAATGGCGTATAGGAAGGAGAAGAGCAAAAAAATTATGTTTTCTTTATTAAGTTGGTTGCAAGGCATTAACAACACATGGCTAGATTTTAATATCTCCACCCTCCACGCAGCCAGGTCTTTTCAACAAAAAGGTAACATGAGTACACAGCCAGCAAGGGTAAAAGTATTAGTTGGGGTGGGTGGATGCCCCCATACAACCAAAACACTAACCGAAAAAGAAAGTATGCATACACCGCATGCAACGAGATCTGGACGGTCATAAGCAAAATGTTAAATGCTAAGAATGAACACCACTTCCTAAGCAGTGGCATCACCCAAGAACAAGGTCCTCCTCATGCGTGAATCGGGGCTCAGTCTTCGAGAGTGGCCGATAAAAAAATAATTAAGGTAACTTACAGGTAATTAATAATATTCCTGAAATCGACACAATAAATAAATAAATAACAATAATAGTAATTGTTATTCGACAACTAAAATAATAATACTATTATTATTATTTTATAACCTAATAGTAATAATAATTATTAATCCCTATTAATAAGGGCCGAAATGAACAAGTAAATCGGTGGTCGAAGAACATGATTTTCCTTTAACAAGGAAATAAGTATGCTTGAGGTGTTCATAAGGGCGATAGTTTATTTGACAACAACAACATGACACCAGCAACACGATGAAGAGGGAGATGATTGAGTATTCCCTGTGACCAAAAGGAACCGCCAATGATCGATGAAGGCACAATGACGTTCCATGCTAAGCAATCAATCGCGTGAAGGATGAACAGGTGTAACGTAGAACAGGGCATTACATTCTCCTCCCCTTAAGAAAGCATCATCCTCGATGCGACATAACATGAGGAAAAGAAATGGTTCGCAACCAAGAACAGGTAAAGGAGAAAGTACACCCTATGGTTTAAAATTTTAGTTGATTAAAGCACATGGCCACAAGGTAGCCTTAGGAACATTTGGTAGAAATTTTAACTTTCAAGGTTCTGTGAAGATTGGCAGTTCCCTCTTATTTATTATTTCATTAGTCTCTTTCCATTAGCATTATTCTTAGTTTAATTTCTTTTAAAATTTCATCATTGAAGAGTTTTGGTTTATTCCTTATTGTGGGTGCCCAACATGAACTGCTAACACAACACCCTATCAGGTTCAAAAGACACTACAGATTCACAAGCACACAAGTATATACTTCAAGATTGTATTACACCACAAAAGGTTACACAAATACGGAATAGAATAGGCACAGTCCACATAACATAGTACTCGTCACACATCAATGACTGACATACAAAATACTCAAACAAAAGAGTACTACAATCCACCAGACATTTCCTCAATTTACATCAATGAAAAATTCACATAACACCAAATCATGCTACAGGTACATAGTGTCCACAAGGGAATTAATGACATATCCACAACATCACAACACATATCCATCTGACATGAGTAACACATACATCAAAAGACCACTACCAAAACATCACAATAACTCAACATATATCCAAACATCAACCATACACACAAATATCATAAGCCTCCCTCAAACTCTTATGCCTCCCTCAAGTCTCTTATGCCTCCCTCAAACTCTTATGCCTCCCTCAAACTCTTATGCCTCCCTCAAGTCTCTTATGCCTCCCTCAAACTCTTATGCCTCCCTCAAGTCTCTTATGCCTCCCTCAAACTCTTATGCCTCCCTCAAGGAGGTCGATTGACCCTATGGTCCAAGACACATAGAGTTCGAACACTCCTAACCCAAGTGACATAATAACGTGTGGTTCAACAACCCACTAGTTATCTGTAACTCCTTGGGGCGTACCCCTATACAATGAAGCGGGTCCATAGGTCCAACCATTCCATGGTGCATCCCATGACCCTATTCCACACATCACGACAATAGAACCAGCACAACAATCCAATCAAAGTGCCAAGTGGCAAAGTACAAGCCTTGGGCAAGGCGGTAAAATTCCAAATTTAAAAGAAGACCCAAAATCAAGCAAAATAAATGGCCAAATAGCCATAGTTAGTATCAAAATCCCCATGTTAGTGCCACAAACCAAGGAAATGCCCAAAATTGTAAAGCATGGCAATCAAGAAAAGTTGTTGGTCCTTATAAAATAAAGTAAAAAGCTCAATTTATGAATAAAATCAACTTATAATAATGTCACATTACGATAACTGTGTGGCCTTATCTGGCCACCAAGGGGTACTCAACGAGTTTCTAGCACTCGGAACATCGAGCCTCAGCTCGCAAAATACATATCAATAATACAACTGTCATCACCTCCATCTGAATCATCCCGCCACCACTTCGACAAGGCTAAACATAGTCATAGTTGCACTAAGGTTGCATCCATACAACAACCACATAGGAGAGAGGAAAGAATCACATGTTATCTACTAAACCGAGTTTTGACTCAAGTTATTGACCCATGGTACACCATTCCTCACTCTCAACATACACTTCTACCGATTTCCCTCAGGGTCGGTTAGTGTAAGGTTCACAACATAACATGTAACTACATCACTAACACAATGGTGGTACATATACAAGGTAGATCACAATCATACATTCACCGAGTGTAACACATCACTTTACCACATTCTGCACCCAAAGTGCAATCACCATATGATAGGGTTTATACACTCACCGTATGAGCCCAAATCACAACATGAAGCATTACATATTTGCACAAATCATACATACGATGAACATAGTACATCACAACATAACATCCATTGCTACATAACAAGGTGGTACACACATTTCTTCAAAACATGGTAAAAACATCATGATACAACTCATTTATTTTAACATCAATCTAGTCATACAACACATTGATACACTTACATACCACAATATGTCACAATGTTCCAACACTCTGTCATCCACATTAGAATTATTTTCACACATCACAAACAAAAGAATTCACACGTGAACTCTTCATAGAATCCACAAGAAGGAGAGAGAATACTCCCATCCCAACATATCAACATGATCACAAACACGCATAATGTGACATACACATCATGTGCGTTCACAAACACAATTACGACAATAATCACATCACACTTAAAGCACATTACTCTTCCAATATAAATCATCATCATGCAATACCATCATCTCCATGAAACAACATCATGTAGCATCACCATACAACACCAATCCGGCCCATAGGTTCGAGAGCATGAACCTATTGATACCAAGTGTAACGACCCAAATATTCACACAACACAAACAACACAGTGAAATACAGGATAATTTTTTTTTGACTTGCTTGACACATAACATGACGCAACATGTCGTCACCAAGGATACAACTAACACTGTGAATAACTTGATACAAGGATGGCCATAAAGGCAGCACAGAAACGTTCACACCTTTCAAGGACAATTTTCTTTTCTTTTAGACAAGACAACATAGAAGTCCAACCACAAAACACACTTACAGTTAGGGCCAACCACAATGAGATATTCTTGAGGGTTATTTATTTTAATAAGACATCTTGCAATTCTTAGCTTACGTTTTCAAGGAGACTCAGGATATGATTCATACAATTCATCTTACCAAGCTAAGTTTATTCCTTTTTCACTGAGTAATTAACTTTAAATCTTCTCTATTATGACATTTATTTGCTTAATTCGTTTATTTAGAGAAAGGGGTAATTTAATTTCACAAGGCCATCTATTAACACTTACGCTACTAGAACTTGTTCATGCCCATATGACAACATGGGTTTGCGTTCAACATACTTAAGAGAAGAAAGACAAAGCACCTTGGAAAAAGGTTAGAGGAAGAAGGTCGAGTTGAATTCATCTTTATGACCTCATTAGTTATTAACTGGTTTTTATTGAAGCTTGAGGATTTATCGAAAATTATTAAATATTTTACTTAGGCTTCACTGGATGATTTTTACAAAAGAAAACAATTTACCTTTCAAATGGTTGAGAGACAGATTGCGTGGTTTCGAAACCGATTCCTCCTACTTATTAAATCTTATTATCTTATATCAACTAACAATTTGTTTCACCTTAGGATCATTCTAAGAATTCACCATAAAAAGGATAATGTTCGCTAGTGTAGCTAGGGATATCAAGTTATAAAATTTTTACTTCACAAAGGATGGTTTCATTTTGATCACTCATGGAATTATTTGATTTCAAATAGATCACCTCTACATTTATTTGTTGAATATAAAATTATTATTTTTGTTTAGCTTCTTTAAGGGTTAACCGACCCATTTTACTTTACTTATAATATATTGTCACTCAGTCTTAGAAAGATTTAACTTGACAATTTATTCTCAAGATCAAAGTTTTACAATACTCATATCAATGTAAAGATTGAATACCATTTCTCACAAAGGTAAGTTACCAGTTTACCTACAGAAGGACAAGACAACATCATCACGAAATTTTAGAACAACCCAAGGCAAGAGGTCTTCTAAACTCCTTTGCAAGCACTATTACAAAATTTACCTCACATTGGACATTTTTACAAGGAACTTCATAAATTGCACTGATGAAACCTTTACAACTCTTTCCTTTAATCTACTCGCATAATCCATCTGCACAAATACTAGCTAGAATCAGTTCGCGAGAACTGAGCATGTTAAGGCTACACATTGCAACAGTAAGCTAACATTTAACAATATCAAGAAAGGAATGTTCTAATTCAAAAATGGATTTAAAACACAACCCACAACTCCAAAATTATTCACATGAGAAAGAAATCTAAACCATCCAACAAGGAGAAAGTCAAAATACCAGTAAGAACAAAATCACATAAATCAAGGCAAGACCTTATGGGTTAGGAACAAGAAAGTCAAGAGTGTTGATATATTTCCTTCATGTAATCCTATAGATTACGTGATTGGAATCCAATACCCAATCCATCCATCTAAAGAGGTCCAAGAGAAGACAAAACATACTAATTATGATCGTAGGCGCGAAACAAAACGACGTTATCCAAATCTCCCAGGGGGAGGCTTCATAGCAATAATAAGGGTTCGACGCCCTTAAAAGAAAAACAACTATAGTTTCAGTTTTAACCAAGGAGTTTTACCACTACCTTCTTATAGGATTTCTTAAACGTAGGACTAGTTAACAAACAAAACCACTCTTCCAAAAGCGTACAAAGGAGACACAAAAAGGGCCATTATTCTACCAACAAACCTTATCCTAAACGTCAACTTCTCTACATAATATAAGGGGAGGCTAAACCCAAAATTCATTAATAATTTTTTTATATATTTCGACAATGCCAAAAAGTATTTTAAAATAAAAATAAAAATTGATTTCCTTAACAAAGCCACAAAATGAGACTTTTAGTAACCAAGTTCGAAGAATAAGATATTCGAGTTTGAAAACAAAGGGATTCGATACGCAGAGGGTAAAACACCAACGATGCCCCAGACTCAAAAGACCCTACCACGAGTGCAAGCAAACAAAAAATAAGAACCAACACACATATCCATCAGGAAGGTTACGCAGTGTAGTCAGGCCTAGAAGTTCTATGAGCTCCTGGCCAATGGTATAGAAGATGGAAATTTTACCCGATCCATGTGGGCTTATCAAGGACATGTCTAGCAAATATCAAACAGATGAACATAATAACCATCTATTATATTATCACTGTAATCAGTTGTCATCTAATAGGAAACGAGTTCACGAGTCCAATACCATGGATTCACCTACAACTTTTGTTTCAGTCCAGCTATTAATAGCTTGTCTCATGACCCTTAATAAAATTGAAGAGATTTCATTCAATTAAACTTACAATGTTTCCCCCTTACTTTAATCAAACAAGAGTTTGAACCAGGTAGTAGGTATAGTAATTTTCTCAACACGTAGAGGCCAAAATAGATGTCAGGTTATTCATCCCTAGAACTGGGTACAAAAGTCAACCATGTACAGTTCTAAAACAAAACCCTAATGCCATTTTCTAATTAAACAAAAGTAAGGAATGCCCACAGGCTTAAACAAGTTTTAGAACACAATGTCACTATTAATGTACCTTTAGCAAAACAGGAGAGCCCTAAACAGGAAATACGTATTTATTCAAGCAAATAGAGATATGAAGGCTTAACCTTCCATACAGTAAGCCTTCAATTATAAATACCATCACAGAATTCTTTTAAAAGAGAGTCATATAAGCAAACGAAACTCTAAAATGTTTCCTTCCCTACGAACTAGATTGCATCACTCAAAATTGCAGTAGCCCATTTAGACAAATATAAATAGAGTAAGCTATAAGAGAGGAAAGAACATTCCAAGCAAAACCAGCGAAATTGGAACGAGATTTAAAGGAACAACCAACACAATCAGGCAGCGATATAAACAACCACGAAAACATTTTGTCTAGGCGCCATTCAAGAGGAAAGAATATTCATTTCAAGATACTGAAAGAAGGTAGAAAACTATTACAAGGAGTAGATTTAACATGCCTGATTAGAATTCTTCCAATCCAACAAGCACGTCGACCAGGGCTCGGGCAACAGCAACACAACCTGCGCAACTTCTCTTCCTCAGCCTGCTGAAGGTCCAAACTCTGTTAACGGCCATGCTCTTGACTTCATAAAATCAATTGTATAGTCCGAAATGTGCATCTCTGCCCATAGTTCGGTCGGGTCGCATTGACACCCGATTATCATTCCCTCGCTGATCTTCTGGCGACACCCTATCTCCTCTTCCCAAAGATTGTTGCCATGCATCCCTGGGTTTCTCAGAAGTAGATCCAAAATCCTCCGAACACCGCTCCAAATTAGCCCTTAGCCACCACATACTGTGAAATCCATGACCGTGGAAGGAGGAGAACCAGAACATGAGCTCTTCTGTGAGTTCCTGCTCTCTTCTCCTCAGCCTAAAAGCAGTCTCTTCTGGTATGAGGGAGAATCTGCATAGAGGACAGGTTGTTTGTTGGTGATCCAGCCACTTGTCAAGACAATTTCTGTGGAAGAAATGAGAGCACGGTAGTTCCCTTATCTGATCCCCTTCTTCAAACTTACACAGAAAAACAGTGCATTCCACCACATGGGTAATGTTTGCAGGTGTTTTGTAGGGCACAACAGGAAGGCTCTGGCTGATTTCATCAGCTATGAGGGGCAATTGGGCAAGCTCAGACCCCAAAACTGGAGCAGTCTCTGAAGATGTTTCGGGATTAGAATTAGAATATTCCCTTCTGAGCAGTTGGGTACTCCTGCTATTCACTTGTATATTATTAGCAGAAGAAGTAGTAAAGAATAGGCCCAAAATATACATAAATGATTCGGCAATATCCTTTAAGGATTGGACTGAGAGGACTGTGTTGACGAATACCAGAATTCCGATGACACACATGCGGTGAGAGAAGCTTGGGAACCCCATGATTTGAAGCTCGGACACAAGACATAATGATTATATCATGCTCCCGGCTCGAAAGGCATCTACCGTAATGATATATAAACCTTTTCCTTCATCAAATTTGAGGACAACATTAAACTCTCGGTTTAAACATTTCAGTTGTAGCTTGTAAGGTGCGATAAATCCAACAAAAGCCTTTATGCCCGCCAACTCGCTGACTCGTTGAAGCAGCTCATATAATTGCAAAGAAAGATTGTGCTTCATGAATATTCGATATGATACGAAAGATCCATTCCTATGAGATTCTCTTCCATTAGTTAGATCGTGAAACAAGTAGTCTCAAAAGAGAATTCTTGCAATAATTTTCATCAGTCTCTTGGAACACTCTCACTGTCACATAGTCGATTTGATAGAAATATCTTGAAGGAGAGACCCGAATCAGAGGATGTATTGATACAGAACAGAAAACAACATAGTTGGACAACCTGCCTGTTGGAAGCGCTCAAAAAGCTTCAACCAAACTCGTAACATGCCTGTTTCTCGCTATGTCTTATCACATGTAGCTATTTCTTTTGTGGATTTCCGACCAGAACACACCTCGTGGCACCCAATGAAAGTGGAGGTAACACGCCTGCTACACTAGCTGGTTTCCACGCCCCTCCTCCATAAGGAACCGCCTCCACCTACAATCCCACGCGGCGGGACAGAGAAAGAGCCCAGATAAGTAAAAAAAAATTCATCGAGACCACACAAACTCACACGTCTAGGACAAAGTAAGGCACGCATGAGACCACGAAGTCAATGTTTAGAAGATTTGCAAATCAAAATTTTAATAAATGAAGGAGGAAGTGCGGCCACCAGCAAGAAGGAGATTTCAACACGCCAAGAAGGATGCAGGGGTCTTTAATGCAATGGCAGGTAAAAGACAAACACAAGGAAGATCAATAATAAAATCTGATTTGAAAGCTAAGCGGCCAGCAGGGAGGAAGACATACGGTGGGTGGGTAATAAAATTTGTTTCATTAATCCTCACCAAACATATGCCAAACAAGGCACCAAAAGAAAAAAAAAGAATATGGCAGGAGGCCATACACTCTACCACGCACCCCTCTTGCTAGAAAACAAGGAAACCCTCCACCTCATGCCAACAGAAGGAATATGAACCATAAAGGCAGGTCGGTGGTTGAAGGCACGCTTCCATAATTATGAAATAAGTATGCGTGGATGCCTGAAAAGGCTTAGTTTATTTGACATAAAATTATTAATCATATTACTAGCAACCAACCGTTAAACTCGACAGGGTGAAAACACTAACGTTTCAAAAGAAACGCAACAACGTTCAACTCTAAGAAGCACGGTCGTCGCAGAAGAAAAGGCGCAATGATGCACGGGCATTACAACATGCTTGTACAGACATCCGATCAATGAATTCTTTTCTCTTGCTTTCAAGATTGAACAACTTTCTTGCAGAGTGGAGTTCCATGAAAAATTCTCCTCGATAGCCCTACACTCCCATTATTTTATGAATCATACCGTAACCATCACCGTAGAGTAGCGTGGGGAAGGTGTCAAACCTCATAAAGAAAAAGAGGCTAAAAACAAGGCTCATCCCATGTTGCATCTAAGGATATTAGCTACGGTGTGGTCTCATGTACATTGTGTATAAGCTCGAAGTAGAATAATCCACCCCAAATCAGAGTCCACATACTCCACCCTCTCGATGGTGCTCTCGCCAAAATTTGCTATCGTTCATTATTTCTCAAACAGTCATGAAAAACCTTATTTAAAGTTGGCATGACACCGTTACAAAAGCTACAACAATATTCGTTTCTCCCTTGTAGATGAAGCATATTTAGCAGCGAATTCATCACTATTTCAGGGTTGTTACTCGTCAAAAAATCCAAAGTGGTTGGCATAAAGTCCCTCGCTAAAAACCACAAATTATATTAAATAATTTCAGCCAGGTATCCGACAAATTCAAAGCCTTAAAGCTTTTTCTTCCCTCAGATAGGTCTACAAGCTCATTGGAAAATCATCTTTATAACCTATGTTCAAGTCAGCGATGAAATTCAATTGGAATCATATGGGAATTTTAAAGAATAAATATAACTTGAAATTGCAACCTAAACCCCATGATAAGTATCATCCATAATTACATGTTGCAAGGCGTTTTCTCAAGTGGAGTGAACCCACCCACCACTGACACGTGGCGGATCCATGAATGGATGAGATCACGTTGGGGAGGACTTTAAAGCTTAGACATATTTCAACCATCGATCACATCTCCCGTCGCTAATACTTGCCGCTATGAAAAATGGTGTATATGAAAAAGGAAAGGTCATTGAAGTACAATCTCCAACAAACCATCTCTTGGAGATGAAACCCTAAAAAGGATGAGCCACAATTTTAACACGAAAGTAGGGAGAGATGGAGAAAACCCTAATCTATGGTGTTGTAACAAGGTGAGAGATCAAGATAGCATAGGGAAATGAAAGTGGTTGCATGGTCATTGAAAAATGAATGATGCATATATTAATGCCAATGTTGTCTCCTCCAAGAAAGAAAGTAAATGTGAGAGATAAGCCACGAAATTTCTTAAGTTGCAGGTTTTACAGGGATGGTTAATTAGATGAATGTTTCTTGAAATTTGTTGGACTTTCAAGAGATTAGCTAATAGAAATGGCAGAGAGGCATGCTACATATATGGTCTACAGAGGTATTTGTGTGAGGTACCATGTGAATAATGGCAACAAACTCAGGATGATAAAGTGCAAGACAAATAATGGATAATTATTTATTATTGTTTATACGAAGCTTCTTTTCCTTCATCTACTCGATCCTAGAAGTATAAACGGGGCCTACAAAGTGCTCCAAGAAACAAGCATACCGGAAAGGTTTCAAACATGAAGCTTTTTTTATTTCTACATTTTTTTATTTTTTGCAACTTTAAGCAAAAATTACACATGTTAATAATATAAACTCAATTATCAATTATTCTTCAAACATCATTGATTTTCTTGCACTTACTCAAGCTTGGAATTGTAAAGTGGGGCTACAAAGTGCTCCAAGAAACCAAACATTTTGATTGAGTTTTGAACATAGAAATTTGTAGATTTTCCCACTAATTATTTTTTCCCCTTTAACCATAAATTCCACTCACATGAATAATCGTACCAAGATTGAGTCAATAAAGTGCATGTAATTTATTCTCGCGTGTCTATTTCCAACTTTTTGTCATTGTCTTCATATTCATATAAATAATCAAATGTTTCCTAATCAAATATTTTGAAATTGTTCCTAGTAAGCTTTCAACCTTGGAACCTATTGTATTTTCCTTTTTGTTTAATTTTCCCCCCTCTAAGAAAAGTTTTTGCTCATCGCACATTGTTTGTTTCCTTGCACTTGATTGAGCTTAGAATTGTAAAGGGGGTGGGGTACAAATTTCTCCTTGAAGAAAGTATTTCAATTAGGTTTCAAACATGGAACCTCTTCAAATTTCCCCATTTTTTAGATTGTCCCCTAAAAGTGCATAGTGTGCTCTCGTGAATATTGTGAGCAAGATAAACATAGTTTTATGGAACATAATGCATTTCTCCTCACTCAAGCACCTTCTTTATCAACCCATATCCTTTCCCTCTTTATCATTTCCTCAACACTTACTTCTTCCCTCCATCACATCCAACATGTCCATTCTTCAGAGGCAAGGTTGTCAACTTAAAGACAACTTCGTATGTCCATGCTCAAATTTATTGAAGATGAGTTAAATTTCGAATGCGTGGAGTCCATTCAAGCTCAAGACATTGCCTTTGATTCTGATTTTTTCAACTCTTGAAGTGTTAATTCTCGAGTCTAGAAGACTAATCGCCACCATTTTTACCTCCTATGCACATGTGTCGAATCTACACTTCGTAGATTTGACATTTGTTCAAAATAAGATGGTCTTGAAGATAGAACACCACCATATGAACATCCTTCCCACATGTAGTGAACCTATACTTTGCATATTTCAAAATGTTGCACCATTTAAATGTACATAATTATGGCTTTTGATAGTGGTGGGATTCAATGCTTGCCACTTTGAAGAAATCCAATGTGTCACAAATCCGGTGATTTAGTTATGGATCTACCAAATCAACAAGGTATGGAAATATGGTGGCTACAATGTTTTACCCAAAGCCGTAAGAACCTATCGAAGTCAACTAATTTTTAGCAAGTTCGAACCCCCCTCACTCTGACTTCTCCATTCGTTGATTTGTCACCCTTTGTGAATGTTATTTTCAAACAATGAACCTTTTAAATGCCAATATAAGTCACTAATGAGAGTTTTTCCTCTAATGCTTGACATTTTTGAACACATCAGCTAAATCGCCATTACTCATGTTCATCAATTAGGTTTCGTGTACCACACCAAACACTAAAATTTTGATTTCTAGCATTTGTCACCCCAAGCCATTTCTCTCGCTCTGAGCCGAGTAATGTTCACCAAGATTAAACTCCTCCTTTCACTTTGTCTTCATTGACCATTACCACATCCTACGCCAACATCTTGCACTACATTGTAAAAAAATTCTGCATGTCAACTCCATATTCCACACATGGTTTTCCTTCCTTTTCATTCACATTTCAATGACTTTCATTTAAATAAATTCCAAAGATAGTTAATCCTCTATATCATTACCACCCATTACACCTCTACCCACCTTACTTATATTTGTTTCTTTTCCACTATCACTTCCTCCTGATACCCAAAAAATCATATAGCTTAACCAACACTACTCTGCTTCTCTATTTCCTTCCCTTTGCACATATAGTTCCTCCACCGCATCCCTTTCGGCGTTAACATCGCACTACTTGTGTGTGATTGCTAGTTTAATTTTCTCATGGAGGCACTATAATGATATAGTAGTCGGGTAGCGCGCATTACGTAAAAGTGATGCGAAAGCGGCACCCAACGAGTCGCTGTTACACCATCGCAGCCGCAGGCAACCATTTTCAAGGAATCTTGAGGTATACAAATTTCAGCTCCACCAAATTTCCTATGTTCGCTCTGGTTACATAAACGATCCTTTACCCCTTTGTTTTCCTTATATTTCCTACCCATTAATCATTTTCGTTGTAAATTTTGTTGTAAACTAATAATAATCACGGAATTGGAGACCGCAATTCAAGTAAAAGATCAATCAGGATTGCTGGGTTATGCAAATTACAGAGGGCCCGTACATAAATGAGGAGGAAGAGGAACAGGAGGAGTTTTGCATATGCGTGTTCAACGTGGCTGAGGAATTATTGACGGTGCATACATTCCGCAGTCCGTCTGTATTGGGTCGTACCACCACTGTAGATCTGAACTGTGTGAAATGGAAAAATACAAAGTTGCAGCTGCCCGTGAATCACCCATCACAAGTTCGAATCTTCGCAAGAGGAGGTGAGGAAGTACGAGTGGAAAATCTGGAGCTCCTGTAAAAAGTACATGGACTACAAGGAGGAAGCATTGGTATGGCTCATGGCTTTGGGCACTTCCTTTGTTTTTGATTGCTTACAGTTCTACGCGTTCAACAAAAACAGGCAGATGATAACTCTTCCCAAGTGAAGTAAAGCTTTAGAGCTTACTCGAACTACAATACAAACAAACTATCCACAATAGACAGGTAAGGGCTGCTCCCACACAATCAAAGATACCAACATAACGTTGTAGAAGCACTGTAGAATCAGCCAACAGTCCATTACAACGCCAAAGGCTACAACGCTCTACCGACCCAATTGGGACCGAAGTTTCATCTTTAATCTCTCTAACGTACATAAATTTAAATGTCATAATATACCAATTAAAACACATTGCCTCATATGCGGCATAGCCGCATAGCGATGAAACGCATGCTCATAGCGACCTGTGAAATGGTGACACTTTGAATTGTAGTGTAGGTAGTGTTTATTTATATTGTCGTTTAATTTTGTTATGGAACGTTCCTCTTCATTTCACAACCTCTGCCGCCCTCTGCACTTCTTTCCATCGGTTTCTCTCCACTACTTTGCATAGCGTCGTACATTGTCTGCCGAGTCGCCAGTGCTTCTCTAGGAGTTCACTTTCCCGCATTGACCCGTCTCACGGATGGGAGAATATTTTGGCCGTATTGATCTCTCTAGATATGACAAGCAGTCCACTAGAGATGCGTGATGCACTCCCGGCTGGACAACAAGGCTGAAAACATCATCACCCAACATTATACCGGATTGGGCTTTCTTTGTTGGACACACATTATCATCTTTTTTTCCCAAACCATCAATGCCACTCTGATTATGTCTGATTTGTACGATTATATTTACAAGTACATTGTAACTAAAAGCTGGACTTTGTAATAATTACTATTACATTAGTTGTCCAACATCATCAATGAAAACCACTTCGTTTTGTTCGTTGCATCCATAATTGCCCACTCTGAAAAGCAGATTTCTCGATCAATCATACCCATCTCATCACTTACCACTTAATAGCAATTTCTTCCAAACTTTAAACACATTAGACAAGCTTGAAGGATTAAGAGCAAGCTTTCACTAATAACTATTAACAAGGATTTGTACCAGACGCTAAACACATTAGACGAGCTTGAACTAAAATATTTCGTGTGGCGCTGCTCGGACGACATGAAGGATTAGAACCAAGCTTCAAGGTTGGAATCGTTTGAACTTCTTTGAATCGTATTGGCCCAAAAATAGAGCAACACAAGCAGAAGCAGTCTCAGAAGCTTGGTCTAATGCATGTTGTCACCGAAACATGAATCAGAAAACAGGTTCGCATTCTCACCTCTGCAACGAAACACAAGTGCTTCTCCACGCAAATTATGGTAGGTACAAATAACCTCGATTTTACAATATCATACCTTTTCGTTTCACAGATTTTAATATTTTGTAATTTTGTAAATTTTTATAGAGCTTAATAATATATGGTTTTGTAAATTAATAGAATTTTATTTCACTCCAAAGTTGTGGGGTATTTACATATTTTCTTCAGGCAGTGGTGAACAAGGCAATATGTAGGATAAGAACAGCTGGAATGCCAACGAAGATAAGAAGGGGAATTCATAGTAATATTATATGATAATGAGATTGTGAAAGAATTGTTAACTCCTAATTTAAAGGGTGTATGCTAAAACAATGATAACAATGATAAGTAATATGAACAAACACAAATTAAGAAAAGAATATTTAACAACCAAATTTCTATTGAAAATACTAGAATGTTTGAGTGTTTTTCTTTTCATTTTTAAATTATAAAGTGAGACCTTTTATTTATAGAGGTATTCAACATAACTTATGCTCGAAGCTAAATAAAATATCCCCTCATATGTAGTATTATATATTATAGATCTTTTTTATATTTCTAGGAATTTACTAGATATTTCTTGATATTTCATACAGTATCTTTTGATATTTAGAGGAGATAAGATTCACAATATATGTGAATAACTTTTATATAAACCTGATTTTCATAAATTTGAAACTTATAAAAAAAGATTAGATATTTCCAACACTCCCCCTGACTTAACCTAAATGGTTAAGTTTATAGGGGTTTTCGAAGGTAGATTATCCTAATCAATTAGTTTCGAAAGTTAATTGCAAGAATATTACGAATAATCATTGAACAAAGATAAATAATACAAAAAAATGTGTAATAAAGAAATAACAACGATAAAGAGAAGAAGGCTTACCGTTATTTTAACTTTTGTGCCGATTTGAGTTGACTCCGATGACTAGAGAAGACTGAAAATGATCTCATCGGAGCTTAGATACTTAAACTATGTCCTTAAATACTACCTAGACCAAGGTGTATGGTACATACCTAAGTATACCCCCATTATGGCCCTTCATGTACAACCTTTTTCCTTTGTACCCTTAGCTCTTCAAAAAAAATTGGTCTATACACTACTTCCTAATTTTCTCATGTCTACAATTTGGATCTTTAACGGTGTGTAATGCTCATTTTGTAGTTGATTAAATATTCAAAAATCCTAGATGGTGAAGGGTTCCTTCAAAATAAACATTAGTTGGGTTATGGGTATTGGTATCAATTTTGATGTTGCCACAACTCCTAAGAGGGCTCAAAATGCATGTCCTTCTTGCTTAGCATGTAATATCTTGAATGTATGCAACCAAATTGATAACTATGACCTTGTAACAATGTAATTGTACTTGATTCTTTTCCCTAGCTTGACTTGAATTTGATAATGTCCCCTTTGTATTTACAGATCGAGTGGATGATTTCCCTAGAAAGAGTATGTAGAGTATATGGAGCTCAAGGGAGTCTTAGAGTATATTTCTTCCTATTTCTCTTAGTATTCACTCATTAGAGTCCTAGGTGTTCAATAGATAGAAATGCCTCCTCTTAATGAGAGATGAATACCTTACTTAGATGTACATTTTGGATATGAGAAATCATATAAGGCTAACTATAAGTGTACCAATGTTTTTGTGTCTATGTGTTTTGTGACCAATTTTTTTCTAAACTATTTTCTAACCCACTAAAAGGTTTGATTTTGTACCTATTATATTATTCTTAATTCTAAAATTTCGTGAGGGTTATATATCATCCAATGTTCCCCCTTATTTCGATGCAAGAGATGGAGCAATGTGAGCGCAACCCAAACAAGAATACTAAAAGCTTATGTACACGTTTTGTAGGGTTCTTTCAAAGGGAAATAGGGTACTATACATGGTGTGTACCTTGGAGCATAAAAAATAATATAATATAAAAATAGTAAAGTGTTATTAACAAGAAATTGGAAAATAATATTCTTGATGTAAGAGAAAGTATGCAAGGACACATAGATAGAACACCATTCAAAAAATATGCCACATACATGGGACACCATTCAAGATGTTGCAAGATAAATGGGGCACTCAAGATCGATAAGAAACAATCAAGTAATAATCAAACCATATATGAAAATTATTCAACTTTGGAAGTAACCACTACAACCAATACTACACATGAATCACCCATTAGTATTTTATAGTAAAAACGATGACGTAATTTATGTACCAAGCGTAAGAAGAAAGAGAAAGTAAAGTAAGAAATATTGGAATAATAAGACTTGTATGTGAGAAAGTGTAAAGTGCATGCCTCCAGTAGCTACGAAAGAGATGATATAGAGAAGTGTATATCAACCCACATTGCATAATGATTTGTGTGTATCTTGTATTCAACTCAATGTACAACGTGCATACACATTAGTCACTTTGGTGGTATGAGTCTAGTGGTGGTATGAGTATGAGTCCTAGAGATGTGATGAGAGTGAATGATTTTAAATTAAAGCTAAGGAAATATTTGTAATCTCGTACCTAGTGGTGAAAGTATAGGACTAATTAAAATTATGAATGTGTGAAAAAACCATAATACTATCATTTATAAATATAATAGCTACCGTAATAGTAGGTTGACTAGACATAATTCTAAGCTGGATTTAGTGGTCCATTACTTCTAGGGACCCGTGAAGCTTGAGAAGTAATAGATAAAGGGGTCTAAGGTAGAATACCTTGAATAGTGATGATCAAATGCTCATGTATGAATTTTGAACATTGGTTCTTAATAGACTTATGTAGTCACAAAATTATACACTTTAGACATTTATTTATCCTTATCTCATACTACAATTTACAAAGTTATTGAGTGAAGAAATTACCGATTAACCATCCTTTTGGCCATCTTGTTTATTTTATTTCATAATTTGTGACCTATTCCTCTCATATGCACAACCATTTTCTTACATTCTGCATTATTTTCATATCGGTTGGGGCACACAGATTAGTACTGGAGCACCCATGGGCACCGTGGTCCCACTTGGAGGCACCCCTATCCTTCTAGAACTTTACCGCCACTTTTTGGCCCTCTTCTACCAATTTTTCATCTTTATCTTTCTTGTGGTTAGACTTTTCATGATTAATTAAGAAATTAGAGAAAGATAACCTTATAAATATAAGGTTATGAGACCATAATGAGGGACCTAGAATCATCTACTACTATCACTCATCTATAGTTGCATTTATCTATTGCATTGACATCCACATAGCTCCATCATCAAGGCACAGTTAGGAAATCTACATCACACTTCATAGGGGAGGGATTCTATTCTATTCCATGCACACATTATATTACATTTAGCTATTTCTCCCTACTTCACAAAGTGTTACTGACACACAGAGCACATAGGGCATGACATCCACACACTCACTAAAACTACATCTCGCATCTCGAAATATAGTACAACACTAAGTTAATAAGCCTATTGTTGTAGCATTTGTGGTCATCCAACCAATTCATTTGGATCTTTTTATTTTTAGGGTTTTTGATACTTTCTTTTGGTGTTTTGAAAGTTATTTATTCCTCTTTATATATTTGGAGCATTTAGCGCGATAAAGACAAGAAAATTAATGTGACAAACAAAGAAGGTTATTATTAGTCTCATGGGACATGTGAAGACAACTTCAGGACCTTTTTCCTAAATGAGGGTGCTTGTTTTTCTTACCAGAGTGCATGTGGGCTCCCATTCCTCTCCTAGGTGCTCCATTCTAGCCATATCACCCAGATCTTCCATCGTCAGAGTCCCTACACAATCGTTCCTCCTTTCTTATTTTTTTTCATCATTGCGACACACCCAACAAACATCCATTATTCTCTCTTGCATATTGGGGTTAAGCATCTCATTTTAAATCTTTTCTTGGATCATTAGCATATTGTTTGCTGCATGTTTTTACTCCATTTAAAACTCTTCATAGCTTAGATTAACTATCTTCATACAAGATAGTTTAGTTAATTTTAGTTAATCATTTTGGTGAACCCGACTTGACAATTCATCCATCAAGGACTTTCATTTCTTCCATCTGTCATTATATGGTTTATTCTTCTCTTTCCATGGCTCACTCTCATGAGGAGTTTACTAAAGCTCACCTTAAGGCCATCAATGATCACCTCATTTGAGCATCCATAAGATCATGATTTATGTCTACATTTTTCTCATGATTAAGATACTAACATGGTTGAACTCAACACTTCTATAGCCATACCCACTTCTATTACACCTTAACCACATGCTTCTACTCTTCCTCCTATTTCTATTATTCTTGTTTATATCCCTACTCCTACCAACCACTTTACACCACCTCTAGTTTCTAATGTATGACAAGTATCATCTGTTGGAAACTAAGACTTAAATTCTCTTTATCATGACCTTCAAGCTCAAATTTGTAAGTTACAATAGACCACCTCCCATACATCGCCATCCTTGGATTCTACTTTGTTGTTTCATAATCCATTTGCTCCGTCATTTCTACTTATCCACTTCCTCCTAAATTTTTCACTCCTAAGCTTCCCATCTTCAATGGGAATGGGGACCCATAGGAACATCTTAGATCATTTCATGTTGCTTTTCTTGACTTTTCTGATGATCATCTCCTTTTAGCTAATATTTTTCCTCATAGTCTCCATGATTATGCAATGTGTTGGTTTTACGACTTACCTATCACTCAATAACCTCCTTTACACATCTAGCTGATGTATTTCTTACTCATTTTTCTATCAACATCGGCTCTAATATTTATTATGCCTAATTAGCACAACTTAAAAATGCTCAAATGAACACCTCGCTAACTATGTTTTAAGGTATAAGAATAATTTAGCTAAGATGAAAAATGTTCTTGTCGACTCTAAGCTTTAGGATTTATTTATACAGAGTCTATTACCACCTCTACAAGAGAGCATTCTCTTTGAATCCTCTCCTTCATTTGATCAACTTTTTCACACTCTTAAGCTTCGTGAGACTAAAATCCTATCCATACAAAATATTGAGTATCAAGAATACACTTCATCTTCTACTCGTTTTCCTAAAAATATTTCATTTAAACCATCTACAACAAAACCAACCAATGCTAAAGTTACTATCAAGACTCGACACTCCTTCTAAGGAGGTTCACCCACAATAACCTCAATCCATATTTAACACCTTCACATGGCTATGCATCTTATATTGAGACAAATTCTGCAAGTAACCTTATTTCACTTCCCCCTCCCCTCAATTTAGACCCATCGCGACCAAAAGGTAAGAACTACAATGAAAACATCTACCGTGATTATCATCGATCGTGAGACATTATAAAAATAGATTCCTCGAAACTATGCACCATCATCCAAGATATAATTGACAACAAGAAACTAATTTTCTCGAGTCTACTATCCCTACCAAAAAGAATGAAATGGGTAAACTCAATATTGTTTACAAAGACTCTCAACAACATGACAATAAGACATAAGATTATTCTCGCTAATCATGCATATCACACGTAATAAACTCCACGGATCTGAAGTTCTAGATTTATTCATTGGAAAAACTAAAGCTTCACCTCCTATCATTTTATTTTCCAAGCATCGATTATCATGCCAAGTTTACATCTATCCATTTGCACATCTATGAATCTATTAAGTCAACCTCCATCACATAAGTTTGACCCATCATGGCCCATTATTGCATGTTCTATGTCACTACTTAAGGCTATCGGGTATCCTCTATCTCAATTTGAATAGCCTTTCAAAAAACCCTATGGTTTTGTTCAACTACATGTCATGATTGGTACACTTACAATGCTTATGCCTTTCCTCATTGGAAACATAGTTTATGGTTATGATACGCTCCTTGGTCTTAATTGGATTCTTCACTTTGAATATATCATTTCCATGAATCATTTATGCCTCAAGTTAATTTATAACAATCAGGTCATTTCTATTCACGGTGTCCCTCCATCTACTCCATGGTTTCAATCCTCTTGCATTGTATCTAACAACATCCCTTACTTCATCTAGTGCATCACATTCTATGTTTCTCAAAGCCCAATCTACTCCTTGTTCACCTACTCGCGTATCATCTTCATGACCGTATCTCTCTACTACCCCTACACATACGTATAGGCTTCTTCCTCACATGGTTAATGCATCTCGACACATATCACCAATTTTTTTATTCTATGCTGCTCTTCTTCACCTTCTCATTTTGTATCACATAGATATGCACCACCAATGTATTTTTGATGCCACGACCTTCTTTGTATATTCATCCCTCACATGTGCATAGGATTCATTCACAACTATATAGTTTTTCTACTATACCTCCATTATTCGGGAATGATCATACACTTTCACCTCCTATATCGGATGAAGGACATCCATCCTTAACCATCATTGGATATTACATTCATTCACACATACTTTGGCAGCATGAAACTCAACCTTCCCCTACTAGTCTTATCATAGTCACAATAATCATCTTTCATATTCTTTTAAATTTATATCCTCGCATTCGACATACTCATCATAAATTCTAACATCATTACCCGATGACACACTCTTTTGCTTCGGTTCACACTCACCGCCTTGAGGGCTTACTGCACTAAACCACACACACTACACCATAGGCATTACACATTGCACTTCATCATAAATTACCCGTCTTTTACCATACATTTATAAGGAAACATTTCGACATTCATGTATTCACACATCCTACATTATGATAGTCATTATTAGGCATACACCACTATCTATAGTCTTACATCCTACGCTACTTATCGTACATATTGTATTATCCGTTTATATACATACCATACTTATTACACCATGCCTCTTCACACATATTATACATAATAAACATATTATACCAGTCCTCATCATACAGATTTTAGCATTGCATTACTATTATAGCTACATACATTACATTCCATTTTATACATTTCACTCGTAAACATTCTACACTTTTGTGTCACATCTTACACATCATATACTTACACATTCCACTCATCATATGGTTGTCTTTCATCCTTACATCTACTAGATTGTCTTCTACACGCTGCACTCACTACCCAATCATGCATTTTAGTTCCTTCTTCCATACTTGACTGTAGAGGGTTTACAAATCAAATGGAACTTCTACATTTACTACTCAACCTTTTACCATATGAAATTTCTAGGATAGAAACATACGGTTTAAGCTAAATCATCACCTATCTAATCATTTTATAGTGACATAAACCTTATGTTATATCACCACTCCATACTACTCATCTCGTAGTGAGATAAACTTTAGGATAAATTGTCACCTATTCCATCATTTTCTAGTACTCTACATCTTAGGGTATAGCACCACACCCTCCTTACATTTCGTAGTGATGTGTTTAGTGTTAGATCATCAATCATCCATTCATCTTATAGTGATATACGATTAGGATAAATCTTAATTTATACGTTCATCTAGTCATGATATACACTTCAGCTATAAGGTTCATACACATCATCGTTAGGTTACATATCATCACTACACCTACACATTCCTCACAGTACATTAGATACAACACACACTACTCGACCATTTCCTGATGAAGCACTCTCGTTTATGGTTGATTCTTAACTGCTGAGGGGGAAAACAAAATGAACCTCACTACATACATGTCCATTCACTTAGGGGGCTCGCGGCTCCTATCACTCCATCATATATTCCATTCCATCCATCCACAACATACCGCATATTATGGTCACTTCTACTCGTGCTTACTTTTACTTGTTCTTGATCAATTTATTACACATGCTAGTTTTATTACTTGTATGTCATTTATCTTTACCATCCCCATATGTGTGTTCATGCCTTTTTCTAGTTTTGGGCATAGATAAAGGTCTACTACACACAACATGGATGTTTTTTGTCTACCCTTCCTACAATGGTCAATGGGGGCATCCACATATTCATATCTTCCATGTGATATTGTTTCATTTTATACTTAGCAATTTACATTAATTGCTTATACACACTTTTGAAATACTAGCTATCTTTCTAACATGCTAATGGGTGCTTCATGTGCAGCAGCTTATTATGTAGGGATATTTATTTCCATACTTATTTGATATCATTTTTTTCCATTGTTTGCTATTATTATGCATTATTGTTTATGAGCCTCACCCTATGTTTGTTGTGCCCACTTCGTATTGTTTTTCGCCATTATGGCCTTGCGTGTCTTGTGACATCATGAGTAATTTCCAATGTTTACATCCTTCTTTGTGGAGCTTACTTGTCTTCTTACATGTTTACATTACTTTGTTTGGTAACCTACACATCGTTTGCATAGCTTATACACCTTTTTCTACATACATGCATCATTACACTTGTTTTTGGCCAGCCTTATTGTTTGTGCATGCCTTGGTTTCTACCAAGCATGTTTCAACATTACAACATACATGCGGTTGGCACCCTTTTGGAGCCGCATGTATCCTATCAATGACATCACATGCACCCCCAAAGAGGGGGGTATAATTTTGGGGTTTAGATACTAACACTTGTGTATTTACATTGGTTCAGTTCAGTGCCCTTTCTTCCCTTGGAATTGTGGGTTACATACAGCGAGTGGGTTCATACTAGTCTACGAACCCCATACACATCGGATTTTATAGGACATGGTGCCCTTAGCATTTTTGGGAATCATTACATGAGGCTTGGAGGTTAAAGTGGATGTACCTCTGTACACTACTTCATCCAAAGTGGTGTTAGATCACCCTAAAGACTAGGAAAGTACAAAGATCTCTACTCAAAGTTCAGTGGAAGTAGTTATATCTTAGAGGAAATAGAGCATTTCCTACCTACACTTCTTTGGCCTATGGAATGAGATCACCCCAAAACTTGGAGTACAGGATGTCCTTCTACACTTTCTCTCTCGATATGGATCGGATGCACATGTTCCATTTACGTTTTCATATTTTACATACTTTCATACACATGCATCTTTTATATAGTGTTTTTACACTTACACACATACATATTTGACTACTTGATCATTTTATCCTTGTAGGTATAACCATATGAGAAACAAGCAAACAAATGGGGGTAACCACAATAACATTTCGTGGCAACACACATGCTTTACTAACTATGGAGGTACACTACACATTAGAAGCTACACACATGCATTACTGACCTAGGTTTACTATCATCACTTTTTCTTTACACATTTTTCATCTATAGTTTCCATGTTCCTCCATATTTTTATCATTTCAAACTTTTTCTAGTCCTTCAAAGGTGTATTTAAACTACACTCTTGATGGACATCACATACACATATCTATCTACTTTATCTTACCAATATTTCTACTCACCAACATAAATTAGGAGGAAAATGTAGTCACAAAATCATGCACTTTAGAACTTCATTTATCCTAGGCTCATACTATGATTTATAAGGTTTTTGCGTGAAGAAATTAGTAATTAACCCCCTGTCCTTTTGGCCATCTTATTTTATTTTATTTCGTAAATTGTGACCTATTGGACTCATATGCCTAACCATTTCATGACATTCTATGTAATTTTATCCTGGACTAGGGCACTTAGATTAATCTTGGGAAACCATGGGTTCCCTAGTCACACATGGGGTTACCTCAATCCTTCTTGCACTTTCCCACCACTTTTGGTCCTCTTCTAGCCATTTTTCATCTTTATCTTTCTTGTGGTCAGAGACTTTTCATAGTTGATTTGGAAATTAGAGCAAGATAACCATATAAATATAGAGTTATGAGACCATAATGAGGGACTTATCATCATCTACTACTATCACTCATCTAGAGTTCCATTCATCTGTTGCTTTAGCATCCACATAGCTTCATCATCAAGGAACAAGCTAGGAAATTTACATCACACTTCATAGGAGGAGGGATTCTATTCTATTCCATGCACACATTCTTTTATGTTTTCTACATTTAGTTATTTCTCGTTACATCACAAAGTGTGCATTTGGAAAAATATCACCTATGGAACGACATGCACACACTCACCAAAACTACATCCATGTTGAAATTTATTGATTGCTTAGTGAGTAAGCCCAATGTTGTGGTAGCTAAGGTCGTCGACCCATTCATTTTCATATCTATTTTTGGAGGGTTTTTGTTATTTCATTTTGGTATTTTACAGGTGATTTCTTCCTCTTGGAATATTTGGATCATTCAGGAAGTACATGAAAATTAATGTGACAGATAACAAAGGTTATCAGTCATCTCCAGGACCTGTGAAGACAAGTTCTAGACCTTTTCCCAGACTAGGGCACTTATTTTGCTTACCAGAGAACTTGTGTGTACGCTAGTCCTCTCGTAGGCACTCTAGTCTAGCTATATCACCCATATCTCGCACCTTGTGTGGAGTACCGACAAAATTGTTCCTCCTTTCTAATTTTTATTTTCATCATTATGACATAGTCCGAAAGACATCCATTACTCAACTAAGCTCTTTCCTCTTCTCTCATACATATTAGGGTTAGCATTTCATTTTACATGTTTTCTTGGATCATTAGCATACGTTTTACTACATTTGTTTACTCCATTTACAAATTTTCATAGCTTAGATTAACTATCTTCATATTACATATTATAGTTAATATTAGTTAAATAATGGAATAAACCTAATAGATTTAATGCATGTAATACCTAAAACCATGTCATAATATTTGATTTCTCGATGCCACCACAAATAACATGATGATATAATGAGAGGCGCAACTATGATGTGAAGAGATATATATCAATAGGAGGTATGATTTTTGATAATTTGTAAAAGGAGGGTTTTTCCAAGGACATTACCCCTCACAGGACAAGGATGTAACATCCCGATATAGCAATGAATATTTCAAGGGAAAACATGGGAAAAAATACAAATCAGATTAAAAATTTAGTCTTGGGACGACCTAAAACTATAGTAAAACCTTGACAAGAACCAAAGGTTCCTAGGTTTTTGCATTAGAATCCTAACTCATAGTCACTCTTGGGGGTGACATAAAGATCCTAGTGTTTTCCTCTTTACACTCATCCAAAGTTATTCTCTACCTTTGTTAGATGAGGTATCTAGTTTGTAAACCATTGATATTACATTTCTACCATTCTTAAGCAAGGTGATACACTTTCATCATTGATCGAACCAAATCATTTTTGGGCTGATCTAAAATGTAGTCATTAAATTAAATTTCCACCAAATAATTTTTTTGAATGAAATGTGCATCTTGTTGGGTAAGTGTTTCACAATTTTTAGTCGTTGGTTAGTAGGAGCAACAACAAAATTTTTGTAACGTTCGTTGGTCTCTTTGTGAGACGTTTCAATTACCATCTAATTACTATTTAGTGAGTTTTAATTAACTTTGGGAGGGATGTCAGTCATCCCCACCACTTTCGATCGCCTTTGACCGGTGTTCGTTGGAGCTCACACCTCCTCTAAATTTTGACCTCGACTACCACTTTACCTATTTTTTGCAAGGGTTAGCATGTCATGTTTAATAGGAGGTATGAACTACTTATTCTCTATTTAATATAATGAAAAATAACAAAATGTGATAGGGGAAGTGAGCATACATTTTTATTGAAATTAAGATGGAACATTACATTTTTGAGAGCTTGATTATCAATAGATGTATCAATGTGAAGCTTAGAAGATTTAAAATAATCACTGAATTCCATGTGTAAAAGAAATGAAAAATGGTAAATCATTAGTGGCACCAACAAGAAATTCGAGAGGATCGGTGATAGATTATACATAATAAAGGCCATTAGAAGTTACCTTGCATGAAAAAAAATTGTGCTTAGTAAATTGGATTTGCTAACTTAAGTTTGAAATTGTATTTCATATACAAGTAATCTGGTGGGAATCAATATATGGATTCATTTTGTTCCACTTTGAATGAACCACTCCGGGGAGGCCTAAAAAGGCCTATTTTAATACTATTTACACATGGTGAGCACCGATCAGAACGTACAAGGAAAATTTGAATAATATGAGAAGTGTGTGGATTAACTCTATAATTATTTGAGGTAATTTAGGAAATTTATGGAAGAAAAATAAGGTTTAGGAACAAGTTATGTAAAACCATGTCTTTGTGAGCAAGGTATTGGGAAAAGCAAGTTCTAAAAATCTAGTCACCTTTTTTGAAGAGTTTCACAAGCCTTGTGAAGAGTTAGAATCCCATACCATGGGACTAGGAAAGATAATAGAGTGTATTTTATGTTGGAATCATCAACAAATTATTTGGTAATATTGAGAAGCGGAAAATTGTCGACATTGTAGCTCAAGTTTCCTCTTATAAGGTGAAACTTTCTCAAAAGATTCAAGATACTGCAAATGAGTTAAGATCGTAATAGAATATATAAAGTAAGGTTATTTTAAATTCTCTCCATTACCCATAATTTGATTGTCTTTGTTTCATCGAAAATTCTTTATTTACCGAACACACTTGTGCACAACATCATGAAGAATTGAAGATATAGCTAAAAATTGTTGATTAATTAATTTTCAAGACTTATAAATAGTGCCATTGGATTTAATATCCATTTCACATGAATATTACTATATTGGATTACCAAATTTCTGTGAATTTTTACCCCATAGAGAAGAAAATAGTTCTACTCATGTAACTCAAAGATGTTGTCATGCGACCATAAAGTGCAGTTGTGCATCGGAAGATTTAGATAACCAATTTTTTTTTTTTTGTGCAATGAAAAGTGTTTTCACATGACCTAAAATTCTTGTCATGTGTGTAAGAGTTTTTGTGTGATCTAAGGATTTTGTTGCATGTCCAAAAGACGTTATCACGTGTCGAGGAGGTTTTGAATGACATGAGGATGATGTCATGCATCTAAAAAATGATGTCATGATATAAGAAATTTTATGAGACAAAATAATGTTTTCATATAACTATTAGTAGATTTCATGTGTTCGAGAAGGTGTTTGGAGACATGAAGTTGTTGTTGTGCAACCAAAAAGGGTTTTGAGTGAGGAACAAGTTTGAATGACATGAAGAATGTTTTTAGTGTGATTAGAAAATGATGTCACATGTTAGGAAGGTTTTATGAAACCCAATGATGTTTTCATATGACCAAAATATGAATTTAGGAATCTACATGATGAAGGAAGGTGAAAGGTCACAAGTTTTGAATGGACATCAAAGTTCATGAAGGAAGTGAAAAGGTCGTAAGTGGCGAAGGAACATCAAAATTCTTGAAAGGAAGTTAAAAGGTCAACAATCCCGAAGAAGGTGAAAGGTCATGTGGGGAGATAAAAGCACATTCATAATGGTATACATATGAATGAAACCCTTATTTCAAGGGATGGTTATAGTTATTTTCTAGCTATTATATTTTCTCTACAAGAAGGATACCTAAATTCTTCCATTTCCTAATCTAATGCATTCCTCTCCATCTCAACTTCACTCCACAAGCATGTATTTGTTGAATATAAAGAAATGACACTTTTTTATCTTGTTCTTTATTATATGTGAATGGTTTGTTATCATTGAAATAATACTTATATTATTATTTTGAGCCAATAAAATGTGTTTTTCTATTTATTATTCAAAACCATCCTTTATGTTTTATTATTACCTCTATTTTTAAATGATTTCTAACTTGTAATATTTACAAGAACATGTTAGTGCAAAATCAGAGCACCCCCAAATGGCCTCGGATATGGGTGGGGCATTCAGTGTGATTACACAAAAATGGACCATCTCACGCTATGGCGAAGCGGACTTTAGATGGACCTCCAGAGAAGCTTGGTTCTTGCTTCCTAATCTACACCGCCACAAGCTACTCCTAGTGCAGGGAAAAAACTAATCTATCATAATATAACCATTCCAAGGAGATACAGAGAAATAAACGGTGAAACAGAGCCTATACTAAGCATTTATATACAAGAAAATGAAGTGGCTGATCATAGATCCAGCTACCTGAAGTGGAGAGAGGTGAGTAGAGGAGGGAGTGGACAAGATGCACGACAAACCAAAGATGAATATCACATAGTACACCACTACAAAACACATTAAGCACAACTCCCAAGACCTACAATAAAATTGAGTATGCACAATATACCCTCAATGATGAGAGGTAAGAAGAGAGAATAAAAGGAGCCGGGGATGGAAAAATGCATCACAAAACAGATTTTATTGCTCCAAAATTTACATGCTACATCATCAGTGGGAAAGGGGCAATAAAATTCCATTACAGAGCCATGAGAGGAGGCTTAGAATCCACATTCTACCCTAGGGAAGAAAAAGAGAGGGCGCATGAGAGAAAACTGACCAAGCTTTTAAATATGCCCCTCCTTTATAATATATAGCAAGAATAAGAGAGAAAGGAAGGAAGAATCCAAACCATGTTCCAACCACCCCTACAAATGCATTGAATCCACTTACCACAATGAAGAGATTTACTACAACACCCATGCCTCCATCGTTGTCCCTTACTAGGAAAGAAAGGAGACAGACTTGACAACCTTGAAAATCATGGGCCGAAAACATTAATGGAGGTACGTGAGAAGTTGGTGTTGAGATATTTCTAAAATTTCCTTTCCTGCTCAAAACCAAGCCCCTAGTTGAAAGATATGGATTTCTAAAGATCAGGGTCAGGCATTTAATGTGGGCTCTCAATATTTAAAAGAGTTTATCCATACAAGGGTCCAAGTGGCAGCCTTGTGCATCTTGAAGACTCACCCCCTTTCTTTCTCTTTTGAGATTACATGAAATTACATGTGGCAGCTTCCATGGGCCCCTTGGTTTCCTTTGTATTTTGCCTAAGTCCGTTGTTCGGAGGAGGCTTTATGTTTGAACCGTAACATGTGTAGGCTCGGTGCACATTTGGGAAAAACACTCCAAATTTTACCTTTTAAGTTACATCATGCCGACATGTGGCTGCTTTCATTGGCATGCTTCGCTTATACTTTTAACGGATGATTCTACCTTTTCGGGCTCTAGACACGTGGAGGGCCAGTGCTTGTTTGATTCTCTACTTTGGATCATGCCTTTTAATTTGCAACCATGAGACATGTGGCACTGTCTATTGGATCTTCTATACTTAATCGATTCGAAGCCTGCGCCTATTTTGATTCTCTGGACCCTAGACACATGGAGAGCTAGCACTCATTTGAGTCTCTACTTTGGGCCTGAACTTTTAAAATTACGTTGAGCTGACACGTAGTTCTTTCCACTCTTTTGGAATTTTCAACGGCCAACTCTATCCCTTTTCAAACCTTGGACACATGGAGGGATGGCGCTAGTTTAGGGTCTTTCTTTGGGCTGCACCTTTAAAGATGTGTCGAGATGATGCATGGCACCTTCTATGAGTCTGCGATACTTAGCTGATTCAGATCGATGCCTTTCTCAGACCCTAGATACATGGAAGCCTTACACTCATTTGGTAACCTGATTTGTATTTTGCTTCTAGAGTTGTGCCAAGTTACACGTGGTTCCATCTTCTGCCCCTCTTATACTTAGTCAATTTAGGCCCACTTTATACCCTTTTTTCTAACTCGACAACATGGCAAGCCTGTGCTCATTTGGGAACCACCTTTGGAGTTGATATTTGAAGTTACACCGAGTTGACACGTGGCACCTTCCACTAGCTCTACCCCATTTTGAATTTTCAAATGTTGACTTTGTCCCTTTTTAGACCATGGACACATGGAATCTTGGCACTTGTTTGGGGTCTCTATTTTGGATTCTATCCGTCGAGTTACATCGATGAGGCACATGGTAGCCTCCATGGGTCATGCCTTTTGAACTGGCTGATGAGACCCCTGGGAATGTGGGTCCACACTTAAAAATGTGCTATTTTGCAAAAAAGTGTAAAAGTTCTAAAGTCCCCGAAGTAGACTACTTGCCCACATTTATACTTGGGAAAAATTTCCTCCACAGCCCCACAGACCCACTTTTCCCAAAATTCATTCACATGCCCACTTGCCCACATTTTCCACTCGTGCCTTTTTGAAAGGTGCAAAAATGCAAAAGTATCTCTGCTTTGTCGAGAAATTTCCAGCAAAAAATATTCCATGGCCTACTTTTGCAAAAAATCCTTCCTGGGCCCACCGTCCGTGTGAAAAATATGAAGAGTTAGAAAGACTTCTTTATTCTCTCCGGAAAGGGGAATAAATTTCCTACGCCGATGGAAATGCTTTCAAGGAGGCCTTAAGTGCTTAAAATATGTAAAAATTCAGATTGAAGCACAAATGGGTAAAATGGTGTCAGTTGACCCAAAATAAGTGTGAACTTAATTTGGTCAACAATTTGGTGTCTCATGGGGATCACCTACCTACTAGGTGAAATGATCAGTGGCGTTGAAGCATCCATTGGGCATGGAGTCTACCTAGTAAACAAAAATATGATCCGATCTTTGAAAATATGATCTTTAGGCCACTTGGAAACTATTAGAACACGAGATAACTCACCAAATGCTACTTCCAATGTCTTGTGCATGAGCAAAAAAACACCACAACATACTATGCACAAAACTGAAATCATACATGCTCCAAGTGGAACATGCAGAGTGTACAAAAGAAATTGTGTTACTAAAAGAAAACTTTAACTAACCTAAACTTTTGGAGAGGCAAGGGCACTCAAGTAAAACCCTGCAACAAGAAGGGAGAAATAGCTTCCCTTTCTCACAAAATTTGTTACCATGTAGTTGATTTGGCACTAAACATGGTCGGAAATGAGAGTAAAAAACCACCTCATAGATGGTGTTTTTCCCTCCTCAAGGTGTCAAAAAACAAAATGTACACCACCTAGAGTTGTTCTACACTAGGATTTGGGAAGTTTTTGCTAACCTTTGGTGCTTTGTAGCTCAACCTCATGCTCCAAAATGAGCATGAATAGTGGTAACTCTTCAGTGGAAGGTTCTTGTGGTTGAAGGATGAATGATGGGGTAGTGAAAGTTGTAATTTCTATGGGCCCCTCCTCATCAAAACATTCCTCCAAGTCTGATAGGAGATCAAACTCTTTGATTTCCTGTTGCAAGTGTGAATTCCATGGGGAAATGAAATCATGATTGAAAACTTCATGGATGGAAGAATATTAAAGATGAATGAAGATGGGTGGAAATTGATGAATTTTTTTACAACTTTAGAGATGGGTTATTGACCGGATGGAGTTGCAGGATGTGCTTTTATGTGCCACAAAATTTGAATCTTAACAGAACATTCCAACCTCTAAGATGAAGTGGTAAGGTGCTTCCTTCCCACTTTGGGTGGCATTGATGGTCACATGGTGGCTTAAGATTATATGTTGATAATGAGAAACCTTGGAAAGATGTGAGAATCTAACCTCGGTGTCTCAATCAATCAATGTGGGTGTGCAAAAACTATTAGTGCAATATCACAACACCCCGAATGGCCACGAGATCTAGGTGGGGTATTTGGTGTGATTTCACAACATTAGACTAGCTCTCAAGCTATGGGACTTAGTATTGAGATGGACCTCTAGAGAAGGTTGGTTCTTGCTTCCTAATCTACCTGCCACAAGCTACTCCAGTGTAGGAAAACCTAATCTATCCTAATCTAACCATTCCAAGGAGACGGGAGAGAGAGAGAGAGGGTGAAAGAGAGCCTACACTAAGTGGTGGTATATTGAAAAGGAAGTGGCTGATCACAGATCCAACTACCTAAAGTGCGAGAGAGAGGTGAGTAGAGGAGGGGGTGGACAAGATGCACCACAAACCAAAGATAAATGTCACATGGAACACCACTTCAAGACCATTAAACATAGCTCCCAGGACTGCAAAAGCATCGAGTATGCACAATACACCCTGCAACAATGAGACGTAAGAAGAGAATAAAAATGACCCAGGGGATGGATAAAATGCATCAAAAAAATTATTTTATTTCTCCTAAATTTACACGGTACATCATCAATGGGAGAGGGGCAAGAAAATTCCATTACTGTAACCATGAGAGGAGGGTTAGACTCCAAATTCTACCCTATGGAAGAAAGAGAAAGGGGGGCAAGAGAGAAACAATGACCAAGCTTTTGAATATGCCCCTCCTTTACAATATATAGGAAGAATAAGATAGAATGGAGGGAATAATCCATACCCTATTCTAACCACCCCTATAAATGCATTGAATCCACCTACCACAATGAAGAGCTTTACCAAAACACCCATGCCTCCATTGTTTTCACTTACTAGGAAAGAAAGAGGCCCGTTATTCATCATGGAGGTAGGTGAGAGAGAGACATGATGACCTCAAAATGGCTAGTCAAAAACATAAATGGAGGCGGTGAGAATGACACAAAAACTTTCTAAAATGTCCTTTCCCACTAAAAACTAAGCCCCAGGTTGAAAGATATGGATGTCTCGAAGATTAGGATCTGGTGTTTAACATGGGCTCTCAATATTAAAAATATTCTTTCCATATAGGGGTCATCATGGCAGCCTTATGCATATTGAAGATTCACCCCCTTTCTTTCACTTTTGAAATTGCACCAAACTGACACATGGTAGCTTCCATGGGCTCCTCGGTTTCCTTTGTATTCTACCTGAGTCCCTTTTTTTGGTGGAGGTTTATGTCTAACCCGGGACATGTGGAGGCTCAATGCACATTTGGGAACACACTCCAAATTTTACCTTTAAATTTATGTCATGTTAACACGTGGCTCCTTCCCCGCACCTGCCTCTACTTAGAATTTTCAATGGATGATTATGCCTTTTCAACCTCTAGACATGCAGAGGGCCAACACTTGTTTGATTCTCTTCTTTAGATCGTGCATTTGAATTTTTGCCAATGAGACACGTGGCATCGTCCGATGGCTCTTCTATACTTAGCCGATTTGGGCTGCTACCTTTGCATTTTTGAATTTTTCCGGACTCTAGACACGTGGAGAGGTGGTGCTCATTTGATTCTCGATATTGGCCTAACCTTTTAAAATTATGTTGAGCTAACACATGGTTCTTTCCGAATTTTCAATGACCGACTGTGTCCCTTTTCAGACCTTGGACAAGTGGAGGGTGGCGCTAGTTTAGGGTCTTTCTTTAGGCTATACCTTTGAAGATCCACCAAGTTGATGTGTGCTACCTTCCGTGAGTCTCTGCAATACTTAGCCGATTCTGGCCCGAGGCCTTTCTCGAGACCCTAAAAACTTGGAAGACTCACACTCATTTGGGAATCCACTCTATATTTCACTTCTAAATTTATACCAAGTTGACATGTGGTACCGTCCACTGGCTCTCTTATACTTAGTTGATTTAGGCCCATTTTGGCCTCTTTTCTAATCTGACCATGTGCCAAGCCTACACTCATTTGGGGAACCAAATTTGGAGTTGATCTTTGAAATTGTGTTGAGTTGACACGTGGCACCTTTAACTGGCTCTGCTCCATTTTGAATTTTCAATTGTCAACTTTGTCCCTTCTCAGACCTTAGACATGTGGAAGCTTAGCACTTGTTTGGGATCTCTATTTTGGATTTTATCCTTGGAGTTACGTCGATGAGGCACATGGCAGCATTCGTGGGTATGTGACTTTTCAACAGGTGATGATGCCCCATGGGCTCACGGGCCCTCACTTAAAACTATTCCATTTTGTGAAAAGTGTAAAAGTTCCAAAGTCCCTGTAGACCCACTGGCCTGCATTTACACTTGGGTAAAATTTCCTCCACGGCCCCGCACACTCATTTTCCCAAAATTCATTCCCGGGCCCACGGACCAAATTTTCCACTTTTACCTTTTGTAAAAGGTGCAAAAATGCAAAAGTATCTCCCGCCACCATGCTAGTTCACAATTTCCATTGGAAAAAAATCTTCCCTAGGCCCGTCGGCCCGCTTTTGGCAAAAATCCCGAGGCCCACCGACCTATAACTTGAAAAATATGAAGAGTCAAAAGGACTTCTTTATATCTCTCGAAAAGGAGGAAATTTCCTATCAAATGGAAATGATTTCAGGGGGACTTAAGCTCTTAAAATATGTAAAAATTTAGATTGAATTAGAAAGGAGAAAATGGTGTCGATTGACCCAAAATAAGTGTGAGCTTATTTTGGTCAATGTAACCTTTCCATAGGTGTAGGAAAGTACTCATGTGGGATCCTCACTTGAAAAAAACCACTAAGAAATTATAATAGTGTAACTAATTCCTATTTTCAATAAATGGAGCTTCCCCATTCAAGTAGAGGGACTCTCATCCCACAAATCTTGTTGGCGAGAGCCTAATGATTTTCCCACTCAACAAATTATTTTCCAAAAGTTTTGGTAGACATCATGGGGTAGATTTTTATTTTCTCCACACACACACATGTACACATATATATATTTGTGTTTGTGTGTATTCCAAATAAAATAAAATAAATGAAAAATTATAAAAACTTAAAATTCATTTGATCCATTAGTCTGAATGAATGGATATTATTTGTAATCCCCAAGTCCTATGGCCTAAAATTTTATTCCATATCGAAGAATATATTGTGCAATTTTTTAGTGAAAAATTACTATAATAGAGAAACCTTCTCGTATTAAGTCTCACGGCTACAAGAATTATATATTCTAAAGAACAATGTATGGAAGCCTTTGAAAGAGCAAGACAAGTTTAGGACTAGTAAAGGAGAGCCTCAAAGAATGTTGTTTTAATTACAAATTCAAGTTGGTTGAAAAATGATATATGATATACTTAAGAGCTAGTGGTGTTTCGATCCTAAAATTCAAAGAATTATTCTAAGCTGATTTTATACTCCCTATCAACCAAATAGCAAGGACAACAAAGTTAATAGTAATTCCTAGAATTTGATCCTACTTGTTGTCTTGAGTACCTATTTGACCAAGTTGTATTTGAACCTTTAAAATGCATTCCTCCATAAGAGGAAGTTGATGAAGAATATATTGAAAGATTCAAAGAATTTATGGAAAGAGTTGAATTAGAATAATAAGAAGCTATGGATAAAGAACCATCAATGGCTCAACAAGTATCAATTTCATGGGGAAAAATATAGTTCCCTTAATTATCACCCTTCTTGTGTGTTAGGAAATAAGGGATAAAATATGTGAGAATAATCCCTCACACGAATATAATGAGAAACTAATATGCAGTAAATTATTACTGAGATCTCAAATAAACTTGCGAGAATAAAATAACACAAAGACAAAGAGATAGTATTTAACGTGGTTCACCAAATTTGGGTTACGTCCACTAAGAATCACTTGCTCAGATTTTATTACAAGCCACCGCTCTCTCAATACAATACCCAGATCCATTTGGAGCTATGGTCAACAAACTCTATAGAATTCATAGCCGAATTCAAAACACATCTGCAATACATTTGCTTGTACATCTATCATATGCATAAGACCATATAAATAGACAATTGCTTAAGCAGTTTTACAAAACCGTGGGTATCAAAACCATGGGCAAAACCCATCCCATAAACCTATGGGTCAAAAAAACTCACCCATATGAGAAAAGAACATTTCTCGATATGTCGGGTGCATTTTTCGAGGCCAAAAATTTTACACCTAAAAGATTTTTTTGAGGGCATGCGCCCAGGACCCCTGCTCAAGGCCCGGCCCGGCCCCAAACCCCAATGAGGATACATGAAAAGTGTATAGTACTCTTAGTGTACAGTCTTCAACACTTTCACACATGAAAACAGGCTCCACAACCTAACAATCTCCCACTTGGAGACTAGTTTTCCTCTGAGCAAGCTTCTCAACCCTTCACTAGTTTCTGTGAAGACCAACCAAAGTTGAACACAACTTTAGTTTTTCCCTTGTGACCACCTTGGTCATCATGTCTGCAGGATTCTGACTAGTATGAATCTTCTCCAACTTCAACTTCTCTTCCTCCAAAGTTGTCCTGATGAAATGGTACCTTAACTGTATATGCTTTGTCCTAGAGTGGAAAGAAGAGTTCTTAGCTAGGTGTATAGCACTCTGACTATCACTATGCAGCTTACATTCCTCCCCTTATACCCCAACTCCTCAAGAAATTATGTAACCAAATCATCTCTTTGCTTGCCTCTGTGGCAGCAACATACTACTCGGCCTCTGTGGTTGAAAAAAAAGCCACGGCTTACTCAGTAGTCGTGAAATCCAACTCACTGTTGTCCCACCTACAGTGTAAATATAACCTGTCGTGCTCCTCCTGCTGTCTACATCTCCAGCCATATCTGAATCTACATAACCACGTAAAGTGGTGTTTGATCCACTGTAGCACAAAATTGTCCCCATGGTCCCTCTCAAATACCGAAGGATCCACTTTACTGCTTGCCAATGCTCTTTACCTGGATCACTCATAAATCTACTCACAGCTCCCACTGCATGGGCAATATCAGGCCTAGTGCACACCATAGCATACATCAAACTGCCAACCTTGATGAGTAAGGTACCTTAGACATCTGGTTTCTTTCCTACTCTGTCTTGGGACATTGCTCCTTTGATAACTTGAAATGGCATGCCAAAGGAGTCCCAACCGGTTTAGCATCCTGTATATTAAACCTCTCCAAGACCTTCTTAATGTAATCTTCTTGAGATAAAGTCAGCTTCCATTCCTTCCTATCCCGAGATATCCTCATACCAAGGATTTGTTTGGCTGCACCCAAATCCTTCATAGCAAATGATTCACTTAGCTGCTTCTTGAGTACTTTTATTTCCTGCATGTTTTTACCTGCAACCAGCATGTCATCAACATACAAACACAAGATAATATAACTTCCATCCTCAAATTTCTTTGTATACACACAATGGTCAGAATGACATCTGATATAACCTTGCTCCATCATGAAGCTATCAAATTTCTTATACCATTGACGTGGAGCTTGTTTCAGGCCATACAAGCTCTTCTTCAGTTTGCACACCATCTCCTCTTTACCTTTGACTTCATATCCTTCTGGCTGCTGCATATATAGCTCCTCCTCCAAATCACCATGGAGAAATGTAGTCTTTACATCTAACTGTTCTAAGTGCAAGTCTTCTGCTGCCACTATTCCAAGAACAATTCTGATAGAAGTCATTTTTACTACAGGAGAAAAAATCTCATCAAAATCTATACCTTTTTTCTGTGTAAACCCCTTGACCACCAACCGGGCCTTGTATCTTTTCTTGCCTCCTTCTTCCTCTTTGACTCTAAACACCCACTTATTCTATAATGCTCTTTTTCCTTCGGGTAGCTTTACCAAATCCCATGTCTGGTTCTCCATGAGAGCCTGATGCTCCTCATCCATGGCTTGCTCCCACTTCTTCCTGGCATCTACCTGCATTGCTTCATCAAAGCTCTCTGGTTCTCCACTATCAGTGAGTAATAAATAATAAAGAGAAGGAGAAAAACGTTCAGGTTCTCTTCTTACCCTAGAAGACCTCCTCAATATAGGAGTTTGGGGTTCCTGTTGAGGGGGTTCCTGAACTAATTCATGTGTCACTTTCCCATCTGGAAGATCCTCTACCATTGCATATTCTTTCTTGGATTCTTCCCTGTTTTCCTGCAACTGCTGCTTATACATGACTTTCTCATTAAAGACCACATCCCTAGATCGAATGATTTTCTTGTCCTTAATACTCCAACATTTATATCCAAATTCATCACCACCATAACCAATGAAAGTACATTTTTGATTTAGCCTCTAGCTTAGTCCTATCATCCTTGTCTATGTGAACAAACACCTCACATCCAAAGACTCTAAGAAATGAATAATCAACTTTCTTACCATACCAAGCCTCCTCAGGTATGCCTCCATCCAAGGCACTTGAGGGTCCTCTATTTATCAAGTAATGTTGTGCTCACCACTTCTCGCCCAAAAAGAAGGAGGCAATCCGCATGTAATCTCATGCTCCTAACACGTTCCATTATTGTTTCTGTTCATCCTTTCTAATACCCCATTTCTGTTGTGGAGTTCCTGGAACCATCTTTTACCTGTGGATTCCATTCTTAGAACAATAATCATTAAATTCATTGCTGCAATACTCCCCTCCATTATCTGACCTGAGACATTTTAGCTTAAGACCTATTTCATTCTCAACCAAGGCTTTCCATTTAACAAAAGTGTCAAATACATCATATTTGTTTCTAATACAATAAACCCAAACTTTCCTTATTGCATCATCAATAAAAGTAACATAATAACTTGAACCCCAAGAGATGATACCTGAGCTGGCCCCCACACATTAGAATGCACCAGCTCTAACTTACTCTCTTTCTTTGTAGGTCCAACCTTGAGAAACCTTACTCGCTTATATTTCCCATATATGCAGTTCTCACAGAAATCCAAACTTGTTTCTGTATATCCAGGAAAATTCTTCTTTATGATGTTCATGCCCTTATGGCTCATATGACCAAGCCTATAGTGTCATAATGTTGTATCTACATCTAAAGCCACAAGATTACAATCATTAGTACTATCAATGGTTAAATACAAGGTTCCAACCTTCTTACCTCTTGCCACCACAAGAGCACCCTTGGTAACCTTCCAAGAGTTTCTCTGTAAATATCATAGTATAACCATCACTTCCCAACTACCCCGCCGATATCAAATTTCATCTTAATGTAGGCACATGTCTGACATCCTTCAATAGCCAAGTATTCCCATTCTGCATCTTAACCTGAACAGAACCTTTCCAACTATGCTGCAAGGCTCATCATCACCAAGAAAAACATGCCCAAAATCTCCTTGAACATAATCAACAAAATAATGCCTATGTGGAGAAGCATGGAAAGAAGCCCTTGAATCTAAAACCCAAGATTCAGTAATATTGTGCAAAGAAAGAATCAAAGCATCCTGACATACATTACCCGTTGCCACATTTGCCTCCTTGTTTTCTTCTTGTTGTTTCTTCTTATCCCGAAGCTCCCAACAGTCCTTCTTTGCATGCCTAGGCTTTCCACAATTCCAAAGATACAATCTTGTTCTTGGATTTTGACCTTGCCCGATCTTTTGATTTTCCACGGTTTCCTCTATTCTTCTGTCTCCCTCTAGTTTCCACTATCAAAGCATTCCCTGAAGTAGAAGATTCCCCAGAGATTTTTCTTCGCATTTCCTCACTTAGAATCACCCCTACAACATCCTCAAACTTCAACTTCGAGTTAGCTAGAACCGAGTTACTTACCGCCATTACAGGCTATTCCAAATCTCAGGTAAAGAGCACAAAATTAATAAATCCCTAACTTCTTCATCAAATTCTATTATAACTGAATCTAGCATATTCACTACCGTATTGAAATCATTTAAATGATCTCTGCTATTGAACTATTCTCAGACATCTTCATATTAAACAACTTTTTCATTAAAAATATCTTATTAGAGGCAGAGGGTTTTTCATACAACTTCCCTAATGCATCCATTAGATATTTTGTAGTCTTTTCCTTTGAAACATTAAATAATACCGAAGATGCAAGACTCGGCATGGATTGTTCCAAGTGCCTTCCGATCAAACAAATCCCATTCCACATCTGTCATACTCGAGGTTTGTTCACCTTCTCGGATAAAAGAGTATAAAGATCCTTCGATAAAGGTAATCTTCCATTCTGCATCTTCCAAAGAATGAAATTCTACCCGTTGAATTTATCAACCCTAGATCTTCCTTCATCTGCCATAGCTCCCACTCAAGCAAAATACTTTCCTGCGATTCAACACTTCAAACAAACCAAACTAGGCTCGATACCAATTGTTAGGAAATAAGGGATAAAATATGCGGAATAATCCCTCACAAAATTGCAAATGAGAGAAAATAATATGTAGAAATTATTACGGATCTCAAATAAAATTGCAAAATAAAATAACACAAAGACAAAGAGACAAAGATTTAACGTGGTTCACCCAATTTGGGTTACATCCACTAAGAATCACTTACTCAAATTTTATTACAAGCCACCGCTCTATCAATACAATACCCAGATCCGTTTGGAGCTATGCTCAACAAACTCTACAGAATTCACAGCCGAATTCAAAACACATCTGCAATACATTTGCTTGTACATCTATCATATGCATAAGACCATATAAATAGACAACTACTTAAGCAGTTTTACAAAACCGTGGGTATCAAAACCATGGGCAAAACCCATCCCATAAACCTATGGGTCAAAAAAACTCGCCCATATGAGAAAAGCATGTTTCCCGATATGTCGGGTGCATTTTTCGAGGCCAAAAATTTTACGCCTAAAAGAATTTTTTTCGATGGTGCGCCCGAACCCCCATGAGGATACATGAAAAGTGTATAGTATTCTTAATGTACAGTCTTCAACACTTTCACACATGAAAACAGGCTCCACAACCTAACATTGTGCATGATCTACTCAAAGGGTCAAAAAATAACTTCACCATGGTCCATGGTGATGGAAAAAAACATCTGGATGGCCAAATCGTAGCCTTCATCACTTCTTATGGATTTATAAGACTTGGATATGAAGATGTATCATTTAACGCATTTCATATAATCTTTGCAATATATCAATGGTGGACTGGTCTACCTCTTGTAAGCTAGATTTATAATTAACTATAATGACATAAAGACAAGTGTGAAATTAGATTCAAACCTAAGGAATATTCTAATGAAATTTTTTCCTAATGGTATGAACTAAATAAAGAGCCCTTTGAACCAAAGTGAGGGAGTTAATGGTGAATCTCAATATGATGCTTCACAAGATACATGAAGTGGGCCAACATACTGATGACAACATGCTAAGATTCTTCACAAATGCCCAACTTCCGAGGTGATTTTTATGCTAAGAATAACTCAACCAATGGATTTGGATGAAGTAAAAAAGCTTACAATTAAAGTGGAATATGATCTGATCATGTCGGGAAAAATTAAGAAAGGTCCAAGTAAGGAGAAAGGCCAAAGCTCAAGCATGGGTACCACAAATTCATTAGTCCAGAAATTGGCTAATGATGTCTTGTCTCTTAAGAATTAGCTAGCTCAAGATTTCATGAGTAAAGAAGCACCCAAGAATAACTTTCCAAATAGATAAAGGATTGGCCTACAACCTTGCCTATTCATTCTTGAGATTCCTCTAATAAATGTATCTTGTGATGCTAAGGAATAATAAGAAATTGAAGAGACAAAAGAATTAAATGAGGACAATAACATCTTATAGATTGAATAAGTAGAAGATGATGATAGATTCAATTTTGTTGATTGTTCTTAGAGAAGATGATGATGAATATGAAACAAGATTCTCGTTTTCCATATTCATCGGATCTTACTATAAAAGGGATATTCTTCCTCCACTATTGCAAAAAATAAGGAGGATCCTCATGTGGAAAATCTACCAAAAAAAAAAAGTAAGAGAGGATCCCCATTTCTACCCTATATGGAGTTTGCAAAAGAGAATCCTAATTTTGTAGAAATAAAGAAGCAATATGAGATACCAAGTAAGTCTTCTAGTACTCACAACTCTAGATCTATTTCTAAGACTAATCTTGTAAAAGCTAGTTCAAATTCTTATTCGAAATTATCAACCACTTCACAATCAATTTCTCCATTGGCTAGAACTAGAAAAATTTATAATGTTGTTCTTCCTCCTACAAAAACATACACTTCCTTAGGAATACATACATGATACAATTTTTCTCCATCTGACATCATTGAGCATGTGAACAAGTCCAAGTTTTATATTTGTGAATATAAGCTCTTACAAACCCATCTAAAGTAATTTCAAAGGCTTGTCAGCTATATCAAGGATAGTAACCGAAGAACCAATGTTCAAAATCCCAACTCCAAAGAGTTACAAAGTAAACACCTACTCCTCCCACAAAAATGTGCTTACCCTAAGCACATCGAAAACCAAAAAAAAAAAACCATTCTACCTTTCCCTCCTAATTAAAGGCCACCAATTGAACTATTTCATAATAGACTTAGGTGCTTTAGATAATGTAATTCCAATAAAAGTTTCTAATTCCCTAGGTCTTACCTTAACATGAACAAGTACTTATTACTATTATATGGATTGTAATCAAGTTCTAATAGTTAAAATAATCAAATAGGATCAAGTGGCCCTTATGGATTTTATAGATAAGAAGGTTTTGGTGAATATTTTGGTAGCAGAAATTCCAACATCCTTTGGTATGTTGTTGAGCGGGAGTTTCTGCATATATTTATGTAGTGAGATACAATTGGTTTGGTCCTCGACAATCATTCCAGTTAAAGGATACATGAATAATTTTTTACCTATGTGAAATATTAAGTACATCATCCAAAATTTTAACTATCTAAAGGCTGACATATTGTTTAGAGAAAATGGATTGGGTAACTACTTCCTAACTACGACGAGAGATGAGAATATGCATATCATTATAGAAGATGAGGAATATCATATATGGACAATGGAATTTTACGAAGACCACTATGGTAGAATTTTTAGAGATGGAATTTTCCTAACTTCTTGAAATGGTGTGTTACATTGTTTTTCCTATTAATTACAATTTTAAAATAACAATATAATAGTACAAAATATGAAGCCCTTGTTTTATGGATGGATGTTCTGAATCTATGGGTATAAAAAGATAAAATTTCTTGACTCGATACTAAGAATATTGTAAATAAAGTGAGAAATCAATATCAGGTGAATAATCTAAAGCTCAAGAATTATAGAAACCAAGTATGGTATTGCATTGAATATTTTGATTCTTTCTCTATCCATTTTTTCTCTCATGACAAAAATGAGAAATTGGATTGTCTTGAAGTCTCATCCTCTCTTATGACCTTGCACTCATCATTTAATCAAGGATAAATGATTCTTGAGATGGTGTTCGGGTAAAGTGTCTCGAGAAAATGTAAATCATTGGTAGGAATTCAACAATGGTGGCCATATTCTTTGTTTTTGGAATAAAGACATCAACAAGATTTTCTATGAATGAAGTGATGCTCCAAACCAATATTTTGTTGCGAGATGAAGATAAGAAGGGATTGAATTAGAAGGGGTCATTATATCTTTGAAAGGAAAAAAATATTCCCAAAGGTATTCTGTCTATTGAAGATGTGTTTGATAAACATGAAAGATTCGTGAAGGAGAACGCTAAAGATTCATCTCGATGTCCCATGAATTTTAGAAATAAAATATCGATACTACTGATTAAATAATAATGGTTAATATTTTCAAGTTGTGTCCACCATAAGAGAAGAGAATATTACTATCATTGTTAAGGAAATGTTATGATGTTTTAACATAATATTTTTATGAGATCAAGTCATTCCCACCTAAAGACATACATCATTCAATCTCATTGAAGGCCGAAGTCAATCATTTTAGGAAAAAGCAACGACCATATAACTGAAGATTACGAGATACAATCAAAAAGAAGAGTCGTAAAAATGCTAAGTGCAAGAATAATTTTACCTATTCACTACTCCATGTGTGTATGAAAGAAAAGTGGATAAATAAGGATATTTGTTGATTTCAAGAATTTGAATCAGGCCTCATTGAAAGATAAATACCATCTTCCTATCATGGATCACATCCTACATTTAGTAAGAGGACTAGATATTTTTTCATTGCTAGATGGATTCTCTGGGTACAACCAAGTGCATGTGGTGGAAGAAAAAATACACAAAACATTATTCACACCTCCATGGGGAACTTTCACCTTTAGTAGAATGTCATTTGGTTTTATCAATGTGAGAGGAGCGTTTCAATGGGAAACAGATCTTGCCTTCAAATACCTCAAACACTGAATTTTCATCTACCTTTATTACCTCATTGTATTTTCAAAGAAGCGAGGAGATCATATGAAGCATCTAGAACAAGTGCTAATAAGGTGCTGACAACATGGAATCTCTTTAAATTCTAAGAAATATATTATTTTTGTTACTAAAGGGAAACTCCTTGGACACATTGTGAATAGGAGAGGAGACAAAAACAATTTAGAAATAATAACGTTAATTCAAGAACTATCCTTACCCACGAGAAATAATAAAGCTCATTCTTTATTTGGTATAGTAAAAATTCTTTGCCACTTCATCCCCATTCTCATAAAACTAACAAAGAATATCACAAGTATGATGAAGCCCCAATCAAGTTTCAATTAGAGAAATGAAGGAAGGAAAATTTATGTATAATGAAATAAGAAATAACTAATTATCCTTCTCTCGGCATATCCTAACTTTGATAACTATTTTATTTGGTATTTTTATGCTTGAACACACACTTTCGGCCATATTAGTTTAGAAGAATGAAAAATTCATTGAATCACCTATCGATTTTATGAGCCTCCCACTAAAAATATTGAGTTGAGGTAACACAATGAAGAAGCATGCCTATGTTGTGATAAAATATTTGATGAATTTAATAGTTTACATGCTCAATTCCCACATTGTAGTGATTGTTTGAGCTCTGCAATCAAATAAATCCTAACTTAGAAGGATTGAGGAGCCAAGAGAGGTAATTGGATGGATAATATTTAAGAGTATGACTTGGAAATCCAACCTTCAAATCTTATTAGAGGAAGTGACTTGTTTAAGTTAATGGCTGAGGAAAAATACCTTGTGACTCAAAAAGATGTAAAAGAGTGTCGATGTTATTAATGTATGAGTAAGGTTTTGTCCCAAGTATTTTTATAAATACCACAAATGAGTGTTATTATGATATTACATACTTCCTTACTTGTGAAGAACTCTCGAATCATGTTAACTAGAAGCACCCACATATGTCATTTGGGATCACGTGCTATACAAGAGAAAATTAGATTGATGCTTTTGGGGTGCATTGATAAAGAGACACAAGAAATGTTGCTGAAATATTATCATGATGAATCTTGTTGTGGGAATTTCTCTACTATGGTGTCTCGCAAATAAGATCCTTTGTGGTAGGAAATAATGGTGTACCTTGTTCACATATTATCAATAGCGGGTTTCCAAATTGAAACCTTTTCAACAAGTTATTGGAAGATCACAACTTACTGCTTCTCCCCATAGATGATAGTCATCAAATAATATTTTCAATACTAGGTCCTTGATTTGATTGGAGTTCTAAATCCTCATTCAAGTGAAGTGCATAGCTATGTGCTAATAGTGAAAATTACTTCACAAAATGGGTGGAGGTTATCCCTATCAAACAAACAAATTCTAAAACAGGTATGTAATCGTAATCTGTTTTGGAATTCATCATTATATTTTATTTAATAATGCAAAGTACTTTTTCTCTATTGATTTGTGTGATTTCTATTATGGTTAAATAATATCACTTTTACATGCATTGGATTACTACCTATAAGAGAATAGTCGAAAGAGTCTAGAAATAAAAACATTGTAGCCATTATATGAAAGCTAGTTGATCGAGTCATATAAACTCATGCATACTAAGCTCTATTATGCCATATGGGTATATAATATAACCCTAAGAAAGGAAATTGGTATGGCACCATTCCAATTTATTTACCATATCAATGCCGATATTACAACAACTATTGAATTTCCAACCATGTAATTAGTCAAAGTTTTCAAAGATGGAAAATTTCATTAGTCTCTTGAAAAAATAATCTTGTATCTTGAAAAGGAGAGTGAAGACAGATTCAAAGTCATTCATCAACTAAAGGAACATCAACTAAAAGAAAAGAATATTTCGATGAGAAAGAAAAGGTAAGAGATTTCAAAATTAGTGATGTTGTGTTATTGTGGGATGAGAGGAGATATCCAAAAGGAAGTCATGGAAATTTAGATTCTCTATGTTTAGGACCATTATAGATCTAGGAAGCTTGTGGAGAAAATAATTTCTATCTTTCATATATGGATCGTACTTGTTGACATTTTTTGCACCTCGTGCAAAAAAGGTCAACTTGAAACTTTTAAGTTTCTCATATTGCTCGGCTACAATTTTTGGGGTATGTTCTGATCAGACATCTAAGAAGGGGATACAATTTGATTTCCTAGTTTTGGACAAGTTTAGAGTGTCATGCATCAAATTAAATAGCTGAAAGTGTTTCCCAGAAGGCAACACTTTGTGTATACCACCTCTCCAATGTATCATCTTCAAGCAAGACAATGCAGTAGCCTGGGAAGACTACTGCAAGGCCTTGGTGAATGCGGAAAAAGAAGGCATATGTAAGGTTTTACATTCGGAGCAACAATCTTAGTTGCATGTTCAAATCATGGAAGTGTACATTGTTATAAACAGTTGTATTCACAATGAGCTTTAAAAGGACACTTGAATTTAAATTATTTTTATGATATATTGAATTACTTAAGTGTTTTGATTTTTATAAATTCATTTATTGTCCATAAAAATGAATAGATTACATAAAAGAAAATAAATACATCTCATTACATGAAAATAGTTCATTTATTCATGAGGAATAAAATTACTGTAAACCCACACAAGCCATGGATGTAACTTATCTTTACTCAAGCTAAGAGGTACATATACATAAAAATGAAAGCAAAAGATTAAAGGTAGAACCCATCATTGCCTTGGGTTCTCGTTAACTTTGTCTTCTTGTATATATTCGTCTTCGGTGCAGCTCCATCTCCAACTTTGGTTTCAACTTTCTGCAGCTCATGTACTCGTGATCGAAAGAAAAATCAATTAGAGCTTAGTGTTTTAAACCTTGAATATTGTGCTATCAATTTTAGGTAGATGAATCTCTTAACTAAGTAGAGATAAGGTACATCAATAGCTGAAATAGAATCAAAAAGAGTATCTCATATTGTTGTGTTAAGAATCAAAATACGGAGTTCTATTGATGGCGAAACACAACACCCCTGAATGTCTGCAACCTGATGGGTTGAGACTCTCAGTGTGATTACATAACATGGAGCTTTTTCCAAGTGTGGTATGCGTTGTAAAATTGGAAAAGCTCTCCGGATGAAGGTTGGTTCCTATTCCTCTGTTCAGATGCACACGTAAAAAATGTAGAGGGTTTACTCAAAACCTAAACTAACTTTCCAAGGAGACAGGGTAAGAAGATGCATAAAATAAAACCTAAACTACAAAGGTGATGCACCGAGGAATGAAGAACACCGACTTGCCAATAAACACAAACCATTAAAATGCAATGCAAGATCATGCACAGATAACCAGATTTGTAGTGAAAGATCAAAAGGATGCAAATGAACATAGAGAGGGTTGAGAATCATCCACAGACATGCATTATTTTCTCTAAATATTGACACAATACACTACAAAGTTCCAAGAGGAAAAGTTGCATTACAATTTTACATGGGAGGTTTGAACTCCACAAGCTCACCTGCCAAAGAGAAGAAGGGAGGGAAAAAAGAAGTCCAACCTTTGGAAAGAAGCCCCTCCTTACAATTTATAGGAAGAATGAGAGAGGAAGAGAGAGGAACTCCAAATCTACCCCAACCACCTCAGGATTGTATTTAATTCATCTCATAATGGTGGTAGGTAAGAACCAAGCAAACCCAAAAAGTGGCAAACTGTACTTTTTATTTTTAAGAATTTATTCTCTCCCAATTAAATATATACAATAGTAGTTGGATAGAGGACTCTTGTAAGCTTTCCGAAAATTCCAACCTTGTGTGAATCCGAGCTCCTTGTGAAAAGTTGTGGCCATCGAATATCTAGGTCGGGGTTTACTTCTGTTAGCGCTCAAAATGTTCGCACCTCCCGAAGGTGCACCTGCACATCCATTTGCATGTCATCATACTCTTAAGCGCGCGCAGAGTGCATCCATGTTCATGTTCGACACTCCTTGACGTACGATTTCTACCTTTGCCTTAGCGCGAACTTTTTGTGTTGACACTTTTCTACCTATGCTGGGCGCATCCATGTTCATGTCGACACTTCTTAATGTGCGCCTTCTTCCGTGCCTTGGTGTGAACTTTTTGTGTCAACACTTTTCTACTTGCGCCTTCTACTTGCCTTGGCATGAACTTCTTTGTGTCGACACTTTTCTACTTCTACTGCGCCTTGGTGTAAACTTTTTTGTGTCGACACTTTTCTACCTACACCTTCTACCTATGCCTTGGCACAAATTTTTTGTGTCGACACTTTTCTACTGCACTGAGGTGCATCCATGTTCATGTCAAAACTCCTTGACATGCACCTTCTACATGTGCCTTAGCACGAACTTTTTGTGTCGACACTTTTGTACTTGCGCCTTGGCGCAAACTTTTTTGTGTCGACACTTTTCTACCTGCGCCTTGGCGTAAACTTTTTTGTGTTGACACTTTTGTACTGCGCTGTGGGCACATCATCCATGTTCATGTCGACACTCCTTGACGTGTGCCTTCTACCGCACGCCTTAGTGCGAACTTTTTTGTCGACACTTTTCTACTGCGCCTTCTACCCGTGCCTTGGTGTGAAATTTTTTTGTGTCGACACTTTTCTACTCCGCGCCTTCTACTGCGCCTTGGCATGAAATTTTTGTGTCGAAACTTTTCTACCTATGCCTTTCTACTCTATGCAAATTTTTTTGTCGACACTTTTCTACTGCGCCTGCAGGTGCATCCATGTTCATGTCGACACTCCTTGATGTGCGTCTTTTACTTGTGCCTCAGCGCGAACTTTTTTGTCGACACTTTTCTACCTGCGCCTTGGCATGAAATTTTTGTGTCGACACTTTTCTACCTACGCCATGGTGCATCCATGTTCATGTCGACACTCTTTGACATGCGCCTTCTACCTACGCTTGGCGCAAACTTTTTCATGTTGACACTTTTCTACTGCGCTTCTACTTGCGCATTAAGTCACATTTGTGACACAATAAATATCGGGCTCGAGTTTTCTTTGATTTCCATATTTCTTTGATTATCTATATCTACCCGGGGGGGAGATATTTACAACAATTTGGTGACTCAACGGGATCACCTGCCTGCTAGGTAGAAGATCAGTGGCCTTTTAGCAATCCATTGGGCATGGAGTCATAAGCAATAACTTGAAACCATCCTGATATCTAATCCCGAGCCTAATACTGCAACTCCTTTTCTGAGAGCACGTTGGTTTGTAGAAATTCAACCTGAGAGCAACAAAACCTGTGTCGAAGCACTTAGGGAAATTGAAACCTAACTACAACAAGAGAATGTGCATACGCACTTAGAGGAATTTGAAATCTAGGCTAATATTTAAAAGGGTAAACCTTTTCCTTTTAGTATCAATGTTTAAGATGGATTTTGTTAACCGGAATCGGGAGTTATTCTCCATCCAATGTAGACAATTAGAAGGCATTACTACTTTTACATCACGTGACCATGTAGCGGCCACTCCAAATGGCATCAAACTTGGAATGCTTTCCTGGTTTTGCCCGATCTACATCCCATTTTAGAACTAGGTCCCCTTCCTAGAAGGTCCTTGCTCTTGCCTTCTTATCAAACCATATTTTTACTAAGGCCTGATCTCTCTCGATCATCTGAACTGCATGCTCTCTAATTTCTTCCAATTCCACCAACTCTACATATCTGGCCTCCATTGGTTCGAACTCAGCCAACTCCAACTACTTCATGAGCTCCAATGCAGGTAGTTCTAATGATATAGGCAATACCGCCTCTTTCCCATAGACCAATTTGTAGGGAGAACTACCTGTAGACCTCTTTGGCGTTATCCTGTCAGCCCATAATGCTGATTTTAGCTTGGTATGCCATGTCCTTTGGTTTTCATCTAGAGTCCCGATGATCCTTAGCAAATTCTTGTTTGTGGACTCTGCCTAACCATCACCCTACGGGTAATAATTTGAATAGGTGCTCAAATAGATTCCATTCTTGATGGCCCATTCTCGTAATTTTGGAACCTATGAATGTCAATGCATTGTCTAATATGATAGTGGCCAGCACACCGAACCTAGTCACTATTCCTTCATAAAAGTCTAGTATGTTAGACTCATTTGCTTCTTTGAGCACTACTGCTTCAATCCACTTGGTGAAATAGTCTGTTGCCATGAGAATCCACTTGTGGCCTTGGCTTGAGTTTTGGTTGATGACCCCGATGAAGTCCAATCCCCACTCCATAAATGGTTGGTCAACCAAAATTGGGTGCAATGGAAGCACTGCTAGTCTTTCTTTTCCTGTGAAGAGTGCACATTTCTTGCACTTTCTTATCCATGTATATGATCCTTCAACGAACACGTCGTCCAATATTACCCTACCTTCATTATCTTGAGAGACGTTACTCATGGGGCAACATTTCCTCTAGAATCTCCATCATGAAAATCTCGTAACACCCTCTCAATTTGAGTTGTTAATGCACCTCAATCGAACTCTATTGATGTCCTTTTTAAACAAAACACCATCAATAAGCACATATGGAATGTCTTGTAATCTAAAGTATCTCCTCTTTGCTTTGCTCATTTATGGAGGGTATAGGCCTGCCTGTAGGAAGTGTATCATATTATGAGTCCAACAAGGAGTGGGCACATCATCATTTTCTTATTCATGACCATCTTGTAGTACCAAAGACAGGTCTCTTTTTCATCACCTGCTCCAACTTGCCGACTCAAAGCTAGCTATTCACATAGTCCTTTTCCATGAACCAGCTTAGTGACCTTAATTTCGATGTCATATTCCATGACACGAGTGATCCATCCTGCACGTTTCTCATTCAGATCCTTGTTTAGAAGGAAGTCCTTGACTCCCGCATGAGAGACCAATAATTGGATCTTGTTCTTTGAGACTAGGTGCTTGAATTTCTTTAAGCTCTTGATCACTGCAAAGACATGATTTTCAATGAAAGAGTACCTTGTTTCGTATTCCTCCAGGCCTTGACTGAAGAAAGCAACTGGTTGTTCTAATCCCTCTTTGTTTTGTTGTACCAAGATTGCAGAAATTATGTCTCCACCACCGAAGGCATATAGCATGAAGTCTTTGGAGAAGTCTAGATTGACAAGAGTCGGAGCTTGAGATATAGCCTCTTTTATTGCCTCAAAACTTTCCTTGCCTTCAGCTATCCACTTAAATACCATGCTCTTCTTCAACATTAGCATTATTGGTTTCACGAGAGTGACAAAATTTGGCACAAATCTGCGGACAAAATTGATTCTTCCTAAGAAGCTTTGAAGATCCTTCTTGTGACTTGGCAATGGCAATGCTCGAATTTCTTCAACTCTTTCTGGGTCAATCGTTAACCCCTCCTTTGAAACAATATGGCCTAGAAGTTTTCCTTCGTGAGCCAAGAATATGCATTTTTGGGATTTAAAGATACCCCAAATCTTCTACACCTCACGAAATACTGTCTCGGATGAAAGAGGTGATCTCCGCATTTTTGGAGAATACAGTGATGTTGTCAAGATATATCGAACTATTTTATTGATCAGCCCCTTGAATTCCATATCCATTGCCCTTTGGAAAGTTGCTCCAGCATTTGATAGTCCAAATGGCATCTTCTTATAGGCATAGGTGCCCCATTTGGTGGTGAAAGCCATCTTGAATCTGGTCATCTTCTTTCACCATTACCTCATTAAACCCCGAGTAGCCATCTAGGAGAGAGAATATCTCCAAACCGAATACTACTTGCAATATTTGTTCCATTGAAGGAAGTGGGTAATGGTCTTTGAGAGATGCCCTGTTGAGGTCTCGAAAGTCCACATACAACCTGATTTCTCCATTCTTCTTCCTGACTAAAACCAAGTTTACAACAAACTTGAGTGCTTGATAGGAATATAATGCTTGCCTCTATTATCTTGTTTAGCTCTTTCTTCATTAGAGGCTCAATGTGAGGGTTGATTGGTCTGCTTGCTACCACGGTGGGCTTAGCATCTAGATCCAATTCTATGGTATGTTGTGCCAACTTCAGATTGAATCCTCTCAAGTCTTTATAGCTCCAAGTGAAGACATCTAGAAATTCTTGGCAAAGCTGTATGAAATCCAATTTCTCCTGTCTAGTGGCCACTTTACCAATTTGAAATGTTTTACCTTGCCCAACCAGAATTGGCTCTAAATCTTCTCTCCGACTGTATGTTAGCCTTTTCCTTACGGAATCCAGTCGTTAGGGTTGAAGATAGACTCAATGTTACTAAACCCTTGGGAAGCTTGTTTGTCTCGTAGCTATAATACTTGATTCCCATACCGCTGCTCTAGTCTGTCCTTATTCCTAGTTGAGAATTCATCCTCTTCTTGTAAAAAATTAATGATATGTTGATCGTTCTCAAACACTGCCACTTGTGTTATTATCTGGAACTGCGGCCTCACAATCACATGCATATATGGTTGTGTTTTTTCCCTTCTGATGTTGTCAACCACATCAAACATTGCTCCAACTGCTGTGAGCCTATCTGTAGCTTCATTTTTCTTCCTGGGTATGGACATGATGTTGAAAGCTTTGAAGTCCTCAACAAGGTCCCATACCCTGTTCTTGTAGTTCTTCAGCAGGTCATTCTTTGTAGCATGTTGTCCCCTGACTTGGTTGACGATTAGCTCGCTATCCCTGAACACCTGCAAGTTCTTTATGCCCTTTTTCCCGGCCCAATGAAGTCCATGAATCAAGGCCTCGTATTCAACTATGTTGTTTGAACAGGAAAACTAGAAATGGAAAGCTGAATAATATTTGATGTCTTGAGGTGAAACAAGCATCGCTCCTCCTCCCCGCACCTTTCCTACTTCCTTATCCATCAAAAATAACTGCCATACCTCATTGTCATCCTTATAGCCTGATTTGGTGATTTTAGGAATATGATGGTTTTCTTCATGTATGCAATAGACTCCTAGCTTAGATTCTTCTGCGCTTATTCGTAGGGATCAAAAGCATGTACCTTGCTTGCCCATTCATCAAGAGTCGAATCTGGGATGCTTCCAACTTTGGTGTTAGCTTCATCTGTGCCTGGATAATCTTCTTGATCAAATCTTTGAACAATTGGCATTAATTTGGCTTGGAGTATGAGGCTCAATATGAAAGTTTGCAATCGGTTCAGATCTGATTGTGACCTTAGTACCATATCTTGTTCTCGAACAACATGTGTGACCAGTCGGTAGATAAGTAGCCTCAATTTTATTGTGAAATCCCTTGATAAGCATAGGGAAAAGAGTGGTGGAAAATCTATTACTAACACATCTTGCAAAATGGTAACATTGGGGCATGGATGTAAGATAAGATTCAAACCTTTAATCACTCCCACCATTCTCTTGCTGTCCCATCCAATTACACTACCCCTTTAGATATGACTTCATATTAGAGACCCGGTGATCAGCTATTTGCTTGGGCATGATGAGAACTACTTGCCCTAGAATCAATCATGCAATTGTGTACTAGTTTATCCCCAATGATTAATGAAACGTAGAATGGAGGGGGTTTACAAGTTTACCTTGTTGTCCTCCATGATTCCCTTTAGACCGAGAATCATTTGTTAGGACCTTCTCTTGCATATGGCCCTGCTTGGTTGAAGTTGACCAATTCTTCATGGCAGCTTGTAGAAGACATCTTTGTCCTGGGATGGATAACGATTCCCACATTGATATATTCACATTTTTCTTCTTCATTTGATCAATGATGCTAAATGGGGATGAAAGATCTCTTTGTTGTCTTTTAGGCTGCACATTCCTTTTTGTGCATGGGCAGCAGTGATTTGGCATTTGAGTTGGCTTATAAGGTGGTTTGGGCTATCCTTGCATGTTTGGAGCTATATTTTGCTTACCAACACCTTGTGGAGTGATGGAAGGTTGTAGATCACTTGGAGCCAATGACTACCCTTCACCACTATTCCTCTTCTTTGATCTTGTGTTAGCTACTACTACACTCGAGAAGTTGTTTGATTCATTCCACAAAATCCTCGGCTTGCCGATTCACAAGTACGGTATCATTTAGAGTGTGTTTTGCTAAGATGTCCCTTGTTGCTATTTTGTTTCTTGACTCACTTCACCCTCTACACCAGTAGTTGTCACCATCAAGGCTTGGTTCAAAGCACCATTGAAGCACATAGATTGGTTGTGAGGTTCATTGCATGGAAACACCAATCATACTCTTGAGCCATGTTGTTTTCTTGGCACTAGTGATTTAGAAGTAGATACAACATTGGGGTTATAGGGCTGAAATGGTCTATTGGTGGGAGGCCTTACTTGGCTTTGAATTGAAGCTGGATTGGGTGGCCTATTGGGCTGGTATGGTTGCCTATTAGGTTGAGCTTGAGGCTGATAAGAAGGTCTAAAGCTTTGGGACTGCTTTTGCCTCTTGAGTGTAACTAGCTCATTTCCCAAATTTTGCAATTGTTTCATGACTACTTGGAGTTCATTTGAAGCACTAGAGGATGAAGTAGATGTTTCATTTGAACTTTGATTTCTAGGAGTGGGAATAGGAGCCAAAGTGGGTGCTTGACTAGTGCTTGGATTTTCTAAGTTTGGATACAAGGGCATGGGAGGCCTAGGAGCCAGCTTATCAGCTTGAATAAGACAGATTTTCAGCTCTAATGGCAATGCTATAAGCAGCAGGTAAGGTTGTGCCTCCCATAGATTGAATTAACATAGAAATATCAGAATTCAAAGCCTTAAGATAATATAGAAAAGCACCTTCGTTTGTTGGCCTAATGGCCACTAGAATTCTATCCCAAGACCTTTGAAATCTGAAGTTGAAGTTAGTCAAAGACACCAAAGTCACAAGACACACGAGGACAACATAGTGAAATACGGGATAACTTTTTTTTTTTTTTACTTGCTTTGACACAACACAACACAACATGTCGTCACAAGGTTACAACCAACACTAGGAACCACTTGTTACTGGGGGAGACCACAAGGTCAAGCATGGAAAGCGTTCACACCTATCAAGGACAATGTACTCTTCTTTTGACAAGACAACATGGAAGTCCAATCCACATGACACACTCACAAACTAGGGCATCCCATGGGAAATTTCTTGTTAAATTTTCTTGTTTACTAAAGTTTCTCTTAATTCTTAACTTACATTCTTAAAAATTTCATGTTACGATTCACACAATTATTTTCACAAGGAGAACTTCTTTCTTTTCAACGGTTCACTAAATAGCTTAAGGCCAAGCTTTTTAAGCCCTGGGATCATCAATTTGATGTCCAAATCTCTTTATTCATTTGATTTTAGAACTTTTTCCATTTCTTACAAAGTTAATTAAACTTACTCGAACCACTAACACATGTTCCAAAACTCTATTGCACTGGTGAAGGCATAAGCTCCGATTGAGAGAAAGGTACCGCTTAGGGTTCATAACAATAGCCTTCTTGTTTAAGGATTAAATTTTGACCTTGCTTAAGAAATATCACGATGAATCAAGGCAAGGGTTAACGAAACAGGACAATGAATTTAGCTTCGAGGTCACATTGTTTACTATCGGTCTTTTATTGAGGTTAAGAGTTATCAAGATTGGTTAAATGTTCCATCTAGAATTTACTTCATTAAGTTTGACAAAGGAGGACATTTCAAACGATAAAGAGAGATTTAAGGTTTAAAAAATTAATTTCCTCCTACCTATTAAATCCATCATTATCTAAAATCTAACCATTGATTTCACCATGAGATCATTTAAGGTTTCACCAAAAAAAAGGGTAGTGTTTATTAGCTTGGATCGAATAAAAAATAATAATAATAAGTTATCATATTTCGTTACAAAAGATAGTTTCCTCTTGATTGTTCCAGGTCTCAAAGGTTATCAAGTAGATCACATCTACATTAATATGTTCATATACATAAATTTTGGTTTAACTTTTATCAGGACTATCCAGCTCACTTCATAGTGCTTACAAACTCATTGCTACTAAGCCTTAGGAGGATTTACAACTCAACATTTTAACTCAAGAGAAAATTTTAACAGTACTCATTTGCGGAAACAAAACAAGGTTATATCAATTCATTCCAACATGATGCACAAATCAAAGGGACATACCATCTCTATTGAACCATGACTAGGGAGCAAGAGAGTAATAACATGGGACATGCCCCGCTACTATACTAAGGGTTAAAATTCACTAGAATATCCCATAACCAAGCGGTAATCAAATTTCATCTTTCACATGATAACCAAACAAGCCAAAGTTTCAACAGTTACAACAACAATACTCTATAATACATTTACTAGGCACTAACCCTTCTTCTAAAATGTCCAAAGGCCCTTTCCAAATTTTATAACATAATACACATTCATACAAAGGAACATCATAACCAAGATTGATGCAATAATCTACAAGTCTTTCCATCATCTAACCACGTAAGCCATCTGCAACAATTAATAACCTGAGTCAGTTCGCGAGAACTGAGCAAGATAAGACTATACATAGCAACAATAAGCTACTAGCTAACAATACCATGAAAGGAAACATTCTATTTTAGGAAATGGATCAAAGTTCTAACCTCTAACAACCTTTTGAAACAAGATATAATTTTCAACACATCAACTAAGAAGAGAACCATAAGTTTTAGTTATGAAGATACCTCTAAAACTATAAAAGTTTGACAACCAATTACGCAAGACTATGAAATTTAAATGAATAGACACAACGGTTGAGAGTATTAGGATTTCAATCATATAATCCCGTAGATTACGTGATTGAAAACTAAAGTGTAACCCATCAATCCACATTCTCAAGGTGAAGTCAAAAGATAAAACCAGACCCGATCTTAGCTGCCAAAAAGAATATAGTTTTGGAATCGTTCCGTAGGGCCATAGGCCTAATAGGCTAGAAATGAACAACGAGGGTAAAACAAAGTTCCATCATGTAATCAAAAGGTTTAAAGGATGAAAAACTTATATTCAAACCCACAACCATTATATCCTAGGTAATAAGTGACTTCATAGCTAATAAGGAGGAGTGGAAAGGATGGTAAGAATGTCTGGAATAGGTATTGCCTAACAGCTTACCTACTAAACATAACCAGGGTCGGAATAGCAACAAGCCTCATTAATACCCAAGTTGAGTAGGCAATCTAGTATTCTAAACACATCCTTTCAATTTTCGTAATACTTAGATTTATAACCCTCCCGTTCAAGAGGAACATAGCCATGAATCTAGACTTGGTTGAAATTTTCCGAGCGTCAACTCACTTTCTAATATCATAAACAATGTATACAAAGGAAAAGGTCTCTCAACTCTCCATAATTTGCATCTCATCACTAAGTTTATGGTAGCCTATGCGTTGATTAAACACATTATATACCATTGAAGATAGATATCCTCCAATAGCGAACTTCTATAACGATGTAATTACAATTATTACGTTCGACACAAAAACAAACTATTTCATAGCTTCTTTTCCCTTTTTGACAACAAAATATATTCACGACCTTCCATCACAATCATTCTAAATTTGCAATGAAAGGTCACTCATCAAGAAGGAAGTACAAAACAAGTTTGACTAAATTAAGGAACTTCATGTTACCTTAAGCAGTTGATGAAAACCTTAACTTTCACGAACCGTGAAAGATATTACCTTACTCCATCAAGGCATTATGTCTAAACATAATTAAATCGATCACACAAGGAATCATCAACATACCGTATCTTAACACTATAAAGGTCATTAATTTTGTCAAATTTTACTCATAGAAAGAGTAGAATTCAAAATGGGGTTCTATCAATAATTTATGCCCTTCTATCAACCCAGGACATATTTTCGCCCAAACATCCTTCTTAACAAGCATAAATATTGAACTTCTAATTTCCAAAGGCTCTAATAATTTGCACAATACATGAAGTGCATAACCACGCTTATCATAAAAATAATAATAATAATCTAACTATATGTTTTCCTCTAGGGCAACAACATAACAGAAACCAATACTAGTCAACGCTGCAACATTCCAGGGCTATTACATACCGGGTTCACCAAAGAAACAACGACATTTTGAAGAAGGAAGTAACTTTAAAATTATATATATATATATGTGTGTGTGTGTGTGTGTGTGTGTGTGTATATTTTTCATATGATCAATCAAAGCATACATGGGAACCTTTGTTTGTTTTATAAATATAAATGGGTTTGATCACATCAAGAAGAACAACCAATAGAGGCAAATCCGAAGTAACAAATTGTTAACCATGTACTGAACACAAATCCACAAAACCACATATTTAAACCAATTTCTAGAAAGAAAAAGTTTCATTTCAAGAGGTTATTAGATACTAGCATATTATGTATATGGTTAGTCTATCTTGCCTATTTTAACATCCACCGAGTCGTGTACATCCAGCAAGAAGGCTGCTCTGACCACACGCCATTCACTTTATCCTCTGCTTCATTTGGTCTTTTCTTGCAATATACCACACCAGGATTCCCTTTTGAAGGCACGACCCGGAAGAATGCAATAGGTGGTTGTCCAAACACTAGATTTATTCCAGCAACACTTTGCATTGGGGGGGTATAGGCAATGAAGCTGTCACTGCCTATAGCATCGGCCCGATGCGGATTTGCCTCTTGCAATGCCTTCGAATCTGAATCAGTAACCAAATACCCGTCATAAGGGCAGGCCCTAGTAGAACACAACACAAGCTAGGCAAGGCTTGCAGTAAAGATGTGTGCATCGGGTTTGCACAGCCTCATTAGGGTAAACAAGCTGCCTACAAACTGGACAGAAAACCAATTTATGAGAAGACAGAGGCCGTAGTCGGTGGAGCAGCTGAAGTGGAATAACTCAACGGAGGTAAAAATTGTGTGAAGGTGACGAAACAGAAGAAATATCTCCATTTCCATAGACAACAGCAACCTTGCCAGCAATCATCACATCAGTGGCTCTCATCAGACCATCTAGCAGAGAGTGCCTGCATCCGTACAAGCTATCGAACTGGCTCTTGGTAACAAAATCATTGTCATTAATAGCAGGGAAGAGCAGTGATCCAATAGCTTGCATCTGGTACAGCCTGTGAACACCGGTAGTTGTTTCCTCATATACAACAACCAATCTTTCCTTCCTCTTGTGATATATGTGGACAACATCAAACTCTCGGTGCAAACATTTCAGCTGTAGCTTGCAAGGTGTGATAATTCCAACAGCACCCTTTATGCCTGCCAATATAGTGACTCGTTGAAGATGCTCATATCATTGCAAAGCAAAAAGTGCTTCATGAATATTCTGATCTGAAACAGATCCGCCTCCATGGGATACTCTTCCATGAGTTACATCGTAAGACAGTAGAAATCAATAGAGAAACTTAACAATAAATTTCATCAGGTCTTCTGGTAATACTCTCACTGTCACTTACTCAATTTTGATGAAAATGTCTTGAAGGAGAATCCCGAATTTGAGGATGCATTCAATACATGCGAGCAGACAAACAGATTTGGACAACCTGCTTGGTGGAAGTGTTCAAAAAGGGCTTGTACTATCGCAACATGCCTGTTGCCTGGCTAATCATTGCGGCAGGCTGTTGCTTTGGATTCTCGAACATGAACACCCTTTGCAGCACCCAAAAACATGGAGGTAACACGCCTGCTTCCCTAGCTTGAAGCTTCATCTATAACCACCATATCAAACCCATGGGCTAGGCGCTGGAATTAAATGCGGGAATTGAAGTGGAAAGAGGGGAGGAGGATGGATCATTTTCCAAAGAGGATGTGTGCGAGGCGTTGCGTGTGGTGATGGGTAACGAAGAAAGGGGCGCAGAGATTCGATCTCGGGTGGGACAACTTCGTTGTGTTATACGCCGTAACATCGAACGTCAACAAACCTACATTGCAGAGCTGGTTGATCACATGCGCATATGTTTGGGTTGAATTATTTACGCCGATGGGCGTTATACAGCCGGATGCATTCACTCTGAATCAATGCCTGCTGCTTAGTCGATACAAGGGGAGGAGCATGTATGAAATCTTGGCCATCGCTGTCAATTTCAGGAGAACAGTCCACCCTCGCTTCACTTTGTAGCTTCTGTCTGTACACCACAATTTTGAGGATCTACACCCACCCACGCAACACCAGGGAGACAGACCTTCATTTCACCATTAATGAAACCACTATCCAGAACACGCTGTAGCAATTTCATCTGTTTCAGCATTTGATGGAGTGCAAAACAAGCATACGCGGTTTGAACAGACATGACAGGAGACCACGTGAACAGCAGGAGAAGTCAACAATTTAATCAATGAGCATGTGCGGCCACCAAGTCTCTTGCGTGAGCAGGTAAACAGAAAACAAAAGATTTGCAAAACAGGAAAATCAGTGGGTGCGGCCACCAACAGGGATTCCATCACGTCGCACAATAAAGTCTCCATCCTCCACGCAGTCAGGAAATGAAGCTGACAGGTTGGGGGGCATTACATTCTCCTCCCCTTAAGAAAGCATCGTCCTCGATGCGACATTACACAGAGGAAAGGAAATGGTACACAACAAGGGATAGATACAGAAGAAAACACACCCTATGGTTTGAAATTTTAGGTGATTAAAGCATGGTCACAAGGTAGCCTTAGGAACATTTGGTAGAAATTTTAACTTTCAAAGTTTTGTGAAGATTTGTAGTTCTTTCTTGTTCATCATTTCATTAGTCTCTTTCCATTATCATTTTTTTTTCTAGTTTTAGTTTCTTTAAAGAAAAAAAATATCATCATTGAAGAGTTTTGATTTATTCCTTATTGTGGGTTCCCAACATGAACTGCTAACACAACACCCTATCGGGTTCACAAGACCCTACAGATTCACAAGCACGCAAGTATATACTTCATGATTGTATTACACCACAAAAAGGTTACTCAAATACGGAATGGAATAGGCACAGTCCACATAACGTAGTACTCATCACACATCAATGACTGACACACAAAATACTCAAACAAAAGAGTACTACAATCCACCAGACATTCCCTCAATTTGCATCAATGAAAGACTCACATAACACCAAACCATGCTACAGGTACATAGTGTCCACAAGGGAATCAATGACATATCCACAACATCACAACACATATCCATCTGACATGAGTAACACATACATCAAAAGACCACTACCAAACATCACAATAACTCAACATATATCCTGAAACATCAACCATACAGACAAATATCATAAGCCTCCCTCAAACTCTTATGCCTCCCTCAATCTCTTATGCCTCCCTCAAACTCTTATGCCTCCCTCAATCTCTTATGCCTCCCTCAAACTCTTATGCCTCCCTCAATCTCTTATGCCTCCCTCAAGGAGGCCGGTTGTCCCTATGGTCCAAGACACATAGAGTTCGAACACTCCTAACCCAAGTGACATAATAACGCGTGGTTCAACAACCCACTAGTTATATGTACCCTTGGGGCGTACCCCATACAATGAAGCGGGTCCATAGGTCCAACCAATCCATGGTGCATCCCATGACCCTATTCACACATCACAACATTAGAACCAGCACAACAATCCAATCAAAGTGCCAAGTGGCAAAGTACAAGCCTTGGGCAAGGCGGTAAAAATTCCAAATTTAAAAGAAGACCCCAAATCAAGCTAAAATAAATGGCCAAATAGCCAAAGTTAGTATCAAAATCCCCATGTTAGTGCCACAAACCAAGGAAATGCCCAAATTGTAAAGCATTGCAATCAAGAAAAGATGCTGGTCCTTGCAAAATAAAGTAAAAGCTCAATTTACGAATAAAATCAACTTATAATAATGTCACATTACGATAACTGTGTGGCCTTATCTAGCCACCAAAGGGGTACTCAACGAGTTGCTAGCACTCGGAACATCGAGCCTCAGCTCGTAAAATACATATCAATAATACAACTGTCATCACCTCCATCTAAATCATCCCGCCACCCTTCGACAAGGCTAAACATAGTCATAGATACACTAAGGTTGCATACATACAACCACATAGGGAGAGAGGAAAGAATCACATGTTATCTACTAAACCAAGTTTTAGCTCGAGTTATTGACCCATGGTACACCATTCCTCACTCTCAACATACACTTCTACCGATTTCCCTCAGGATCGGTTAGCGTAAGGTTCACAACATAACATACAACAACATCACTAACATAACGGTGGCACACACATAACTACCATAACATCTTACGTATGGTACATATACAGGGTAGATCACAATCATACATTCACTGAGTGTAACACGTCACTTTACCACATTCTGCACCCAAAGTGCAAGCACCATACAATAGGGTTCATACACTCACCGTATGACCCAAAATCACAACATGAAGCATTACATATTACACAACTCATATATACGATGAACATAATAACATCACAACATAACAATAATTGCTTCATAACAAGGTGGTACACACATTTCTTCAAAACATGGTAAAAACATCATGATACAACTCATTTCTTTTAACATCAATCTAGTCATACAACACGTTGATACACTTACATATCACAACATGTCACAATGTTCCAACACTATGTCATCCACATTATAATTCTTTTCACACATCATAAACAACAATTCACACATGAACTCTTCATAGAATCCACAAGAAGGAGAGAGAATACTCCCATCCCCAACACATCAACATGATCACAAACACGCACAAGGTGACATACCCATCATGTGCGTTCACAATATCACAATTATGACATGGATCACATCACGCTTAAAGCCATTACTCTTCCAATATATACCACCATCATGCAACATCATCATCATCATGCAGTAACATCATGTAACACCAATCCGGCCCATAGGTTCGAGAGCATGAACCTATGCTCTGATACCAAAGTGTAGCACACCAAAATCACAGCACACACGAGGACAACATAGTGAAATACAGGATAACTTTTTTTTTTGACTTGCTTTGACACAACACGACACAACATGTCGTCACAAGGTTACAACCAACACTAGGAACCACTTGTTACGGGAGACAACAAGGTCAAAGCACGAAACGTTCACACCTATCAAGGACAATGTACTCTTCTTTTGACAAGACAACATGGAAGTCCAATCCACATGACACACTCACAGCTAGGGCATCCCATGGGAAATTTCTTGTTAAATTTTCTTGTTTACTAAAGTGTCTCTTAATTCTTAACTTATGTTCTTATAAAATTTCATGTTACGATTCACACAATTCTTTTCACAAGGGAGAACTTCTTTCTTTTCAACAATTGACTAAATAGCTTAAGGCCAAGATTTTTAAACTGGGATCATCAATTTTATGTCCAAATATTTTTATTCATTTGATTTTAGAACATTTTCCATTTCTTACAAGGTTAATTAAACTTACTCGAACCACTAACACATGTTCCACAACTCTATTGCACAGGTGAAGGCATAAGCTCCGATTGAGAGAAAAGTACCGCTTAGGGTTCATAACAATAGCCTTCTTGTTTAAGGATTAAATTTTGACCTTGCTTAAGAAATATCACCATGAATCAAGGCAAGGGTTAACAGAACAGGACAACAGAATTTAGCTTCAGGGTCACATTGTTTACTATCAGTCTTTTATTGAGGTTAAGAGTTTATCAAGATTGGTTAAATGTTCCATCTAGACTTTACTTCATTAAGTTTGACAAAGGAGGACATTTCAAACGATAGAGAGAGATTTAAGGTTCAAAAAAATTAATTTCCCTCCTACCTATTAAATCATATTATTGTCTAAAATCTAACCATTGATTTCACCATGAGATCATTTAAGGTTTCACCGAAAAGGTGTAGTGTTTATTAGCTTGGCTCGAATAAAAATAATAATAATAAGTTATCATATTTCGTTACAAAAGATAGTTTCCTCTTGATTGTTCCAGGTCTCAAAGGTTATCAAGTAGATCACATCTACATTAATATGTTCATATACATAAATTTTGGTTTAACTTTTATCAGGACTATCCAGCTCACTTTATAGTGCTTACAAACTCATTGCTACTAAGCCTTAGGAGGATTTACAACTCAACATTTTAACTCAAGAGCAAAGTTTAACAGTACTCGTTTGTGGAAACAAAACAAGGTTATATCAATTCATTCCAACATGATGCACAAATCAAAGGGACATACCATCTCTATTGAACCATGATTAGGGAGCAAGAGAGTAATAACATGGGACATGCCCCACTACTATACTAAGGGTTAAAATTCACTAGTATATCCCATAACCAAGCGGTAATCAAATTTCATCTTTCACATGATAACCAAACAAGCCAAAGTTTCAATAGTTACAACAACAATACTCTACAATACATTTACTAGGCACTGACCCTTCTTCTAAAATGTCCAAAGGCCCTTTCCAAATTTTATAACATAATACACATTCATACAAAGGAACATCATAACCAAGATTGATGCAATAATCTACAAGTCTTTCCATCATCTAACCACGTAAGCCATCTGTAACAATTAATAACCTGAGTCAGTTCGCGAGAACTGAGAAAGATAAGACTATACATAGCAACAATAAGCTACTATCTAACAATACCATGAAAGGAAACATTCTATTTCAAGAAATGGATCAAATTTCTAACCTCTAACAACCTTTTGAAACAAGATATAATTTTCAACATATCAACTAAGAAGAAAACCATAAGTTTTAGTTATGAAGATACCTCTAAAACTACAAAAGTTTGACAACCAATTACGCAAGACTATGAAATTTAAATGAATAGACACAAGGGTTGAGAGTATTAGGATTTCAATCATATAATCCCGTAGATTACGTGATTGAAAACTAAAGTGTAACCCATCAATCCACATTCTCAAGGTGAAGTCAAAAGATAAAACCAAACCCGATCTTAGCTGCCAAAAAGAATATAGTTTTGGAATCGTTCCGTAGGGCCATAGGCCTAATAGGATAGAAATGAACAATGAGGGTAAAACAAAGTTCCATCATGTAATCAAAAAGGTTTAAAGGATGAAAAACTTATATTAAAACCCAAAACCATTATATCCGAGGTAATAAGTGACTTCATAGCTAATAAGGAAGATGGAAGGGACGGTAAGAATGTCGGAATAGGTATTGCCTAACATCTTACCTACCGAACATAACCAGGGTTGGAATAGTGACAAGCCTCATTAATACCAAAGTTGAGTAGGCAATCTAGTATTCTAAACACATCCTTTCAATTTTCGTAATACTTAGATTTATAACCCTCCCGTTCTAGAGGAACATAGCCATGAATCTAGACTTGGTTGAAATTTTCCGACGTCAACTCACTTTCTAATATCATAAACGATGTATACAAAGGAAAAGGTCTCTCAACTCTCCTTAATTTGCATCTCATCACTAAGTTTATGGTAGCCTATGTAGTGATTAAACACATAATATACCATTGAAGATAGATATCCTCCAATAGTGAACTTCTATAACGATGTAATTACAATTATTACGTTCGACACAAAAACAAACTGTTTCATAGCTTCTTTTCCCTTTTTGACAACAAAATATATTCATGACCTTCCATCACAATCATTCTAAATTTGCAATGAAAGGTCACTCATCAAGAAGGAAGTACAAAACAAGTTTGACTAAATTAAGGAACTTCATGTTACCTTAAGCAGTTGATGAAAACCTTAACTTTCACGAACCGTGAAAGATATTACCTTACTCCATCAAGGCATTATGTCTAAACATAATTAAATCGATCACACAAGGAATCATCAACATAAGTATCTTAACACTATAAAGGTCATTAATTTTGTCAAATTTTACTCATAGAAAGAGTAGAATTCAAAATGGGGTTCTATCAATAATTTATGCCCTTCTATCAACCCAGGACATATTTTCGGCCCAAAACATCCTTCTTAACAAGCATAAATATTGAACTTCTAATTTCCAAAGGCCCTAATAATTTGCACAATACACGAAGTGCATAACCACGCTTATCATAAAAATAATAATAATAATCTAACTGTATGTTTTCCTCTAGGGCAACAACATAACAGGAAACCAATACTAGTCAACGCTGCAACGTTCCAGGGGCTATTACATACCCAGGTTCACCAAAGAAACAACGACATTTTTGCAGAAGGAAGTAACTTTAAAATTATATATATATATATATATATATATATATTTCATATGATCAATCAAAGCATACACTGGGAACCTTTGTTTGTTTTATAAATATAAATGGGTTTGATCACGTCAACAAGAACAACCAACAGAGGAAAATCCAGAAGTAACAAACTGTTAACCATGTACTGAACGCAAATCCACAAAATCACAGATTTAAACCAATTTCTAGAAAGAAAAAGTTTCATTTCAAGAGGTTATTAGATACTAGCATATTATGTATATGGTTAGTCTATCTTTCCTGTTTTAACGCATCCACGGTCGTGTACATCCAAAGCAAGGATCTTGCCTACCCAAATGCCCTTCACTTTATCCTCTACTTCACTGGTCTTTTCTTGCAATATACCACACTAGGATTCCCTTTTGAAGGCACGACTAGAAGGATGCAATAGGTGGCTGTCCAAACACTAGATTGCTTCCATGCAGCTGCTTTGGGGGTATAGGCAATGAATGCCATGCACACCTATAGCATCGCCCGACTCGATTTTCTGTTTGCAATGCCTTGAATCTGTATCAGTAACCAAATACCCATCATAAGGGCAGGCCCTAGTAGTACTCAGCACATAAGCTAGGCAAGGCTTGCAGTAAAGATGTGTGCATCGGGTTTGCACAACCTCATTAGGGTAAACAAGCTGCCTACAAACTGGACAGAAAACCAATTTATGAGAAGACAGAGGCCGTAGTCGGTGGAGCAGCTAAAGTGGAATAACTCAACGGAGGTAAAAATTGTGTGAAGGTGACGAAACAGAAGAAATATCTCCATTTCCACAGACAACAGCAACCTTGCCAGCAATCATCACATCAGTGGCTCTCATCAGACCATCTAGCAGAGAGTGCCTGCATCCGTACAAGCTATCGAACTTGCTCTTGGTAACAGAATCATTGTCATTAATAGCAGGGAAGAGCAGCGATCCAATAGCTTGCATCTGGTACAGCCTGTGAACACCGGTAGTTGTTTCCTCAGATACAACAACCAATCTTTCCTTCCTCTTGTGATATATGTGGACAACATCAAACTCTCGGTGCAAACAGTACAGCTGTAGCTTGTAAGGTGTGATAATTCCAACAGCACCCTTTATGCCTGCCAACATAGTGACTCGTTGAAGATGCTCATATAATTGCAAAGCAAAAATGTGCTTCATGAATATTCTGATCTGAAACAGATCCGCCTCCATGGGATACTCTTCCATGAGTTACATCGTAAGACAGTAGAAATCAATAGAGAAACTTAACAATAAATTTCATCAGGTCTTCTGGTAACACTCTCACTGTCACTTACTCGATTTTGATGAAAATGTCTTGAAGGAGAATCCCGAATTTGAGGATGCGTTCAATACTGAACAGACAACAACAGATTTGGACAACCTGCTTGCTGGAAGCGCTCAAAAAGGGCTTCTACTATACTGCAACATGCCTGTTGCCTGGCTAATCATTGCGGCAGGCTGTTGCTTTGGATTCTCGAACATGAACACCCTTCGCAGCACCCAAAAACGTGGAGGTAACACGCCTACTTCCCTAGCTTGAAGCTTCATCTATAACCACCATATCAAACCCATGGGCTAGGCGCTGGAATTAAATGCAAGAATTGAAGTGGAAAGAGGGGAGGAGGATGGATAATTTTCATAAGAGGATGTGTGCGAGGCATTACGTGTGGTGATGGGTAACCAAGAAAGGGGCGCAAAGATTCGATCTTGGGTGGGACACCTTCGTTGTGTTATACGCCGTAACATCGAACGTCAACAAACCTACATTGCAGAGCTGGTTGATCACATGCGCATATGTTTGGGTTGAATTATTTACGCCGATGGGCGTTATACAGCCGGATGCATTCACTCTGAATCAATGCCTGCTGCTTAGTCGATACAAGGGGAGGAGCATGTATGAAATCTTGGCCATCGCTATCAATTTCGGAGAATAGTCCACCTCGCCACCTGTAGCTGCTCGTACAACACGATTTTGAGGATCTACACCCACCCACGCAACACCGGGAGACAGACCTTCATTTCACCATTAATGAAACCACTATCCAGAACACGCTGTAGCAATTTCATCTGTTTCAGGATTTGATGGAGTGTAAAACAAGCATACGCGGTTTGAACAGACATGACAGGAGACCACGTGCAGAACGGGAGAGCGGGTAAAATAGGAAAACAAAAGATTTGCAAAATAGGAAAATCAGTGGGTGCGGCCACCAACAGGGATTCCATCACGTCGCACAATAAAGTCTCCATCCTCCACGCAGTCAGGAAATGAAGCCGACAGTTGGGGGGCATTACACAAATTGTCTCCCTTTTCTCCAAAATGCTCATGGAGAACTATGCATAACCGATTCCAATTTTGGATAGAGCCGGCTCCAAGGCTCCTAAACCATTGCAATGCCTTCCCTTTGAATGAAGATGCCGGTTATTTCACAAAGAACATCCATTACATTTATCTCATGGATTGCACAAATGTTAACAATGTCTTTGACATGATCACGAGGAGTGGTATGATTTTCTCCAAGTAAAAATGGAATGTTCTTCAATGCTACAATTGGAACAAGATGTGTGCATTAAGGGCAAGTGGGTTGCTACGAGTGAAGTTGACAAAAGGCTTTTGTTGTGCCATTCTGATTAGCCCGAGAACCTCGTTGATTGGATGAAAGGTCTACCATGTGGAGGGGTTGATAAATTCCTATTAGGTTGAGATGGTGACCTTTGTGGTCTTCTTCCTCTCCTTCCTTTGCCACGGTGATAGGTGCAAGTGAACAAATATCCCCTCTTCTCAAGTATCGGACTGGTTCGAATTCTTCTCATGTGCACAGGCAACTGTCTTGCTATACCACAAAATTCTATCCCTTGAAGTCGCCTGGATGTGTTAGAAAATGAGCCTCAAAAGGCTAGATTCGCCAAGTTACACACCAAACCCGACAATATTAAAAATAATTTAAAACGTTAAAGGACCCGAAGATACAGTTCTTCAATTTGGTTATCGGGTATTGTTGTGCGATTCTATTACTCCCGAAAGGTATAGGTGAAACTCAGGTCATGCAAGGCAACTGGGAAAACCTGAAATACTAAAAGCCATGAAATTTTGAAATTCAAAATATCAAAACACTAATAATACCCTTTTGAATATTATCCCCCGATCTATCAACTGGTGAAATTTTGACTTGTTTTGAGCAAGTTAAGTCCTTGAAAATTGATTTGAAGTTCAGCCTGGAAGGTAAAAAAATGAAATTGTAAAACCTGTAATTTCTAAGTCCAAATTTCTTGAAAATTCCTTCAAATCCTGTGGAATGACCTCTTGGTCCCACCGGGCATGCCAAAACTATTGATGGTGAAATACAACCTCACAATGTCTGCGCAACCCGATGGGTTGAGACTCTTAGTGCGATTGCATAACATGGAGCTTTTCCCAAGTGTGGTACGTTGCAAAATCAGAAAAGCTCTCCGGATGAAGGCCGGTTACTATTCCTCTGTTTAGATGCACATGTAAAAATGTAGAGGGTTTACTCAAAACCTAAACTAACTTTCCAAGGAGACAGGGTAAGAAGATTCATAAAATAAAACCTAAACTACAAAGGTGATGCACCAAGGAATGAAGAACACCTGTCTTGCCAATAAACACAAACCATTAAAATGCAATGCAAGATCATGCCTGAGATAACCAGATTTGTAGTGAAATATCAAGAGGATGCAAATGAACATAGAGAGGGTTAAGAATCATCCACGAGACATGCATTATTTTTCTAAAGATTGACACAATACACTACAAAGTGCCAAGAGGCAAAGTTGCATTACGCTTTAGATGGGATGTTTGAACTCCACAAGCTCACATGCCAAAGAGAAGAAGGAGGGGAAAAACAAGAATGTCCAACCTTTGGAAAGAAGCCCCTCCTTATAATTTATTGGAAGAATGAGAGAGGGAAGAGAGAGAAACTCCAAATCTACCCCAACCACCTCCAAATTGTATTTAATTCATCTCATAATGGTTGTAGGTAAGAACCATAGCAAACCCAAAAAGTGGCAAAATATAATTTTTATTTTAAAGAATTTTTTTCTCACCTAATTAAATATATAAAATAGTAGTTGGACAGAGGACCTCGTAAAAATTCTGAAATGTCCAACCTTGTGTGAATCTGAGCTCCCGTGAAAAGTTAAGGCCATCCGAATATCGGGGTCAAGGTTTGCTTCCCTGTCGCTTGCTCAAAATGTTGCGCCTCCTAAAGGTGCGCCTACCAAGCATCCATTTACATGTCTTCAAACTCTTAAGTGCACTAGATGCACATCCATGTTCATGTCAACAAGTCCTTGGTGACGGCGCCTTTCTACTGCGCCTTGGTGCGAACTTTTTGTGTTGACACTTTTCTACTGTGCCGCGCAGGTGCATCCATGTTCATGTTCACACTCCTTGACGTGCACCTTCTACTTGCACCTTGGCGCAAACTTTTTGTGTCGACACTTTTCTACCTATGCCTTCTACCTACGCCTTGGCGTGAACTTTTTGTGTCGACACTTTTCTACCTATGCCTTGTACCTGCGCCTTGGTGCGAACTTTTTTATGTCGACACTTTTCTACTGCGCCTTCTACCCGCACCTTAGTGCGAAATTTTTGTGTCGAAACTTTTCTACCTATGCCAGGGCACATCCATGTTCATGTTGACACTCTTTGACGTGCGCCTTCTACCTGCGCCTTGGCACAAAATTTTTTGTGTCGACACTTTTCTTCGTGTGCCTTCTACTGCGTCTTGGTGTGAACTTTTTGTGTCGACACTTTTCTACTCGCGCCTTCTACCCGTGCCTTGGTGCAAACTTTTTTGTGTCGACACTTTTCACTGCGCGCTGTGGTGCATCCATGTTCATGTCGACACTCCTTGACGTGTGCCTTCTACCGCACCCTTGCGCCAACTTTTTGTGTCGACACTTTTCTACTCCGCACCTTCTACTGTGCCTGGCACGAAATTTTTTGTGTCGAAACCTTTCTACCCGTGCCTTGGCATGAATTTTTTGTGTCAACACTTTTCTACCTTCGCCTTCTACCTGCGCCTTGGCGCAAATTTTTTGTGTCGACATTTTTCTACCTGCGCCTTGGCGCGATTTTTTTGTGTCGAGACTTTTCTACCTGCACCGGGGTGCATCCATGTTCATGTCGACACTCCTTGACGTGAGCCTTCTACTCGCAGTTTGATCTATACAGCAATCCTTGGCACGAACTTTTTGTGTCGACACTTTCTACTGCGCCTTCTACCTACGGCTCAGTGCGAACTTTTTGTGTCGACACTTTTCTACTCTACGCCTGGGTGCATCCATGTTCATGTCAACACTCCTTGACGTGCTCCTTCTACATGTGCCTTGGCGTGAACTTTTTTGTGTCGACACTTTTCTACCTCGTGCCTTCTACCTATGCCTTGGGTTGTTGGTAAAGACGCAATAATTATCGAGCTCGAGTTTTCTTTGATTTCCATATTTCTCTACTTATCTATATCTACCCTGAAAGGGGAGATATTTACTTGAGTTCCTCATTCTTAAAGATAAAATAACATCATAGGCATGGATACACAAAAGCTATAAGGAAGCCTTTAAGGTAAAAATTCTTTGTACTTATGGAACTTGGTGTCAAAATTTGAGTCTGATTCGTAGAAAATGAATTATAATCCCATCAAGTTATTAAACGTTTAGTATCTTTAGAAAAAAATGCATTAAAGGAATGTGCGAGATACCATGATGCAGATTATATCAAAAAATAGATATATCTATTCACATTCAAGGAAAATTTTGCATTGGAGAAGATTAATACTCATTAAGAAGGTCACCACATGATCAAGGAATTAAAGTTTAGGAGACCTAGTAATGGTGGAAATAGTTATAATGCATCGCTTAGGCCTATGTTTATATTTCAAAAATGGAACAACAACAAAAATCTTTACAAAGAAGGATTTGAGTTGAGCCATGACAAATCAAATGCAATCAAATAACCTATATATTAAGAATAAGTATATAAAGTGACAAGAAATCATTTTCAAAACAAAATTTTAGAGCATAATGGATCTCTATGCACTCAATTTACAAGTAAGTTACAAGCGTTTACGGATGGGCATTCAATCATTGAAAGTAGAATGGATTAAGAATCAATGATGAAGATGCCAATCCAGAAAAAGAGAAAACCGTCACAATTGCAATGAGGACCTTTCCAAATTATTATTTAAGTGTTCATTATCCTTTTGAATACATGTAATAAAATTTTGCATCTTTGAAAGCAGCCAATAAATGAAGCAATTCAGTATAAATTTGCCATCAAACCCATGATGGAGACATAGGGTATACATACATACAAATATCAGATACAAAGCCGAAATATTTAATTGTATAGATGTGAGGAAAATAGGTTTTACATCATCTTAGGTCAGAAATTGACCCAACAAAGTGAGTAAGGTTGCAATGGAATGATCAAGAGCTTACTATTTTTCAAAGAAAACCCCGTTAAACCCTTTGTTTGAATTCAAGTTCATAGTTTGGAGTTGGTGATAATGAAAATTAACATAGCAAACAATTCCACAAAGTGAATAATGCTCAAAACCCCCAACAAGATGAAACCTAGCTAAAAATGATAAATGGCATTTGGGATAAGAAGCTAAAGTGAATTTTGGGGATCTCACATGCAAAGCATTCCAACCCTCAAAGTTGATAAGCTAGAGCTTTAGGCTCAAAGAAAATAGAGTGAAGTTATAAAAGATGACATTCATACAAGTAAGCTCAAAACTAGAGTATTCATGGTGGCCGTGATGATTTCCATAGAGGTGAAACTACCGAACCACAAGTTTTCCCAAGAATTTTTAGTGTCGGAGGAGTCACAAAACCCAAAAATGAGCAAGTTACTGATTAAGAAAATTAGAATTTCAGCGACGGAAAAATCAAAAAGTATGATATTCGTGCAATATTCATACAGTAACAAAACAATTAAATCATCGAAAGGTTTTCTTTGACTAAGAAAGTAACTCAAACCCAGATCAAGGTAAATGGATAGAGTTCCTTCAAAATATTGAAACCCTTTGTAGTTATAAATAAGTGGAAGTTACCTCAAATATGGCGGTTGTGTGGAAACAATGACCCACCAATTCCAACAGTACCATGACTTTATAGAGAGCTCAAGAAGATAATTGATGGCACAAAAGAAAACATGTTTCACGAAATTTTTCATGCAAACCAAGTACCCAAGTATTTTTGGGCTCGTAGATTATAGCCTAAAAAATCACATTAAGATGCAAGGTTATTCAACGGATCAGTGCTCACTTTATTTAGTACATTGGAAACTTAGTTTCTAGGTGAATCAAAGAATACCCACATTAGAATATTTACAGATCTGAAGAAAAATGATGGAACCAAAAACAAGATGATCGAGAAAAATGCGAAATACAAGAATACATGCTCATTTTCCTCGAAACGAAAAGAACGAGCTCAAAAGCTTCCAAAAAATAACATGTTCAATCATGAATCGAGCTATTTCAAAGCAGACATATTTGTATTTGAGTAGATATTAGAGTTCGAAAGGGAATAAAACTTACCATTTCCTTTCATGGTGGCCAAGCGTGTGGAGCCCCTTGCATTGAAATGAGCTATGCCTAGAAAATGACGAGGACTAGAACCCATTTCAAGATCAAGGGTATCATTAAATCATAGAGTGTGTAAGAAAAAAAGGGTTTCACCCAGTGAGAATAACCAATGAAGATACCATAGTGAAATAAATGAAACAGTCTTTGCTGAAATATCAATGCAAATCGTCAAGAAGAAAACCAAATGTAAAGCTTGAGACAACATTCATGGCTGTCTAGAAAAATATTTGAATAATCAATAGAGCTTGAAATTGAGCTCATAAAATGAAAAATTAGGTCGAGGTTCAATGTTTTCTGACCAAACCCAACCAGTGGTTACAAATACATGCACGTGTATTCCAAAAAAACCCTAATCCAATCCATAGTTAGATCTTTTCACCGAAAATCATAATGGGTCAAACATCGTGCGGAGAGAGACATTTTTTCTAAATTAAATGATTATAACCTTGACTATGGTCTGTGACATTCGAATAATCAAACTACCAAGCTATATTTAAAGGTCTTCAACCTTGGTTGACAAATATTGAAAAGAAGGTCAAACTTTACAAGAACAAGGTACCATGCTGAAATGATTAAATATAATATTGAAAATTTGCATGCTCTTAGTCCACAAAGGGGTGTCCGATAAATAAGACAAAAAGGAAAATGCAGAGGTCAACATTAAAGGTGGTCCTCGTATGGGGCTGAAAACAAAAGTATTTATTTTCTTGCATAGGAGTATTTTTGCATACCTTCACAAAAGGATGAATAGACAAGAAGACAAATTTGCATGCACTAGGAAGGAGACTTGCTCATCAAGCAAGATTTATTATTAGCAAATTATTTCACCCATACTTTTCTTTAAAATAGAACAGTCAACTGTAGTTTGACTGAGATGTAACCCAAGGCTATTAATGCCTCTTTGTATTAACTTCCTTATTTTTATTCCTTTATTTATTAATAGATAAAGGATAAAAAATAGGATGCATGGGTGAGTACAATTTTATTCTATTTTTAGGAAGGGTGGGGGGATAATTTTTTCTATATATTGTGTGCCTTGGCAAGCACAAAGGGAGGAAATTTAGATACGAAGTGTTGGAGAAATTTTTCTATTTTTTCCTCTAAATTAGAAGTATTTTCTACCTTTCCATTTATTTGACATATTGTGTATGTCCCATTAATCTTGTGAATGTTGAATTCCTTGATTAATCATCTTACCCTATTGCAAAATTTAGTAATTTCTGCATGATATTAATGTGTATGTTTAACTTAGCAGTATTGTTGTGATACTTTCCCTCAATACATCAAAGTGTTTTGCCCTAATATTCTACAGAAAACTATTGGCTTGTGCATACAAGAATTCATTCTCATATCAATTATGCATGTACTTAGTCAAAGACCTCATACAAGTTTTGTGTATCACCTCAATTTTCAATCCATTTATAGTCATATTTTTCCCTCATACCCCAGAAAATTAGTTTAGGATACATCAATAAGGAACCGGCCTTGATACAGGAGACTCGCCTCAAAATAAGTATACCCACAGACGTGAGGTGTTTCCATTGTATCGACGAAAGAGAGAGATCATTTTTGCGATCTTAGAACACCTTCATCCATCTCTCTACAAGGTGCACTTTTGAGAGATAATAATACTCTTTTGGAATTTCCTCGTAGTGGGATATATTATAAATTGTTGAAAAAATGAAAGTGGGTTTTCCCCACATGTATCATAGGTAAATTTATGTTGTTTGTTTCCATTAGCTATCTATGTGTTTATTTTCTCATTTGTGTTTCTTTTTCCTTTCTTTAGTGTGTATGTGTTAAATAAATAAAGTCTCATTGTACATCCATGTTGTGACATTATATCCGAATGGATAAGGCATTGGCCCTCTTAATTTCCTGTGGTTTGTGAGTACAAACATGCCATGTAATCACTTTGTTTGATCTAAAAAAAGTCAATGAAAGAGCGGATGTTGTCATGTAAAATGATAGCATGAAAAATTCAATAATTTTGACATGACAACTTAAGCCATTGAAAATCCCTAAACTAGGAAAAGTAAACCTTCCCTCGGCCAATTGTTGATTCTATAAACCCCATCATGGCTGAGACATATTTACTAATTGAATTTTTAAACTATAATCCATGTGCAAGTAATCTAGGGAGAAGTAATACATGGATTCATTTCAATCCACTTTGAAGGAACCATTCCCAAAGGCCCAAAAAACTTATTTTCATACTTTTTGCACATGGCGAGCACCCCTAAGAATTTACGGGAAAAATTTAAAGCATCTGGAAAGTGTGTGGCACAAATATGTAATCATTTGAGGTATTTTAGGAAATTTATGGAAGAAAAACAAGGTTTAGGAACAAGTTATGTAAAATCGGGTCTTTATGAGCAAGGTATTGAGAAAAGTAAGTTATAAAAATATATTCACCCTATATCAAGAGTTTCAATAGCCTCATGGAGAGTTATAAGATAATACACTAGACATTATAAATATAATAGATCCTAGTTCATGTTAGAATCATCAAGGAAATATTTTGGGAATATTGAGATGTTGAAAAGTATCCATCATTGTAGCTCAAGAGTCCTCTTATAAGGTAAAAGTTGATAGAAATGTTTTAGAAATTACAGGATGAGTTATGATCCTAATAAAATCCTAAATAATGGTATTTTTAATTCTCTCCATTACCCATAAGTTGGCTTGGATTTTTTTGATTGAAAAATATTTTTTTACTCAAATCGTGGCACACATCTTGGGAAAAGATTAAATATATGGATAAACCTTGATGACTAATTTATTTTATAGAATTCTAAATAGTCCCATTGGATTCATTAGAACTTTTCCATAAATATTCATATATTTTATGAAAAAATTAATTGAATTTTCTCCTCAGAGAAAAGAAAACAATTTTGTCCTATGACTTGAAGATGTTGTCATGTGACCACAAAGTCTTCTCACACATAAGGAAGGTTTAGGAAACCAAAAAATTCTTTCATGAGACCAAAAAGTTTTTTTGTGTTACATAATTTTTTTACGAATCAAGGAGGATTTAGATTAACTAAGGATGTTGATGCATATCCGGAAGACTTTGTTTCATGTCGAGGAGGTTTTGAGTAACCTAGGGATACTATCGCATGTCCATAAAATGTCGTTGTATGATAAGAAATTTTAGGAAACACAATAACTTTTTTGTATGACTAAAATAATATTTCACGTATCCGAAGTTGTTAAGTTACTTGAAGAAGTTTTCATGAAACCAAAAAATTTTTGTCATGCGAAAAAAGGTATAAGCGACACAAGAAATTTTTCATTCTAATAGAATATGATTTTACACATCGGGAGGTTTTAGGAAAACCAAAGATGTTTTCGTATGACTAGAAGATGAAGTTTGGCATCCCGATGACAAGATAATGTGAAAGGTCACAAGTGATGAAAGGACATTAAGGGTCATAAAGGAAGTCAAAAGGTCACAACTGGAAAAGAAACATCAAAGGTCATGAATGGAAGTTTAAAGGTCAACAATAACAAAGGAAGGTGAAATATCATGTGAGGAAGATGAAATTGTAATTACAATTTTATAAATATGAATGACACCCAAATTTTAAGGGATGGTTATTTTTGTTTTCTAGCTCTCATATTTTCTCTACAAGTAAGATAACTAAAATTTTCCCTTTCCTAGTCTAATGCACTCCTCTCAATCTCAACTTCACTTCACAAGCATGTACTTTTTCATAAAATGAAATGAGACATTGTAATTTTTCTATCTTGTTCCTTGTTATATGTGAATGGTTTCTTCTCATCGAAATGATAATTATATTAGTTTTTGAGTCAATAAACTCAGATGTGCCATTTATTGTGAAATACTATCCTTTTTAGTCTCTTATTACCTATCTCTTTTAAAATTCTTCCTCCCTTTTAATACCTATAAGAAACATACCATAGGAGTAGGGAAGTACTCCTCTGTGATCCCTAGTTGAAAAACCACCCCTAAGAAATTATAATATTTTAAATATTCCCTATTTTTAATAAATGTTTCTTCCCCATTTAAGTAGAGGGACTCATTCCCAAAAAAATTGGTGTAAGCCCAAAAATTTACAACTCAAAAATTATTTTTCCAACAAGAAAATGTGTTAGATATTATAGATATTTTTATATTTCTATATTTTAATTGATATATATATATATATTTATATACACTAGATATTTCCTAGATATTTCTTGATATTTCACATAATATATTTTGATATTCATAGGAGATAAGAATTTTTTTGGATTATCGGTAAAAGAGGGTTAAGGGGACCCTACCCCATACAAAAGGTGGAGAAAAAGATAAGACATTAAGGAAAAAAGAAGCATTCTCTTCCAAAGTGGCATAGAGAAAACAACAAACAATAACATTATACTAAAAACAATAAGCAATAAACTAACAACTATCTCAACAACGTGACCTTTTCCCTTTGGATCTTAACTGCATCTTAAGGGGGAAATAGTCCCTTTCTTTTCCTACTCACAACTTTCCAATCCTCTTTCATATTTGTATTTTAATTTTCATTATTATGGAGTGGAATCAAAACTCTAATCTACTCCTTGAGATTTTGTAACCTTGATAAAGCATCCACATCATTATTTTTAACTTGTTGCACATCCTTTTTTTCTTGATCAATTGATTTCTTAGATTTAGAGTCAAAATCAAAATCCGATGGGTCATTCCCAACTAGGTGTCTAGGATTAGACTTCTTAAAAAAGAGCTCCTACCTTTAAACAATTATCATACCAAGTGACAATTTAAAGGTAAATTTCCAAGAGAAAAGCATGTTCTACACCTAAATGGAAACCCTTCATAGTTCATATTTTTGTATCCAAGTTCTATCCTCAACTTTAAGTTCAATAGTGGTAGTGTAATCAACACAAGTGTCAATATCAACCAAGATTCTAGCGCATTTTATTTGCTCAATATCTTCATTGTTTGGGTCAATATCCAAGAATTTTGATAAAGTGTTACCAATAGTGGTTAAGCATCTCTCTAGTCAAAATTGGAAGGGTAAATAATGTATACGGATCCAAATGGTCTTAACTTAGAAAGTATCAAATACCAAGTTAAACAAAGGGAAGTACGGTTTTATCAATAACATACGGGATTCAAATTCCCAAACTTCACAAAAATAAGATCCTTATCCATAATATAGAAAAAGTAATAATGATAAAACAATGATTACTAGGATAAACATCCAACCTACCTTCCATGATGGGACCCCAATGTATGGAAATCTAGGATGAAGTGGAGGAAGACCAGGGGAAGAAGTTGTTGAATCTGAAAATCAAAGCATTCTTGTGAAACAAATTTTCCAATTGTTCCACCTCTTCACCAAAAAAACTAATAGGGTACATTTTTCATAAAACTTAGGCTTATAATAATTGGAATCGGTAAACACATGTTCTTTTACCAATCCCCTACAATGCATCCTTGAAAGACACACCGAGCAGAGGGTTTAACTTTCAAGCTGAATCAGCAGACCCTTAGAAGGATTCTAGTTCATCATCATAGGTTCAGATCAAGCCTTAGCAATTAGATCATAAACTACCAAAATTCCGCATACATAAGCACCATAGACATGAACAGGTTTAAGTGAAAACCATGCTATATTTGATCTAAGAGTAGGGATTTAGTTGCCAACCCTTTTGTAGGGAATAAATAACTAATCCTTATTCACCATGCTCGATCTATAAAATTTTCTAGGTTATATCGTTATCCTCTAAGAGTTCCTTTGATCACTAAGATAAAAAGATAAGACATTCACAAATAAATGAAGCGTCCTCTTCCAAAGTGGCATAGAGAAAAAAAAATAAATAACATCAAACTAACAACATTTAGCAAAAAACCACCAACTATATCAACAATGTGACCCCTTCCCTTTGGATCTTAACTGCATCTTAAGGGGATAGTTATTCTTTCTTTTTCCTACTCACAACAGTCCAATCCTTTTATGTATTTGTATTTTCATTTTCATTAATATGGATTGGGATCAAAACTCAAATCATCTCCTTTTATTTTAGAACCTTGATAAAACATCGGTATCATTCTTTCTAACTTGTTGCACTTCCTCCTTTTCTAGATCAACTGATTTCTTAGATTCAGAGTCAAAATCACAATATGATGGATCATTCACAACCAGGTGTCTAGGATTATAATTCTTACACCAAGAGATTCTACCTCTAAAAATTTATCTTACCAAGTGACAATATGAAGCTAAATTTCCAAGAGAAAAGCATAATCTACACCTAAATAAAAACCCGTCATATTCTAAATTGTGTATCCAAGTTCTATTCTCAACTTTAAGTTCAATAGTGGCAAAGTGTAATCATCACAAGTGTCCATATCAACAAAGATTCTAGCATATTTTGTATGCTCAAAATCATCAGTGTTTGTGTCACAAGCCAAACATTTCCCTAAAGAGTTACCAATAGTGGTTAAGAAGATCTCAATTAAAAATTGAGGGGAAAATAAGGTATACATATCCAAATGGGATTAACTTGGACAATATCAAATACCAGATTTAACAAAGGGAACTATAGTTTCATCAATAAAATATGGGATTCAAATTCCAAAACATCCCAAAAATAAGATCGCTATCCACAATATCAGAAAAGGAATAATGATAAAACAATGAGCACTAGGATAAATTTGCAGCCTACCTTCCTGTTGTATATATCTCTCTCCTCAGGTAAATATAGACAAACAAAAGAATATGGAAACCAAATAAACTAAAAACCTGACATTTATTTATGCCACTAGTCACGCCCTTGGCACAGGTTGAAAGGCGTCGACATGTAAAAATTCACACCGCAGTGGCGCAGTTGAAAAACATTGACATGTAAAAGGTTGCACCCTGGCGCAGGTTGAAAAACATCGACATGTAAAAGTTTGCACCCTAGTGCAAGTTAGAAGGCACATGTTGAAAGGAGTCGACATGTAAAAATTCACACCCTGGCACAAGTTAAAAAAATTGACATGTAAAAGGTTGCACACAGCACAAAGTTGAAAAACATCAACATGTAAAGGTGTGCGCCTGGCACAAGTTGGAAGGCACAGGTTGAAAGGCGTTGACATGTAAAAAGTCACACCCTGACGTAGGTTGAAAAATTTTGACATGTAAAAGGTTGCACCCCGGAATAGGTTGAAAAACATTGACATGTAAAAGGTTGTGCCGTGGTGCAAGTTGGAAGGCACGGAGTTGAAAGGCGTCGACATGTAAAAAGTCGCACTGACGCAGTTGAAAAACATCGACATGTAGAAGGTTGCACCACTCGCGCGAGTTAGAAGGCATCGGCACCACATTTTCAGCACCTATGGCACACTTAAAAGTATGTTGACATGAGGATGGATGCGCCGAGGTGCACCTTCAGGAGGTGCAACATTTTGAGCGTTGACACCCCGAACCCGACAAGAAGCAAACCCTGACCCAGATATTCAAATGGCCATAACTTTTCATAGGGAGCTCAGATTCATGTAAGGTTGGACTTTTCAGAAAAGCTTACAAGGTCCTCTACCCAACTATGACTAGATATCTTTAATTAGGTGAGAAAAGTTCTTCAAAAATGCAAAATATAGTTCGCCATTTTTTGGGTTTTCTAGGGTTCTCACCTACCACCATAATGAGATGAATTAAATACAATCTGGAGGTTGTTGGGGTAGATTTGGAATTCCTCTCTCTTCCCTCTCTCATTCTTCCTTAAAATTTTAAGGAGGGGATTGTTTCTAAAGGTTTGACATTATTGTTTTTCCCCTCCCTTCTTCTCTTTGGTAGGCAAATTTGTGGAGTTCAAACCTCCCATCTAAAACTATAATGCAACTTTTCCTCTTGTCTTTTTGTAGTGTATTGTATCAATATTTGGAGCAAATAATGTATGTTTATGGATGGTTCTCAACCCTCTCTTTATTCATTGGCATCCTCCGATCTATCACTACAAATTTGGTTATCTGTGCATGATCTTGCATTGCATTTAATGGTTTGTGTTTATTGGAAAGACATGTTTTAGTCATTCCTCGGTGCATCACCTTTGTTAGTTTAGGTTTATTTTTATGCATCTTCTTACCCTGTCTCCTTGGCAAGTTAGACTATGTTTTTGAGTAAACCTTATACATTTTTATGTGTGCATCTGAAAAGAGGAGTGGGAACCGGCCTTCATCTAGAGAGCTTTCCCGATTCACAAGGTCCCACACTTGGGAAAAGCTCCATGTTATGCAATCACACTGAGAGTCTCCTCAACCCATTGAGTTGCAGACATTCAAGGGTGTTGTGATTCCACCATTAACACTTCCATGATGGTACCCCATCATATGGAAATCCAAGCATGAAGTGCATGAAGGCACTGTGAATAATTTGTTGAATATGAAAATCAAACCATTCTGGATAAATTTCGGAACAAAGCTTGATTGTTCCACCTTTTCACCAAAAAAAACTAATGGGCTAGATTTTTCATAAGCCATAAGCATATAATAATTAGAATCTGAAAAACCCATGTTCCTATTACCAATCCCTTACAACGCATCCTTGAAAGACACTTGAACAAGGGGTTTATCTTTTAGCGAAACAACAAACCCTAGGAAGGATTCTAGCTCATCAACATAGGCTTAGATCAAGCCTTAGGTAGGAATCAAATCATAAACTGCCAAAATTTTGCATACAAGAGCACCATAGATATGAATAGTTTCAGGGAAAAACCATGCTATCTTTGATCTAAGAGAATTCATTTAGTGGCCACTCCCTTTTGTAGGGAAGAAACAACTAATATGTATTCACCATGCTCGATCTATAAAATTTTCTAGGTTATATCGGTATCCTCTAAGAGTTCCTTAGATCACTAAGAAAAAGATAAGACATTTAGAAATAAAGAAAGAATCCTCTTCCCAGTGGCACAAAGAAACAAACAAATACTAACATAAAACTAATAGCAATAAGAAAAAAACCACCAACTATCTTAACAATGTGACTCTTTCCCTGTGGATCTTAATCGCATCTTATGGGGATAAATATACCATTTCCTTTTCCTACTCACAACTATCCATTCCTCTTTCATCTCTGTATTTTCACTTTAATTTTCATTATTATGGATTGGAATCGAAACTCCAATCTGCTCCTTGATATTTTGAAACCCCGATAAATCATCTGCGTCATTCTTTTTAAATTGTTGCACTTCCTCCTTTTCTAGATCACTTGGTTACTTAGATTTAGAGTCAAAAATCACAATTTGATGGATCATTCACAACTAGGTGTCTAGGATTAGAATTCTTCCACCACGAGCTTCTACCTTTAAAAATTTTTCTTACCAAGTGACAATCTGAAGCTAAATTTCCAAGAAAAAAACACATGTTCTACACCTAAATAGAATCCCTTCATATTCTAAATTGTGTATCCAAGTTCTATTCTAAACTTTAATTTCAATAGTGGTAGTGTAATCTACACAAGTGTCCATATCAACCAAGATTCTAGAATATTTTGTATGCTCAAAATCTTCAGTGTTTGGGTCACAAGCCACACATTTCCCTAAAGAGTTACCAATAGTAGTTAAGCAACTCTCAATTAAAAATTGGAGGGGAAAATAAGGTAGATGAATCCAAATGGGATTAACATGGAAATTATAATATACCGGTTTAAACAAAGGAAATATGATTTCATAAATAATATATAAGATTCAAATTCCAAAACTTCCCAAAAATAAGATCCCTATCCACAATATTAGAGAAATCAATAATGAAAACACAATGAGCACTAGGATAAATATCCAACCTACCTTCCATGATGGTACCCCACTATATGGAAATCTAGGCATGAAGTACAGGAAGGTATGGGAATAAGTTGTTAAATCTTAAAATCAAACCATTCTTCTAGAGAAAAGCTTCAAATTGTTCCACCTCTTCAGCAAAACAAACTGATGGGGTAGATTTTTCATAAGCCATAGGATTATAATAATTGTAATCTAGAAAGCACATGTTCTATTACCAATCCCCTACAACGCATCCTTGAAAGACACCTAAACAAGGGGTTTATCTTTCATCCGAATCAATAGACCCTAGGAAGGATTCTAGTTCATCAACATAGGCTCGAGATCGAACCTTAGGAATCAGATCATAAACTACCAAAATGCTGCATAAAGGAGCACCATAGATATAAAAAGGTTAATGGGAAAAATAAAACTATATTAGATCTAAGAGTAGGGATTTAGTGGCCACTCCCTTTTGTAGGGAAGCAATAACTAATCCATATTCACCATGCTTAATCTATAAAAATTTCTAGGTTATATCATTATCCTCTAAGAGTTCCTTAGATCACCTGAGAAAAAGATAATAAATTGAGAAATAAAGAAAGCATCCTCTTCCAGTGGCACAGAGAAAAAAACAAATAATAACATCAAACTAACAACATTAAGCAAAAAACCACCAACTATATCAACAATGTGACTCTTTCCCTTTAGATCTTAAGCTGTGGTGAAGGGGAGCAATATTCCATTTCTTTTTCCTACTCATAACTTGTCAATCCTCTTTCATGTTTGTATTTTTATTTTCATTATTATGGAGTGGAATCAAAACTCCAATCTTCTCCTTGATATTTTGGAACCCTAATAAAGCATCTCGCATCATTCTTTTAACTTGTTGCACATCCTCCTTTTCTAGATCAATCGGTTTCTTAGAATTAAAGTCAAAAATCACAATCGATGGGTCATTCACAACTAGGTGTGTAGGATTAGAATTCTTACACCAAGATATTCTACCTCTAAAAATTTATCTTACCAAGTGACAAGCTGAAGCTAAATTGCCAAGAGAAAAACATGTTCTACATCTAAATATAAACCCTACATATTCTAAATTATGTATCCAATTTCTATTCTAAACTTTAATTTCAATAGTGGTAGTGTAATCAACACAAGTGTCCATATCAACCAAGATTCTAGCATATTTTTTGTGCTCAAAATCTTGAGTGTTTGTGTCACAATCCAAGTATTTCCATAACAAGTTACCAATAGCGGTTAAGAAGCTCTCAATTACAAATTGGAGGGGAAAATAAGGTATACGGATCCAAATGGGATTAACTTGGAAAGTATCAAATACCGAGTTAAACAAATTGAAATATGGTTTCATCAATAGCATAAAAGATTCAAATTCCCAAACTTCCCAAAAATAAGATCCTTATCCACAATATCGAGAAATAAATAATGAAAACATGATGAGCACTAGGAAAAATATCCAACCTACCTTTCATGATGGGACCCCACTATATGGAAATCTAGGCATGAAGTAAAGGAAGGCCCTGGAATAAGTTGTTAAATATGAAAATCAAACCATCCTTCGGAACAAAGCTTCATATTGTTCCACTTCTTCACCAAAATAAACTGATGGGGTAGATTTTTCATAAGACATAGGATTATAATAATTGTAGTCCGTAAAAACATGTTCCTATCACCAATCCCCTATAACACATCTTTGAAAGACACCTAAACAGGGATTTTATCCTTCGCTAAGTCAACATACCCTAGGAAGGATTCTAGTTCATCAACATAGGCTCGAGATCAAGCCATAAGAATCATCTCGATAAACCACGAAAATTTCCCATACAAAGAAGACCATAGAAGTGAACATGTGTAAGGCAAAGACCATTCTATCTCGATCCGAAGAAAGGATTTAGTTGTCACTCCCTTTTTGGGAAGCAACAACTAATCTGTATTCATCATGCTCGATCTGCAAAAATTTCTCGGATATTTTTTTATCCTCAAAGAGTTCCTTAGATCACCGAGTAAAATACACACCCCTTTCATACTTGTGATCTAAGTTAGAGAAAACCAATTACACCATAAGTATCTCCCTTCACTTTACCTAATTCTCCAGGCATAGTTTCCCCAATGCATTAGCTCCATAGCTTGCTGAAATCCCACCCCTTGCCCTTTACTAAAACTAGGACAATTGCTATATCCCTAGCCATTACGGTTAGGGAATACATAGAAAGTATTCATCAAGAAATCTATCAAAATTGTGTATGAGTTTGTGAATAAATTTTATATAACAATGATTTTCATAAATCTAAAACTTATCAATTAAGATTATATATTTCTAACACTCTCGTTGACTTATCCTAAATGGTTAAATATATAGGGGTTGGAAATTGGTGGTATATTATCCTAATCATTTAGTTTCCAAAACTAATTGTATAAATATTAATAATAATAATTGAACAAAGATAAATAACATCAAACAATATGCAACAAAGAATCAATAGTGATAAATAAAAGAAGAGTTAGATGTTATTTTGAATATTGTGCCAATTTGGGCAGACCTGACGAGTAGAGAAGGATGAAAATCATCTAGCAGAGCTTTACTACTGAAATTACATCTTGAAATGCTACTTAGACAAGGTGTATAGTAAGTACCACAGTGTACCCCACTATGGACTTTTCTCTACACCCTTTTACCTATGTACCTTCATCTCTTTAAAATTATTGGGCTTGTATACTACTTCCTAATTTTATCATAACTATAAACTTTAGCTCTTCAAGATTGTGTGATGCTCATTTTATAAATGATTAATTTTTAAAAAATCCTAGATGGTTAAGGAGTCCTTTGAAATAAAAATTAATTGGGTTATAGGAACCCCTGTGTACTAATTATGTTTCGAATGTAGAGGCAAAATCACACACTTGGGTTTATTTTAGGTCCTAAGCACATACTAGTATTCATAGCATTCTTAAAAAGAAAAATAGTAATTGATGACTATCTTTGGCCTCTTTTTGATGTTCCTTATTTTCTATTTGGTCTTACACATCCTACATTCCAATAGTAATTTTACTTACTTTTGTATTATGACTCTAGACACCAACGCCTAACCAAGATAGAAGAGATCAGGTGCTCTTTTCCCTTTAAGCACCCATGAACCTTTTTACCTTACTCAATATTTTTGAGAAATTTTTATCATTTGGACATATTTTTCATCGATGGGCCAGCCTTGAAGTTGGAAACTATGAAATTCAAACTAGGGAATTATATAAATACATAGTTATGTGTTCAAAATCAACGAATAAGAACTAAACATTTTCTACTATTACCTAAGTTTGCATCCAAAAGGTACATAAATATCTCTAAAGCATCCATGTTCCATGTTTTGATCAGATTGATCTCTCATCTCTTGTAATTCCATCAATTCTACATAAAAACCCGTAATGGTTCATTCTCAAGTAGCTCCATCGATGAAGTAAATCTAATGCGGAAACTCAACTAAGATGGGCATTTTCCCTGTCTTCAATAAACAAGCTTGAATGGCGGATTGCCAACTGATATTTTAGGAGTCACTCTATCCACCCAAAGTTTTGAATTCATCTTTAGATGCCAAGATCTCTGGTCATCTTTGAGTGTTCTTTTGATGATCCTTAAAAGATTCTTATTATTACATTCAAAGTGAACCCATTACCTTGTGGGTAATAATTAGATGATGTAATTAAATAAATTTTGTGATTAATAGCCCAATATTTTACCTTTGCACTAAGAAACACTAAGTAATTATCTGAAATGATAGTTTCTTGAATACCAAATCTGCAAACTATACCTTCGTAAAAGGATAGTATCGAAGTTTCGTTAGCATATTTCAAAGCTATTGCTTTAGTCCAACGTGTAAAGTAATCTATAGAAGTAAAAATCCACTTGTGTCCTTGTGACGAAGGTGGATTTATCATGCCAATAAAATCAAGACCCCACTACATGAATGACTGATCCACTGAAATAGGTTGTAGGGGTAGCAAAGCTAAACATTCTTTTCCAACAAAGAAAGAACATTTCTTACACTTTCTAATCCATTCGAAGTAGTCTTTGAATATAATGGGCCAATAGTAACTAGCTTTCATAATTTTTAAGGTTGTAGTACGTGTTGAAAAGTGACCTCCTACAGGTCCTTCATGGAATTTGGATAATAATTGATGAATTCTATCATAATCAACACATCGCAACATAAGTTCATTTATAACTATTTAAAATAACATGCCATCAATAAAACCATAAGGAATAGCTTGTAACCTGAAGTACCTTCATTTTTTCTTGTCCATACCATCTAGATAAGTGCCCTTCTATAGATAGTTAACTAAATCAGTCATCCACCTTGATTCATGAACTTCTCTGAATGACTTCTAGATGGTGATTTTCTAATTCCTGAACCAAATCTAGTTGCGGATACGAAAATTGGGATGTTGTTCTCAGCTTTTTAGTTAAGTAATTTTTGTTTTTCCATATCATCGATCAGATGTTCACATAAACCTTTTCCTCGTATTGTCTTTGCAACACGAATGTCAACATCATATTTCATAACCTTCATTATCCATCTTGCTCTCTTCTCATTCAATTCTTTATTTAACAAGAAATATTTCACACTTGGATGAGAAACAAGAACATGTATCTTGTTAGGAAATAAGGTATAAAATATGTGGAATAATCCCTCACGAGAATCACAACTGTGAGAAACTAATATGCATAAAATATTATAGATCTAAAATAAAGTGCGAGAATAAAATAAAAGAACACAAAGAGATAGTATTTAATGTGGTTCACCCAATTTGGGTTGCTTCCACCAAGAATCACTTGCTTAGATTTTATTACAAGCCACCGCTCTCTCAATACAATACCCAGATCTGTTTGGAGCTATGCTCAACAAATTCAACATAATTCACACCCGAATTCAAAACACATATGCAATGTTACATAATCCTACTATATGTATAAAACCATACAAATAGACAACTACTTAAGTAGTTTTACAAAACCATGGGTATCAAAACCATGGGCCAAAACCATCCCATAAATATATGGGTCAAAAATCCCACCCATTTGAGAAAGGCACATTTGCCAGTATATCGGACACGTTTTAAGGCCCAAAAAATTTTAGTGTAAGACTAGTTTTCCTCAAGACAACTATGAAAAGTGTATAATAAACTTGGTGTAAGATTTTCAACACTTTCTCGCATGAAAACAGGCTCCACAACCTAACAATATCCCACTTAGAAACTAGTTTTCCTTTGAGCAAGCTTCTCAACCCTTCACTAGATTCCATGAAGACCAACCAAGTTTGAACACAACTTTATTTTTTCTCTTGTGACCACCTTGGTCATCATGTCTATAGGATTCTGACTTGTATGAATCTTCTCCAGCTTCAACTTCTATTCCTCCAAAGTTGTCCTGATGAAATGGTACCTTAACTATGTATATGCTTCATCCTAGAGTGGAAAGCAGAGTTCTTAGCTAGGTGTATAGCACTCTGACTATCACTATATAAATTTCCTTCCTCCTTCTTATGCCCCAACTCCTCAAGAAATTGTTGTAACCAAATTATTTCTTTACTTGCCTCTATGGTAGAAACATACTTAGCCTCTATGGTTGACAAAGCCACCAACTTCTGTAGTCATGAAATCCATCTCACTATTGTCCCACCTATAGTGTAAACATAACCTGTCATGCTCCTCCTGCTATCAACATCTCCGACCATCTATGGATCTACATAACCACGAAAGTGGTGTCGATCCATGTAGCACAAAACTATCCCCATGGTCCCTTTCAAATACCAAAGGATCCACTTTATTACTGCCAATGAGTGATCTCTACCTGGATGGGTCATAAATCTACTTACCGCTCCCATTTCATGGGCAATATCAGGCCTAGAGCACACCATGGCATACATCAAACTTCCAAGAACTGATGAGTAAGGTACCTTGGACATCTTGTTTCTCTCCTTCTCTATCTTGGGACATGACTCCTTTGATAACTTGAAATGGCCTGCCAAAGGAGTCCGAACCGGTTTAGCATCCTACATATTAAACCTCTCCAAGTCCTTCTTAATGTACTCTTCCTGAGATAAATTCAGCTTCCATTCCTTCCTATATCGAGACATCCTCATACCAAGGATTTTTTTGGCTACCCCAAATACTTCATAGAAAAGGATTCACTTAGTTATTTCTTGAGTACTTTTATTTCTTGCATGTTTTTACAAACAACCAACATGTCATCCATTTATAGACAAAGGATAATATAACTCCCATCCTTAAATTTATTTGTATACACAATGGTCGAATGACATCAAATATAACCTTACTCCATCATGAAGCTATCAAATTTCTTATACCATTAACGTGGAGCTTGTTTCAAGCCATACAAGCTCTTCTTCAATTTTCACACCATCTCCTCTTTACCTTTTACCTCATAGCCCTCTCCAGTTACTGCATTTCTAGTTCCTCCTCCAAATCACCATGGAGAAATTAAGTCTTTTCATCAATCTTTTGTAAGTGTAAGTATTCTACTGCAACTATTCTTAGAACAATTCTAATAGAAGTCATTTTTGCTACAGGAGAAAAAATATCATCAAAATCTATACCTTTTTTCTATGTAAACCCCTTGACCACCAACCGAGCCTTGTATCTTTTCTTGCCTCCTTCTTCCTATTTGAATCTAAACACCCACTTGTTTTGTAATGATCTTTTACCTTTGGGTAGCTTTACCAAATCCCATGTATGGTCCTCCATGAGAACCCGATGCTCCTCATCCATGACATGCTCCCACGTATTTTAGGTATCTACCTACATTGCTTCATCCAAGATCTTTGGCTCTCCACTATCGGTGAGTAATAAATAATAAAGAGAAGGATAAAAATGTTCTGGTTCTCTTCTTACCTAGAAGACCTCCTCAATATAGGAGTTTGGGATTCTGTTGAGGAGATTCCTGGACCGATTCATGTGTCACTTTCCCATCCATATGATCCTCTACCTCTACATATTCTTTCATGGATTCTTTTCTATTTTCTTGCAATCGCTGCTTATACATGACTTGATCATTAAATACCACATCCCTAAATCGAATGATTTTCTTGTCCTTAATACTCCAACATTTATATCTAATGTAATCACCACCATAACCAATGAAAGTATATTTTTCTTATTAAGCCTCAAGCATGGTCCTATCATCCTTGTCTATATGGACAAACACCTCACATCGAAAGACTCTAAGAAATGAATAATCAAATTTCTTACCATACCAAGCCTCCTTAGGTATGCCTCCATCCAAGGAACTTGAGGGTCCTCTGTTTATCAAGTACACAGATGTGCTCACCGCTTCTACCCAAAAGGAAAGAGGTAGTCCTACATGTAACCTCATGCTCCTAGCACACTCCATTATTATTTTGTTCATCCTTTCTGATGCCCCATTCTACTACAGAGTTCCTCGAACCATCTTTTTCCTATGGATTCCATTCTTAGAATAGTAATCATCAAATTAATTGTTGCAATACTCCCCTCCATTAGCTGACTGAGAAATTTTACCTTAAGAACTGTTTCATTCTCTACCAAGGCTTTCCATTTAACAAAAGTGTCAAATACATCATATTTTTTTCTAATATAATAAACCAAAACTTTCCTTATTGCATCATTAATAAAGTAACATAATAATTTGAACCCCCAATAGATGATACCTAAGTAGCCCCCACACATCGAGAATTCACAAGCTCTAACTTACTCTCTTTCTTTGTAGGTCAACCTTGAGAAACTTTACTCACTTCTACTTCCCATATATGCAATCCTCACAAAACCCCAAAACTATTTCTCGTATATCTAGGAAAATCCTTCTTTATGATCTCCATACCCTTATGGCTCATATGACGAAGCCTATAGTTCCACAATGTTGTATCTACTTCTAAAGCCACAAGATTACAAACATTAGTTATATAAGTGGTTAAATACAAGGTTCCAACCTTATTAACTCTTGCCACCATAAGAGCACCCTTGGTAACCTTCAAGAGTCCACTATAAATATCACAAGATCACAACCATCACTTCCTAACTACCCTATCGATATCATATTTTTTCTTAATGTAGGCACATGTCTTACATCCTTCAATAGCCAAGTATTCCCATTTTGCATCTTAACTCGAAGACATAACTTTTCCAACTATGTTGCAAAGCTCATCATCACCGGGAAAAACATGCTGAAAATATCCTTGAACATAATCAACAAAATAATGCCTATGTGGAGTAGCATGGAAAGAAGCCCCTGAATCTAAAACCCATGATTAGTAATATTGTGTAAAGAAAGAATCAAATCATCCTAACATACATTAGTCGTTTCCACATTTACCTCCTTGTTTTCTTCTTATTGTTTCTTCTTGTCCGAAGTTCCCAATAGTCCTTATTTACATGCCCGAGTCTTTCCACGGTTGCCAACATACTATCCTACTTTTAGATTTTGACCTTGCCTAATCCTTTGATTTTTCTGACTTCCTCTATTCTTCTATCTCCCTCTAGTTTCCATTGTCAAAGCATTCCCTAAAGTAGAAGATTCACCAAAGATTTTTCTTCACATTTCCTTGCTTAGAATCACCCCTACAACATCCTCAAACTTCAAATTTGAGTTAGCTAGAACTGATTTGCTTACTTCCATTACCAGGCTATTCCAACTCTTAGGTAAAGAGCATAGAACTAATAAAGCCCTAAATTCTTCATCAAATTCTATTGTAACTAAAGCTAGCATATTTACAACCATATTAAAATAATTTAGATGATCTGCTACTAAACCATTCTAAGACATCTTCATATTAAACAACTTTTTCATTAAAAATATCTTATTAGAGGCAGAGGATTTTTCATATAACTTCCCTAATGCATCATTCGGTTGTTTTGTAGTCTTTTCGTTCGAAACATTAAATAATACCGAAGATGCAAGACACATCCAAATTTTCCCAAGTACCTTCCTATCCAAAAATCCCATTCCACACCTATCATGCTCAACGGTTTGTTCACCTTCTAAAGAAGAATCTAAAGATCCTTCTTATAAATGTAATCCTCCATCTACATCTTCCAAATACTAAAATTTTTCTCGTTGATTTTATCAACCCTAGATCTTCCATCATCTGCCAAAACTCCCACTCAAGATAAAACTTTCCTGTGATTCAACACTTTAGTAAACCAAACTAGCTCGATATCAATTATTAGGAAATAAGGGATAAAATATGTAGAATAATCCCTCACAGAATGCAAAAGAGAAACTAATATGTAGAAAATATTACAGATCTCAAATAAAATTACGAGAATAAAATAATATAACACAAAGAGATAGTATTTAATGTGGCTCACCCAATTTTGGCTACATCCACCAAGAATCACTTGCTCATATTTTATTAAAAGCCACTTTGCTCTCTAAATACAATACCCGAGATATGTTTGGAGCTATGCTCAACAAACTCTACATAATTCACACCCGAATTCAAAACACATTTGCAATGTTACATAATCCTACCATATGCATAAAACCATATAAGTAGACAACTGATTAATAATTTTTACAAAACCATGGGTCAAAAATCCCGCCCATATGAGAAAACAACATTTCCCGAACCCACGGCTAAACAAATGTGGAAAGTGTACAGTACTCTTAGAGTAAAATCTTCAACACTTTCTCACATGAAAACAACCTCCATGACCTAACATATCTTGTTGTTTTAAAGCATGTAGTTAAAATTCTTTAGTCCCGTCATTACTAAAAGTACTTGTTTTTCAAGAAAAGTGTACCTTTTTCGTAGTCATGCAAATTTTTTGAAAGAAATCAATTGGCTACTCAATATTCTCATCATTACCCTAAGTTAATATGGTAGAAATTATTTCAACCCCTACAAGTGCATATAGTGTAAAATATTTATCAAAATTAGGATTTGCAAGAGTAGGAGCCCAAGAAATGGTTGTTTTTATTGCTTCAAACCCTTCTCTCCCTTAACTGGTCTAAGAGAAAGTATTCTATTTTTTAACATAATTGTCAGTGGTTTGACAAATGTAGCAAAATCTGAAACAAATCTTCTAACAAAGTTGATTTTTCCCAGAAATATTTGTAATGCCTTCTTGTGATGAGGAAATGATAGCTATGGTATAGATTCAATTCTAAAAGGGTCAATTGCTAAACCTTGTTTAGAAACAATTTGACCAAGTAATTTACCTTGATGTACTGAAAAGATAGACTTTTTGGGATTCAATGATAGTCCAAACTATCTGCATAACTGAAAATTATGCATTAAATGTAATAGATGTTCATCAGATTTTTTTGAAAATACGGTAACATCATCCAAATAAACAAATATGAATTTATTTAATAAGGTATGAAAATCCATGTCCATTACACGTTGAAACACTACACATACATTTGAAAGACCAAAATGCATTCTTTTGTAAGCATAAGTACCCCACTTGGTGGTAAAATATTTTTTGTATCTATCTTCTTCTCGGACTAGAATCTGATTGTATCCACTATAACCATCCAAAAGAGATAGTCTATCAGAACGAGAAATTTTCTCAAAATCTGATCCATGTTAGGTAGTGGATAATGATCTTTCAATGAAGCCTTGTTAAGATATCTAAAATCCACACATAATCTAATTTCTCCATTCTTTTTCCGAATAGAACAAGGTTGGCTACCCAACTTGAATGCTTGATTGGAAAAATAATACCTGATTCAATTAACTTGGATAATTCTTTTCTCATCAATGGCTCAATTTTCAAATTTATAGGCCTTTACCTAACTGGCTTGGAATTTGGCTGTAACTCTATTGTATGTTGAGATAAAATTAGATCAAACCCTCTCAAATCTTGGTACTTTCAGAAAAAACATCTTTGAATTCTTTACATAATTTGATAAATGACTTTTTTTAGCTAAAGAACATACCTTTCCAATAAGTAGCTTCTTGTCATCATCCACCAAGATTTCTTCATAGTTATCCATGTGAGTTGAAATATTGCCTTTGTCTTTTCTTAACTGATCGTTAGAACTGAAAAATGTCTTCTAGAGTGACCAATCCTTGAGGAAACCTATTTGTTTTTAATTGAACAATTTGATCACCATAGAAGTGTTGTAGTTTTTCTGATTTACTACAAAAATTCAGCCTCTTGCTACAGAAATCTGCAAATCTATTTATCATCTTCAAAAACCTACCAATTCTCTCCATTATCAGGCATTGAAGGTCTAATAATTAATTTAATATGTGGTTGTACCTTTTTGTTTTCAATTTTTATATACATAAAAGCTAGCACCAACTACTACAAGCCTATCTACATGCTTATTTTCAGCTCTTAGGACAAATTGAATGTTAATAGCATCAAAATCATCCATTAAGTTTAAAACTATATGTTTGTAAGACTTCAGCAATGAATTCTTACACACATTAAAGTTTTTCACTTGATTAATAACTAATTCTGAATCTATGAAAACTTGTAAAGTGTTGATACCTCTCTTTCTAGCCCATTGCAAGCCATGAATTAATGCTTCATATTCAGCTACATTACAAGTACAAGAAAACTATAAACTTAAAGTTGAAAAGTACCTTTCATTTGAAGGGGAAGTAAGCATTAAACTTGCACCTTGTCCTTTCTTATTTTTGGCTCCATCGAAGTGAAGCTTCCATATCCCTTCTGTTGATTCTTTTATTTTGGATAGCAAGGGAATTGGTGCATTTTCTTCATGCAAGCAATAAACACCAAACAAATATTCTTCACTTCCTTAAAAGGGTCATAGCATGTTCTTCTTGAGTCTTTTCATCCATAAACAGATTAGAAACACCATCAAGTGTGGAAACATGAGTTGTAACATCGAAATCAAACTGATCTAGAATTGAGTAATTTGTTGCAGCATTTGAAGCATGAGGCTCAATATGAAATCTATCCAGAGGCTCTAAATTTATAGTAACCTTAGTTCCATATCATGTAGTAAAGAAAAAAATTACCAATATGAAGAAAGATAACCTCCTATTTTTGTTGTAAAATCTCGTGATAAACATAAGGAAAAATAAGGAGGCAAATCTACAATAGTCACATCTTGTAGAATTGTAACGTTGGGACAAGCATGTAAAGTTACTTCTAGGTTTCTGATAACACCAACTATATTAGTTTTTGTCCCATCTAGCTACAACACACTTTTCTCTGTAGGCTCATACTGCAGCCCAACTTTTCCGCAATTGCTTTTGGCATAACTGTGCTACTTGCACCATTATCAACTAGGCTTATGAACTAAATGATCTCCAATAATCAGAGATAAATAAAATGGTGGTGGCTTCTTGATATCATGAGCATTTAAGACCTTTTGAACCATCCATTTAACTTCTTTAATGTGGTCTTTTCATTATTCCAAGGACCATGTCCACTTTTTGAACTTCCTTTTCTCTGATTTTGAAGAAATCTGCAGCTTAGCAAGTTCATGAGAAAAAGCATCTCCTGTTATCCTGGAATACTTAGAGCATCCCACATTGAGATATTAACATTATGCTTTTTCATTACATCAATAATGTTAAAAGAAGCAATAGTTTTGGAAATAGATTCTATTGTTTTAGCATAGGATTTGGTGAAAATTGACTTACTCTACTACTACTCTTGATATATGAGGTATAAACAATCTTCTTGGATCAGGTTGTAACTATTTTTGTTGTTCTTTACTAGTTGAAAACCCTATTTTTTACGAGGAGAAAACAGAAGCTGTTAGCTGATTTTTGGCTTGTAGTTGTTGTTTTCTATGATTGTGGGCAGAACATGTCTATTTTGAAACTTTTGACTTTCCTGGGCCTTTTCTTGGGCCCTAGTAGTAACTGCAATAAAATCATCTTCACTAAAATTGACCAATTTCTATTTAGGTGTTTTGAACATGAGTTTTTTTGCTTCCCACCCTCCATTTGAGGCATGAACAATGTCTCAGGTTGAGGTTGTGCAACAAGGCTTATATTCAAGAAAGCATTTGGGTAATTTGTAGCTAAATGAGGTTGATTACAAGGTTGACACCATTCTTCTGTAGCCATATTAACTAGGAATAAAGTGTTAGATGAACTAGGATCCTTTGGGTCAAACTACCTTTGTTGATATGGTTGTCTATAATTTTGATTTTGTTGATAAGGCTACCTATTTTGTTGGTTTTGTTGATAAGGAGCTTGATAAGGCATATTAGGTAATGCAAGTCTATTTTCAATCAAATTTATCTTGTTTCCCATAGTTTACAAAGCTTTAAACACATCATCTGATGGGGCTGCAATAGTAGGTTCTAAAATGGTGATAGGTTATGGGATAGGTGCCAAATCTGCTAAAAAGGAATTGAAGGCCTTGGTGCCAATTTACCAACTTGAATAAGACTATTTTCAGCTTAGATAGTAATATCATAAGCTGTTAGGAGAGTCTCTCCTCCCATAGACTGAATCATAGTTGAAATATCACTTTTTAGGCTCTAAGATAATAAAGAAAAGCATGGTCAGCTTGAGGCTTGACACTTGCTAGAATTCTTTCCCAAGTTCTAGAAAAATGGATATTAAAATTGGCCATAAATTCATGAGGATCTCTCTTAATTGTAGACAATTATTCTATGAGGGATAAATGATCTGAATGATCTTGAAATTGTTTCAGCAATTTACCACCTAACTCATCCCAAGTTCTTATGCTTCCAATCTCTAAGTTTCTATACCATTGCAAGGCTTGCCCTTTAAAGGATGCAACTAAAAGTCTCAAGGCTACATCTTCATGTGTTATATTATGGAATGCACATAGGGTTGTAACATATTTTGATGTGCTCTGTAGGTGTAACCTAATTTTCACCAATGAATGAAGGAAAAATTTTCATGGCAGCATTAGGAATATCATGATAAACTAGGATTACTAATGGGATGCCATTAGTAAAGGTCACAAAATTCCTAGGTGGTTGAATAGCCATTGGAAAAACTGGGATCTGAACAAAGAAATTAATATGTGGTGAAGGAAGATTAGGAGGAGGGTTGTTAAAACCAGGCCTATTATAAGGTAGGGTGTTACCAACTCTTCTTCTTCTTGCAGAATTCAAAGGTAAAGAAATAAACTTAGAAGGAATTCCTCTTACCGATGATCTTGTAGTCACTTTAGGCATGGAACATGATGCAAAACTAGTCTAAAATCAGCCTTATGGAGTTGCCAAATAAATATTTTAAATCTTTAGAATAAGTTTGTTGCATCTTATTGCTCCAAAAGTAACTTTTCTTTATTGTGAATCTGTTATAAATTTGTAATTAACTCGTAGATATGATTCTTTGTTCCACAAGCATGTCAAAAACTGTTATCTCTCGAAAGTTCACCTGTAGAGAGATGATGCAGGGTTCTAAGATTTTCTAGATCTCTCTCTTTCATAGATATAATGGAAACACCTCAAGTCTGTGGGTATACCTATTGTTGAGGTGAGTCTCAGTATCAAGGTCGGTTCCTTCTTGATGTATCCTAAACTAATTTTTTGGGGGTTTTGAGGTAAAAAGATGACTGTAAATGAATTGAAAAATGGGGTGATACACCAAACTTGTTGAGGGATTTGAATGAGTACATGCACAAATAATTTGAGAATGGATTCTGGATGCACAAACCAATAGTTTTTAGTAGAATATTAAGGAAAAACACTTGATGTATTGAGGGAATGATTCACAACAATATTGTTAAGATAAACATGCACACTAATATTATGTAGAAATAACTAAATTTGTAGCAAGGTAAGATGATCAATTAGGGAATTTGACATTCACAAGAAATAATAAAGTATACACAACACTACAAATAATTGGAAAGGCAGAAATCAATTCTCATTCAAAGGAAAAACTGGACAAAATCTGCTTCAACACTCCTATGTCCAAAAGTCACATCTTGTGCTTTTTCCAATGCACACAATATATAAAAAATTATTCATCCCACCCTTCCTAAAAATAGACTAAAAATTGTACTCGCCCATGCATCCTATTTTTATCCTTTATCATGAATAAATAAAGGAATAAAAATAAACATGCTAATACAATGAGGCATTAATAGCCTTGGTTACAAAATACAACTCGATTCAAACTGCAGTTGACTGTTCTATTTTTAATAAAGTTGGATGAATAATTTGGCTAATAATAAGCTTTTTTGATGAGAAAGTCTTCTCCAATACATGCAATCTCTATCTTCTAGCTGATGATGTGACATCTACAACTTGATCCACTTGTAGTGATAATATTAGACATTTTTAATCTTTCCCCCTTGGATGCACATGCAAAAATAAATCTCTTGTGTGTGAGTAAAATAATTTCTTTATTTTACAATACTTTGCAAAAATAATTCACCCATGCATTCATCTCTGATGGGGACCACAAATTTTGATGTGCACTCAAATAATATTCCTATTTTATGGAAAATAAGGTAATAAAATTAGAAGGATCTTTGTACTCAAATGTTGACCTTTTTATCTCCCTTCTTGTGGTCACATGAAGAATTGCACTTGTACACATAATGCTATTGTTTTCTTTCTAAACCTCCCATTGTGGGGACCACATGTGATGTGAACACTTTTTATCTTCATTCTAGATTTGAATTGCCTTTTGATTTGACATAATGGATGATACACACATTGATTTTCATTCTTTCACTTGGTTTTGCAAACATAGTTCTTTAATGACACATAACTTGATTGCTTTTGATGAAAGGCTCATATAAAAAAATATGAGGTTTAATTTTTTACTTGTTGGCACATGGACTATGGTTTTTGTCTTGAATTTAATCATTGGTAAAGCATTTGATTACACTACATCCATTGCATATATTATTACTTTGGCCCCTTTTTCTCATATGAATATAAGGTAATGCTTTCCCTTTTTCCAATCATTTATGTCGGATTTTAATCATCATATATAGGACTATAGTTTGAACTAATTTTTCAAATTCAATGTGAATAATTTTTAAAAAGCATGGGGCCAAACTTTCTTTACGATGACTCTTGACCCCTTTTAATTTTTGAATGTGATAATGATGCTAACCTTGAGTTAGCTATGGTTTTTGTTTTTTGACATGTTCTAATACTTTTTTTGATCCTAGTTTGGTTTGGAGTAAAATGAGTCTAGTATGGAATTTGATGATTGATCATTCGACTCTTGATCATTTTCCTTGATGATCTCATTGTCTTTGATCCTTTGATCATATTTATTTACATTGATTATGAGATAAAAAAATCAATTTTGTGACTACTTCATGGGATCGATTGATTGATCGGTCAGTATCTACTTTATCTCTGATGTTGATCGTTCTATAATCATGATTAGGGTTATACTCATATTAAAATTAGTAGATGATTTTTGAGCCGTTGATATGTTACATATGTTACATTTATTATTTTGAGTTTCGATGAAATCTCATGAGATTTCATGTTTCTGAACCATGGTGCTTTGGTGGTTGCATTTGAGTTAGAATTTAATGTTCACCATCGATTTTGGTACTTTTCAAGATTCATCATTGATCCGTGAACCATCGAAGCAAGATTTTTTTATTGTCATCGGTTGGATATCATACTTCAATTTTGATTTAATGGCTGATCATTCTCATATAAGTCTGTGGTTGGCTTAGGTGAATTTATGATCATTTAATATTGAAACTTGAATTTTTTCTTTTCATTTAGTACCATCATATTTATGACTTTAACTTTCGAGTTGAGTTAGGTTTGATTTTCCTACATTTGAAAATTTGATCCTTAAGATTATCCTTTCTTCATTTTGCATCATCATTTCGAGTTGAAGATATGAAAAAATTTCATTTCTAGGAAGCCATTATTAATGCTAGGATCTTGGGTTATTCATTTCATTTCTTCTTCAAAATGGTTTATTGTGAGGTTTTGAATATTTGTGTTAGTATCCGATGGCTTTATTTTACTATATTCATTTTTTTTGAGTTTTTGAGAAGTTTATTGAGCCTTTTGTGTTCTTTGAGCTTTAGTTTTCTTCGGAAATCAATTCTAATGATTTGCACATTCTTTTTCCATCATTTTATTCTCTATTTTGATCTCTTGAATAGAATCCGGTGGAGTTGATTTCATAGTTGGTTTCAAATCTCTACATTTTTAACTCAAATGTGATACGAGCTATGATTTCTTGATGTTTTACTACTAGTTTTGCATTAACATTGTAGTCCATTGTATTCATAGGCATTTAATTTCATTGTTGTTTCTACTCTTCCAAACATGATTGTGAAACTTGATGTTATGGTAAGTTTCAATCTCGACTTTCATTTCTTTTGACATTTTTAGCTACCTATCACTTTATTTATTTATTTCTCCTACTCGACAATATTCTAAGGAATGTTTTGAAATTCTATGATTTTTGTGTGATTCTTGAGTCTATGAACTTTTGAGAGCATTTTTAGAGTTAATTCATTTATGGGTGTATCTCGAGAATTTTTTCTCCTTTTTGAATTTTCCAATTATTTTCAGTGTATTTCATTTAAAACAAGTAACTTTTTATGCTCTTCCTTCTTCTAAAATATGATTGTATTCTCGAATGGCCTTATAAATTGAGCCATTTTCTTAATTAAACTTACATAATCAAGGTGTTTTTGTAATCTGGATCTGATTTATATGGGTAATCTTGAAATCCCCTTGTATTTTCTTTTGTTTCAATTTAAACGCGGTCTTTTCTATTCTCCATTGAGATTATTTGGGTTGATTATAAGCCTAGCTTTTTTCTCTATTCCTATTATATAATCCTCATACCTCTTAATCTGGAAATTTATTTTGTAAACATTTTTGCTTTTCCTACGATAGAGTTATGTTTTTTGATATGATTGCACTTTTTTGATTTAATTATCTATACTGTAGATTTTTTGCTCTTTGTAGATCTATTTTCATTCAAGGGTTTCGTATTTTCTAATTTGTTTTCATATCAATATTCTCCATTTTTTATCCCATTTGGCTCCACACTTTGAACTTACTAGATCTGTAAAAGAAAAAGATTTTTATTTTCTTCATGTGTTTCTCTCATTTTAGAGCTCGCTTCTCTTCCTAACCCTAGTTGTGAATTTTATGTACTCATACTTCTTAATTTTGTCAAGATGACGGATCTAGAAATCTTTTTTCCCTGATCCCAACACTCTACAAGGTGCAAATTAATTTTGCAAATGAAGAAATGAAATTATGTCCTTTTGTAAAAAGTCCATTCTTCTTACGAGCTTTCATTTTTATTATTATATGTACTTCTTAACAATTGTTTCAATGTTTTACCCTTAGAAACTTTTGATTTGAAGATTTATTCTAATGGGTTTGAGCATCATTCACTTATAACTTTTGTGAAAATTAATTTTGATCTAATGATCTGGGTGCATTTTTGATTAACAAATGTCTCACTTTGCATTTGAGTTAAATGTATGCTTAATCTTTCTTACTTTACATTTGATCTCTTTAGCATTGAATACACATTTTGTATATGAAAAGTTAACTTTCATTTTGATTTTTTTTATTATGAAAAATAGTTTTTGATAATTATTAAACTATACCCTTAAACAATGTTTTGAATTTTAAGAGCTTGAATAACTTGAAAATTATAGAGATATGATCAAGATCCAAGTTTTATCACATATTCAAGAAGCCTTTCAATATAATAATTCTCCTTATTTGATTGACAAAACTATTTTATTTTATACTGCAATAAGTAGTAAAGAGACAACATATTTCATTCAAATGTTTCAAGTATATTTGAAATGCTACTTCTTCATGGTCTTTTTGAAAATTGTAAAATGTTTTTATATGAAAACATCATGTTGTAATTTACTATTTTTTATTAAATTTTTCCACTATAATTGAATATTCTTTTTTATTTTGATTCATTGCTTTCAAATGCTAGGGACACTTAGAATGAGGTTGAAACACTTTATATTTTCATTACTTATGATATATTCTTCAAAATTATATTTTCATTGATCATTCATTTGTTTGGCATATCAATTCTTTTGATTATGCAAATAATTCCATTATTAACATAATTTATTTTTATGTACTTTTTATAAATTAACATTTATCAACTTTAACAAGAAGACATGCACCCTTAGTAATTTGGGTGTTATAATCACTATCTATAATACATGGAATATTTCCTTACTTTTGAAATGAACAATAAGTTCATGTAATGAATAGGAAATCTAAGTTTTTGTAATAACTTATGTAGCATTACTTAAGTTCTTGAAAATTCAAAACAATTGTATCTCTCTTTTCTACTATTATATGTATGAATATGCTACATTATCTTTGTTCAATGAGTTGAATTTCTGCAATACTTCTCCTTATTCAGATTACTATTTGACTAATGTACATAAGAGTTTATCTTTTGTCACATATTTCAAGCATGTATTAGTTATGAAATAAGATGATGGAAAGATTGTAAAATTTTCATTTTACATGGTGAAGCCCTTTAAAATTTTTATCGATTTCCTTTCCATTTATGTTTTAATTTACAATTTTCAAATCTCATTCCATTTTTTTAGGATCTAATGTAGCACTAAACTTGCATTTCTTTTATGGATTAGTACATGCATATCTTTGTATATTCATCCTTTAGTCTGAACTAAAATAAATGTACTTTTCTTGATTCAAGTTATAGAATGTAATACTTTTCTGATATGTAAACACAACAGTTAGTGTTTATTTCTTTCTTCTTACATGTACCTACACATTTAGATAAACTAGTTAGAAAACATTAGGCTTTTGGCCTCTCTTATGTTCCATAGTTTTTCTTTTTCTTCTTTTCTCTCGAAATGATTGTGAGAATCATATGTACTGATGTAGAATACTACTTTATCAACTTTGTTTGCTATGCATTTATCTTTTTTGTAATCATACCTCTTGATATCAGGAGATTCATTTGCATGAAGATAGATAGTATACGAAGAATATGATTTAAATATGATCTGATGATAGTCTTTTCTTTGTTTTTTTTTAGGTACATTGTAGTGTTGAAAAGCAAGGATGAAGATGGAGTGAAGATGGAACAAAATCTAGAGTGAAGTGGAGAAAGCAAGACAAAAAAACAAGGCAATGATGGATTCCTTCATATTATTTTATTTTATTTTCATGCACATGCACCTTCTATTTTAGTAGTTATGATGTTTACTTGAGTCACATCCCATGGCTTGTGTGGGAAACATTTAAATTCCTTATGAATAAAACATTGAATTCTAAAACTGAGTTGTGTACTTCTTTCTGCATTTCATCTTTGTATATGGATTGTATAATGAATTAAACAACTCAATAACATAATTAAATGTATTTAATCATGAAGGAAAGAACTTTAAAATACCTATAACCTTAGTAATGAAATTTGATTGCTGTAATTTACAACTTTGGTTTTTGTTCAAAACTTAACACTTCATCTATTATGTATTTTTTGTCTTCATCAAGATAACACATCTGTCTTCAGGGCCTTTGTGTTATTTTGGTAAGACAAACATGAATTTTCATACTATGTGATTTGTTACATTTTGTAACAACACACATAGCTGTAAATTATATGTAGTCATTAATTAATCCAATGGAGCAAATATTAAACTAAAAGAATCTCCCCTAGCTTAGGTTTACTTCACCAATGCCATCCATCGTAGCAAAGTTTTGAGTTTCCCATCTTTAAATGAGTATAAAACTTGTCAACATTTCTAGTGATCCTATGGGGAAAGCTACCAACTTGAGCTTGTAGACCAATGCCTTACTCTTGTCCATTGGGCATGGAGTCAAACTATGTCATCGAAATCTTCCTTTTGAAGGTCCAAACCTTTCAAAATGAACTAAAACTAGGAATGTATCCAGTAAACTAGACCACATGCATGAATGCACTTATTGAATTTGAAAAATATTGCAATGTGCAGGAACTACACTTATTGAAAGGGAAATACTAATCAAAACAAACAATCGTAGGATTTTCAATAAAATGTTTGAGAAATATACCATTCACAGAATGAGAATTTCCTCTCCATTCACCTTTAAAGCTTAAAAGCATTATGTTCCTTGCAACCTGAAATCATATAAGAACCACTCGAGAGTGTGTCAAATTTTGTGTGGTTTCCTGGATTTCTATGATCAACATCCCATTTTAACAAAATGTCTCTTTAATTGAAGATTCTGAACTTAGCCTTCTTATCAAATTTTTTTCTTCATCTATTTTTTATTCTTTTCCATGTTCAAATGAGATTTATCTCTCAGGTCTTGTAATTCCATCAATTATACATAATGAACCCGCAATGGTTCATTCTCAAGTAGCTCCATTTGGTGAAGCAAATATGATGCAGGAAACTCAACTAACATGGGAATTCTTTCCTCTATTCCATAAACAATATTGTATGGTGAATTTCCAACCGATCTTTTAGGATTCACTCTATTAGCCAAAAGTTTTAATCCATCATTAGATGTAAAGATCTCTCTAGTTATCTTTAAGTGTTCTTATGATGATCCTTAAAATATTCTTATTAGTACTTTCAGCTATCCCATTACCTTGTGGATAATAATTAGATGACATACTTAAACAAATTTCATGCTTAATAGCCTAATCTATTACCTTTGCACCAAGAAACTCTAAGGCATTATTTGTAATGATAGTTGTTGGAACACCAAATCTGTAAACTATACCTTCATAAAATGATCATACAAAGTTTCATTAGCATATTTCAAAGCTATTGCTTCAGTCCAATGTGTAAAATAATGTAGAGTAGTCAAAATCCACTTTGTCCTTATGAATAAGGTGGATTTATCATGCCAATAAAATGAAGTCCCCACTGCATGAATTTTGGATCCACTGAAATAGGTTGTAGGGGAAGCGAAGCTAAATGTTCTTTTCCAACAAAGAAATAACATTTCTTACACTTTCTAATCCATTCAAAGTAGTCTTTGAATATACTAGGCCAATAGTAACCAGCTTTCATAATTTTTAATGCTATGGTATGTGCTAAAAAGTGACCTCTTGTAGGTCCTTCATGGAATTTAGATAATAATTGCTGAATTCTATCATAATCAACACATTGTAGCAAGATTTCATTTATATCTCTTTTAAATAACACACCATCAATAAAAACATAAGGTATAGCTTGTAACCTTAAGTACCTTCATTTTTTCTTGTCCATACCTTCTAGATAAGTTCCCTTCTCTAGATAGTTACCTAAATCAGTCATCCTCTTGGATTCCGAACTTCTTGAGTGACTTCAGATGCTAATTTTCTAATTCTGAAGGAAATTTTGTTACTCATACAAAAATTCAACATGTTGTCTTAAACTTTTAGTTCAACAATTTTTTGTTTTTCCATATCATCAATCAAATTCTCACATAAATATTTTCCTCGTACTATATTTGCAACATGAATATCAACATCATATTTCATACCTATTGTTATCCATTTTTCTCTCTTCTCATTCAATTCTTTATTTAACAAGAAATCTTTCACACTTGGATGACAAACAAGAACTTGTATCTTGTTGTTTGAAAGCATGTACTTAAAATGATTTTGTCCTCTAACTACTAAAAGTACTTGTTTTTCAAGAAAAGTGTACCTTGTTTTATAGTCATGCAAACTTTATCCAAAGAAAACAATTTGCTGCTCAATATTTTCATCATTGACCTGAGTTAATATGGCTAAAATTGTTTAAGCCCCCTGCAAGTGCATACATTGCAATTTTTTTATTAAAATTACGATTTGCAAGATTAGGATCCTCATAAATGGATATTTTTATTGCTTCAAACCCTTATCTCCCTTCATTTCTCTAAGATAAAATATTATCTTTATTTAACATAGCTATGAGTGGTTTAACCAATGCTGCAAAATATCCAACAAATCTTCTAACAAAGATGATTTTTCCTAGTAAGATTTGTAATGCCTTCTTTTGATGAGGCAATGATAGCTGCGATATGGATTTAATTCTTAAATGGTCAATTGTTAAACCTTATTTAGAAACAATATGACCAAGTAATTTACCTTGATGTATTGAAAAGATAGACTTTTTGGGATTCAATGATATTCCAAACCTTTCGCATAACTGAAAAGTCTACCTTAAATGTATTAGATGTTCATCGATTTTTTTGAAAATATGGTAACATCATCTAAATAAACCAATATGCATTTATTTAGTAAGGTATAAAAATCCATGTCCATTGCACATTGAAATGTTGCACCAACATTTGAAAGGCCAAAAGGAATTCTTTTGTAAGCATAAGTACCCCACTTGGTGGTAAAAGTTGTTTTGTATCTATCTTCTTCTCGAGACTAGAATATGATTGTATCCACTATAACCATGTCCAAAGAGATAGTCTATCAGAACAGAAATTGTTCTCAAAATTTGATCCATGTTAGGTAGTGGATAATGATCTTTCAATGAAGCCTTGTTAAGATCTCTAAAATCCACACATAATCTGATTTCTCCATTCTTTTCTAAACAGGAACAAGGTTGGCTACCCAACTTGAATGCTTGAATGGAAAAATAATACCTGATTTGATTAACTTGGATAATTATTTTCTCATCAATGGCTCAATTTTTGGATTTATAGGCCTTTGCTTCTACCTAACTGGCTTGGAATTTGGCTGCAACTCTATTGTATGCTGAGCTAAAATTGGATCAAACCCTCTCAAATCTTGGTACTTCCAAGAAAAAACATCTCTGAATTCTTTACATAATTTGATAAATGATTGTTTTTAGCTAAAGAACATACCTTCTAATAAGTAGCTTCTTATCATCATGACCCAAAATTTCTTCATAGTTATCTGTGTGAGTTGAAATATAAAATTTGTGCTTTCTTAACTCGATCGTTAGAATTGAAAATTTCTTCTAGAATGACCAATCCTTGAGGTAACCTGTTTGTTATTAATTGAATGATTTGATAACCATGGAAGTTCGTAGTTTTTTCTGATTTACTGAAAATTTAGCTTCCTCTACGAGAAATTTGTAAATCTATTTATCATCTTGAAAACCTTCCAATTATCTCTATTGTCAAGTACTCAAGGTCTGATAATTAATTTAATATGTGGTTGTACCTTGTTGTTTTCAATTTGTTCTACTAAATCAAAGCTAGCACCAACTACTACAAACCTATTTGCATGCTTATTTTTAGCTCTTGGGATAGATTGAATGTTAATAGCATGAAAATCATCCATTAAGTCTGAAACTCTATGTTTGTAATACTTCAACAATGAATTCTTAGACACATTAAATTTTTCCACTTTATTAATAACTAATTTTGAATCTACGAAAAGTTACAAAGCGATGATACCTCTCTTTCTATCCCTTTGCAAGCCATAAATTAACACTTCATATTTAGCTACATTACAAGTACAAGAAAACTACAAAATTGAAGTTGAAAAGTACATTTCATTTAAAGATAAAGTAACTACTAAACCTGCACCTTTTCCTTTCTCATTTTGGCTCCATCGAGGTGAAGCTTCCATATCCCTTCTGTTGATTCTTTTATTTTGGATAGAAAGGGAATTGGTGCATTTTCTTCATGAAAGCAATAAAAATCAAACAAATCTTCTTCCACTTACTTAAAAGGGTCATAGGAATGTCATTCTTGAGTCTTTTCATCCATGAACAAATTAGAAACACCATCAAGTGTGGACACATGAGTTGTAACTTTGAATTGATCGATCTAGAATTAAGTAATTTGTTGTAGCATTTGAAGCATGAGGCTCAATAGGAAATTTAGCTAGATGATCATAATTTAAGGTAACCTTAGCTACATATCATGTGGTAAAGAAAAAAATGACCAATCTTAAGAAATACAACCTCCTATTTTTGGTGTAAAATCTTGTGATAAACATAGGGAAAAATAAGGACAAAAATCTACAATAGTCACATCTTGTAGAATTGTAACATTGGGACAAGCATGTAAATTCACTTCGGTGTTTCGATAAAACCAACTATATTAGTTGTTGTCCCATCTAGTTGTAACACAATTTTCTCTTTAAAATCATACTACATGCCCAATTTTTTGCAATTGATTTTGGCATAACTTTGCTACTTGCACCACTATCAACCATGTAGTTATGAACTAAATGATCTCCAATAATAAGAGATAAATAAAATGGTGGTGGATTCTTAATATCATGAGCGTTTAAAGCCTTTTTAACCTTACATTTAACTTCTTTAATGTGGTCATGTTCCATTGTTCCAAGGACCATGTCTAATTTCTAAAGTTCCTTTTCTGTCGGTTTTGAAGAAATCTGTATCTTAGAAAGTTCATGAGAAAGCAGATCCTATTGTCCTGGAATACTTAGAGCATCCCACATTGAGATATTAACATTACACTTTTTCATTACGATAATAGTGTTAGAAGAAGCAATATTTTTAGAAAAAGATTCTATTGTCTTAGCATAGGCTTTGGTGAAAATTTACTCTGCTTCATCTACTCTTAATATCTGAGGTATAAACAATCTTCGTGGATCACATTGTAACTATTTTTATTGTTCTTTACCAGCTGAATCACCTATTTTTTTCTGAGGAGAAGCAAAACTGTTAGCTGATTTTTGGCCTGTAGTTTTTGTTTTATCTGTAATTGTGGGTAGAACATGTCTGTTTTACAACTTTTGACTTTCCTAGGCTTTTTCATGAGCCCTAGTAGTAACTATGCAATAAAATTATCTTTCCTAAATTTGACCAAGTTTTGTTCAGGTGTTTTTTGAACATGATTTTCTTGTTGCCCACCCTCCATTTGAGGCGTGAACAATGTCTCAGGTTGACGTTGTGCAACAAGACTTATTTTTCAAGAAATTATTTGGGCAATTTGTAGCTGAATGAGGTTGATTACAAGGTTGACACCACTCTTCTATAACCATATTAACTGGGACTAAAGCATTAGATGAACTAGGAGCCTTTGGGTGAAACTACCTTTGCTGATATGGTTGTCTATAATTATGATTCTATTGATAAGGCTACCTATTTTGTTGGTTTTAATGATAAGGAGAATTTGGATAAGGCCCTGTTAGGTAATGCAATTCTATTTTAAATCAAAGTTATCTTTTTTCCATTGTCTTGTTGTCCCCTCAAAATTTCCTACTTTTGAGAAGTTCAAAATTGAAATTTTTGAGTTTATCACCTTTTCTCGTTGTTACGATAATGAAAAAAAAAAGAGTTTGAAAAATATACATTTATGGGTCACTTTATGTGATTTGTGGGTCTGTCGGACATTTCTATCCTAGATGTCCCAAGTTCATTCGGGCTCCTGTTCGCTGATCGGCCACTTTACCTGAAGTCCATTTCTTTCGGGCCTATCGGAACTTTTTGTCCCAAATAACACAAGTTCACCCAGGCTCAATGTTCACCTTTCACCTACATTGGCGAATTGTGCACTTTGCGTACTTTCATCCCTCATGTCCCAAAAGCATTTGTGCATCTTTTTCGCCCGCATCGGCCGAATCACGCTTTCACATCCCACATGTCCCAAATGAACCAAAGGCCATCTCGGGATAATTTTTCCTGCTCTTCCCAAATATCTTGCTTTTCAAGTTGGTAGATGTGTATTTAATGTACATTTATTACCTTTCTCTCTCCTAAATGGCTATTTAATAAGCTTCCCCTTACGCATTTTTGCACACTGCTTTCTTGCTATCTATTGCTCATACCCTCACAATCAAAATTTCTGCGCACGCACCCATTCCCCCTGTAATTTCATCGAGAGTCTAGACTGTGACCTTGTTTCTCGAGTTACTATCAACATGAAGATCAAATTTCAAGGTCAGGAGAAAATTTCACCACTCGAGTCTGCCGTTCCCGATATCGGGGACAAGTGAAGTTCGTCACCTAGACTTCAGAGATTTCTAGACTAGGATGATAGACTCGAACCCCTCTCCTATGGCACAAATGATTCATGATAGTGGCTTGGCATTTCCACTGGTTTCCCAATCTTAGTACAATGTGCAGATACAATACTCGCCTGCGGTGCTCATTTCAATCCCGACTCGAGTGAGCTAATGAATGTGCATGGGGAACTCATTGCCAAGCTCGATGCTGCTACCATTGGCACTGCCCTAAGGATTCCTGAGATGGAAAATTCTATAGTAATCTCTCAGAACTAGGCATAGGCCCTCTTCAACCAAGATAGTGAGAAATACAAGGTGAGGGTGGCAAAGTCTTGGCTTAAAAACCCTAAAAAGGGGGCATCCCATCTATCCAAGGTTCTGTTTCATGCCGATTTCAATGAGGAGCTGTCAGATTTTATAATCCTACTAGCTCAGGTCATGGGCTTACCCTCTACCAATGAGTTCCATTTCTGGATGTGCCCCCTTATCAACATGGTGTGTGAAGGAACTCAGAATATCAACTGGGTAGAAATCATCAGCATGAACTTAGCAGAGTAGTTCCAATGTACAACAAACCAAGAAGTTCTACATGACTTCATACCTAATGTATACCCTAGCAGCATCAAGGAAATGGTTTGGATTCACATACATTGATGCTCATAAGGGTGACCCTGTATATGCCTACTGCCCTCAATTCACCCTGGACACTAGCAATCACAACTTCAGGAGGGTGAATGATGCTTTCACCATGTACATTGTAAGGCTTCTGGAGAGTGACACTACAAGGAGGTTCTCGGATGAAGCCATGAGCCTAATAGCAAAGTATGGTGCTTACTTCATCCAATTCAGAAAATTCTCCTATATCAGGCTTGTAGGCTATGAGAGCACCCCTCTTAAGCTCCCTATGTTCTGCAATGATAAAATGGCCTTGATAGAGATATGTAGGCAATTAGACAAGTTACACAGAACCTACAGGGATAAGAAAATTACTGGCCTGCACTTCCCCATATCTTTGGGAAACTACACCTGCAAGATGGCTCTAGATGCACAAAACATAGAAAGAGCCCTAGCTCCCATCACTGTCCATTTCTTCAGGCCAAGAACTTGTTTTGATTTGAAGAAATTTATTGAACAAAACATCAAAATCAATTACTATCATAGGGTAGACACAGAAGACTATTGGGCTGACTGTGCTGATGATTTTGAGGCAAGAAGGAGACATTACGGTAGGTTTTCTCTTCAACTGATTCAGAGCTTAATTTGTATCAAGTCCCGGAAGGGCTTCAGGATGATAATTCTGACCTATTTTCATATGAGTATGACACCTTGATCAAACACACTCCCTTGGAGGATTTGGATTGGTTCAAAAAGGAGAAAGATGATCTGGCTGAAATCTTAGCCCTTGTCTTAGTAAGAACCAAGATTTTGTTTGATAGGAAAGTCCATGAGCTTAGAAGGCATTAAGGTGAGTCCTCCTCCAAGGATAATTCAACACCAAGGAAAGAAGCATTGACACCCAGTTCAGAAGCACCTGTGCAAACTCCTCCTACCTCCTCAACTAAAGGTCTTACATCCTCCAATCCTTCCTCATCCACTCAAGTATATCAAAAGAAAATCAAGGAAGTCAAAAGGAGCCTGTTGAAGAAGATCCCATGATGAAGCATTCAGAATTGCCCTCAGGTCCAGAGAACATTATTGTTCTTAGTGAAAGTGAAGAGAGTGAAGTGCCAGCCTCCATAAGTGCTCCAAAAGCCCCAATGGATAAAGACAAAGAAGTCCAAAGCACTGAGCTTCCAAGTGCCATTGACTCCTCTGTACCAGAAGCCCCGAGTGCTCCACTCATATCTCAACTGGAGGAAATAGTAGTGCACACTTTGAGTGCCATGAGTTCCCTTTCTCTCGGCCCTCTTGCCCCACCTTCCTCTTCCTCCTCCTCTTTTGCATGGGTGCAACCTTTTGTTGATAGTAGGAAGAGAAAGTCTTCCTCCCGAATCTCAGGACCCAATTTTGATGCTGTGGTGGCCTTATTAGGCACTACTCCTCCTACTCCTGCCAAGAAGGCCAGGACTACCTCTAGAATAGTATCTGATGCTCAGGGCCAGCAATTCTTGGAGATAGCCAAGCCCAAAGTAGACAAGCCAGAGCATGATTTGCAAGCATCTGATCTTGAGCTCTCAAGGATCCCTATGGGAGAGTCCACCCCTAAAGGTGAGATTCACAATCTCCAGGAAATAGTCACCAGGGTCATTGGGAGAGTAGAAAAAGGGCAACAAACTATAGAGCAGCTGGAAGAGCAGGCTCAGGTTCTTGCAGGTTTCATCAAGTCACTGTTGTCCAAGGACAAAGTTTTAGACCCCACCCCACTGACCACTCTTCCACCACCTGTAATCCTCAGTCAAGATGAAGTCCAGAGTATCAAAGATATACACAGATATTCCATCTATGGAAGGGCTATGGAGGCCATGGTGGATGATATGCTCGTTGCAGGATTGAATTTCATTGATGAAGCCTTCAAACTCAATGAGAAGGTAAATAATCTACAACAGAAACTCTCCTCCACTATGGGAAATATAGATAAAGAACTCAAACTCGAGGAGCAGTTGTATAGTAGACCTTCACCTTATGGGGTAGACTGATGAAAATATTTTAATGGTGAGCAAGGTCTTTGATGATGCAAAAGATAATTTGTCAAAATCATGGGTATACAGTGTGGAATGGAAAATCAAGGTGCTGGAGGAGGCTTTGGGAGAATTGAAGAATAGTTGGCAGAAGGGTGAGGCCTTCAAGACTTTGGTGGTATCTACTTTCAAAGATATACATTTCCACCTCCATGATGAGACCTCTGGTGTACCCCTCTCCTTGCAAGAAATCAAAGCTCAATTCAGAGATTTTATCAAAGATAATTTGTTCAAGGAGGATTCTATTTCCAAGGAAAAGATGAAGGAGATCTGCTCTCTCCAGTCTACTATTGAAGAAGCAAATAAATATTATCATACACACGTCAAATTCCATAAATATATGGAGAAGTTCTGGATTTCAGACCCAGTCCACTACCAACACATCGGTCCCATGTGGTAGAGACATAGTAGAGGCGTTGAAAAGATTTAGATAGTGGATCCTAAAATCAGTGGGCCCCTCTCAATCATGAATGCCTATCTTCTTCTCCTGATTTTTCTCCCTTCTTTCTTTCCTCATCTCAATTTATGGTAATCAGTTGGGGTTTTGCGTTAAGCAGCCCTTTAACTAAAAGAAGTAGTTACCAAGGGTAACTGATTTGTAAACTATATAATAGCCTCTCCTCGCCATTTTTAAAAGGGGGAACTTGGCTTATTTCTGAAAGTGTAAGAAATAATATGGAAATCAATACAAAAGGATCTTCTTTCTTTGTTCATCTGATTCCTTTATTTCGCAGCTATCTATTAAATATTATTAGATCATTTGTCTACATAATACCAAGAAGCTTTGTATTCTTGTAAATGTTATTTATGGAACTGTGTGTCCCTCTAAATTGCATCTTAGTAATTCAAATACAAATGGTCCAATTCCAATTCATTGTATTCTGGCATGCATAAGGAATTATTTTGTCAGCTATAATTTTGGAAAATGCTTTTCTTCTCATTTCCTTGTCTTCATTCTTCTATGCTTTTGTGATTGATAATCTATTTCATTTCACAAAGCTTTCATGATACCCAAGTTCCACATCAAATTTATGTGCATTGTACATTTAGAAATAAGTTTTACTTTTAAATAAGGGAACCTCTCCCATCAAAGAGGAGGGACTTCTTGTCCCCTGACTGTTGCTCTCATTAGGATCTTCTTTTGATGACCAACATGTCTGTAAAGTTTAAACACATCATCTAATGGAGTTGTAATACCAAGTTCAAACATAGTGATAGGATGTGGGATAGGTGCCAAATTTGCAAAAAAAGGCATTGAAAGCCTTGGTGCCAATTTACCATCTTGAATAAAACTATTTTCATCTCGATTAGCAATATCAAAAGTTGTAGGGAGATTATTTCCTCCCATAGACTAAATCATAGTTAAAATATCTTTGTTTAGTGATCTAAAATAATAAAGAAAAGCATGGTGAACTTAAGGCTTGATACTTGCTAGAATGATTTCCTAAGTTATAGAAAAACGGATATTAAAACTAGCCATAAATTCATGAGGACCTCTCGTTAATTGTAGACAAATGTTCTATGAGGGTATATGATCTAAATAATATTGAAATTGTTTCAGTAATTTACCACCTAACTTATCCCAATTTCTTATGCTTCAAATATCTAAGTTTTTATACCATTGCAAGGCTTTCCCTTTAAAGGATGCAACTAAAAGTCTCAAGGCTACATCTTCATGTGTTATATTATGGACTTCACATAGGGTTACAACATATTTGATGTGCTCTATAGGTGTAACCTAATTTTCACCAATGAATGAAGGTAAAATTTTCATGGTTGCATTAGGAATATCATGATAAAATGGGATTACTAATGGGTTTCCTTTAGTAAAGGTAAAAAAATTCCTAGGTGGTTAAATAGCCATTGGAAAAAATGTGATCTGAACAAAGAAATTAATATGTGGTGAAGGAATATTAGGAGGAGGGTTGTTAAAACAAGGCCTATTGTAAGGTAAGGGGTTACCAACTCTTCTTCTTCTTGTAGAATTAAAAGGTAAAAAAATAAAATAAGAAGTAATTCCTCTTACCAATGTTCTTGTAGTCATTATAGGAACCGAACATGCTACAAAGCTAGTCTAAAATCAGCCTCATAGAGAAACATAATAAATCTTTAAGCCTTTAGAATAAGTTGTTGTAGCTTGTTGCTCCAAAAGTAACTTTTCTTTACTTTGAATCTACTATAAATTTCTTTAATTTTCTCACAAATCTAATTCATTGTCCCACCTGGCATGCCAAAAAATTTATCTCTCAAAAGTGCACCCTATAAAGAGATGATTGCAAGGGTTCTAAGCTTGCTCTGGATCTCTCTCTTTCATAGATACAATAGAAACACTTGAGGTCTTAGGGTATACCTGTTGTTGAGGTGAGTCTTTGGTATCAAGGCTAGTTCCTTCTTCATGTATCCTAAACTATTTTTTTGGGTTTTGAGAGTAAAAAAATTAATGTAAATGAATTGGAAACTAGTGTGATACACCACACTTGTTGAGGGATTTGAGTGATTACATGTAGAAAAAAATTGAGAATGGATTCTAGATGCACAAACCAATAGTTTTCAGCAGAATATTAAGGAAAAACACTTGATGTATTGAGGGAATGATTCACAACAATACTGTTAAGATAAACATGCACACTAATATTATGCGAAATAATTAAATTTGTAGTAAGGTAAGATGATCAATCAGAAAATTTTGACATTCACAAGAAATAATACACTATACATGATACTGCAAATAATTGGGAAGGAAAAAACCAATTCTCATTCAAAGGGAAAAACTTTTAAAATTTTCTTCAGCACTCCTTTGTCCAAAAATTCCTCTCCTATGCTTTTGCAAATGCACACAATATATAGAAAAAATTATTCATCCCACCCTTCCTAAAAATATACTAAAAATTGTACTCACCCATGCATCCTATTTTTATCCTTTATCATTAATAAATAAAGGAATAAAAATAAACATGCTAATACAAAGAGGCATTAATACCCTTGGTTACAAAAATACAACTCAGTCAAACTACAATTGATTGTTCTATTTTTAATAAAGTTGGATTAATAATTTGGCTAATATTAATCTTTGTTTGATGAGAAATTCTTCTCAATACATGCAATCTTTGTCTTCTAGCTGATGATGTGACATCTATAACTTGATCCACTTAAAGTGATAATATTAGCACTTTTTAATATTTCCCCACTTGGATGCACATGCAAAAATTAATCTCCCTACATGTGAGTAAAATAATTTCTTTATTTTGCAATAATTTGCAAAACTAATCCACCCATGCATTAATCCTCTATGGGACTATTGATAATTTTTGCACTTGTGCAAAAATGGGCAACTCGAAACTTCATTGTTATGATGAAAGTCATGGGTGAAGTATACCTAAGCTAAGGAAGTTCTAATGTTATTAGTTACTACTAAATTAATTAATGATTAAGTGAAATATGTAGCTATGTGTGTTATTACAAAATGTAACAGATCACATAGTCTACAATTTCATGATACCTTTAGCAAAAGAACACAAAGGCCCCAAAGGATAGTTGTGTTGTCTTGATGAAGACACCAATTATAGAGTAGGTGAAGTGTTGAGTTTTGGGACAACAAACATAAGTGCAAATTACATAAATCAGAGTTCATTACTGAATGTTACAGGTTCTCATTAATGTTCTTTCCTTCATGATTAAAGCATTCAATTATGTTACTGAGTTGTTTAGTTCATCATACACTCCACTCAGAATCTTGAAATATAGAGGGAAAAACATAACTCAATTTCAAAATTCAATGTTTTATTCACAATGAAGTTGAAATGTCTCCTACATAAGCTGTGTGATGTGGCTGAAAAGGAAAGTACATCTATTGAAGTAAGAGGTAAACATGCATCAAATAGAAATAAAAGGAGTATGATTGAACCCATCATTTCCTTTGTATATTGTTTATTGTGGAAATTGTCCCCTTCCATCTTGTTCCATCTTTGTTTTCACAATTCAAAGCATGGTACCTAAAAAGCAAAAGATAAGAACCATCAATAAAGAGCTCAGGGTCGATCCATATTCCTACACTATCCTAATTCATGCATATGGATCTCTAACCAACAGAAGATATGGAGTGCTTGAAGATCAAACTACATAGCCCACTCAGGAAGTAGAAATAGAAAAGAGAATAAGAAACATGGACACAAGAGAGGTCAAGAACCTAATTATTTTCTAACTATTTTCAAAAGTGTGCAGATACAAGTTACAACAAGAAGAAAGAAGCATATACATGCTGAAAAGGAGGACCAATGTAACTGAAACTCAGATATTTTCTACAAATGGAAGAGGATTTCAGTACAGAACAAAGAATATACTTGCAGACAAGATACATTTTCAAGATTTTAGTCAAATAAAAGAATTCTTGGGAAAATTTTGACAGGGCTTTGCCATGTAAAATGGATATTTACAACTTTTCCAATATCTATATCAAGCTGAAATCAAAGAAATGCAGTAAAAGTAACATAAAAAAGTATCTGAATCAAGGCTTATGCCTGATAATGGCATCAAAATAGATCAAGAATTGCTTAAAATTATTGTAGGTATCAAAGAGTATAAGTGCAACTACAGGTTACAAATAGGCATTTCAAAAGTGAACTAAAGGAAGAGATGTACAAGCAACCACTTCATTTATAGATTTTATCAACATCATTCAACCTTGCAAACTCACATGAGGTCAATAAGTAGATCTGAGTAAGAAAAAGTAGATTATTGAAAATTCAGCCATGATTCAAGCTTGAGATGTCAACCCCAGATTTGAAAACTTCACCAAATATTATCAGGATTCAATATGGAAATCCTCAAAGATGATTGAATGATGCATATAACTTAGTATCATCAAAGAAAAGAGATACTCATATATTTTCTTTTGCAATGAGAAAGTTCTAGTTAGAGAAATCAAATGTGGATGGAGGAAGAACTCTAGGGTGAAGAATAATAATATTGGAATGTCAAATACAAGGGATTTTGTATATACCAAAACTCAGTTTTGAAAGAAAGTGTAAATGGAAGCAATACCTATCCAGAAAGATCTGAGGTTCAAAATCTTTTAAAAAGTAATTTTTTGGAAAGTTATCTAACATAGATCACAGAAGCAAATGATACTCAAAACACAAGATAGCACAAATCTACAAGTCATGACTACAAGTTGAAGCCCTAAAATGAGCTCAAAGGTTTTAGTATAGAAGAAAAATGATCTATTTCATAATAAAACCCAAATACCCATGAGGGGAAATGAAATTACCAGTCATAAAAGTAAGGTTAGATCGATCTCCAAGTCCATATCAAGAACAAAGGATCAGAGATACAAAGAGATCCATATTCACTTTCCATGGCAGACCCAACCCAGCTCAGAGAATCATTTATGCAAGGGGTTGGGTTCAAAAGTAAACACAATGGCAAAGCACAGTGATGCTCATCACACAAAGACCATTTTGAAGATAGAGTCGAGCTCTAAAAACTCCAATGGTGGCAAGGAGAAAAGGTAAAGATCTTAAGAACCAGGAGCTCATTTACTTAGAAAGAAGTAGAGAAATATCTTGCTCAAAACAATGAATCGAGCCATGGCAGCATCAGAGTAACAAAATGAAGCCAAGCTATAAGATTACCAATGGCGGAAAAATATTAACAAAGATCCCAAAAACGGTTTGCACACAAAGCCCAAAACAACCAGATCTCATGAAGGATGAGCTAACAGAGCTCGAAAACTCCAACAATGGTAGAACCTATCAAAATATTGCTCAGAAAGCTCTAAGAGAAGATGCAGATGCTTAAGTGCCATTGAAATGGTTTAAATCGAGTTTCGAGAATCTTAGAACAATGGCGTTGGGAAAATGTTCCAGGGCTTCACCCAAAAAACTAGATGTAAAGTGGAGAAAATTAATAATGTTCAAGTTTTTTAACTTACCTACCTTAATCGTGGCTGGACAGAGCTCAACTTTGGTCAATGGATCAACGATTGAAAATCAACAAAGACATAGATCAACACTTGAGAATCGATCTCCAAGTTCGAAGAAAACCATGGTTCGAGCCATTAAAATGCATTTATTCCATGATAGAAACCTAAAATTATGCTTCATAGATCAACGATCGAAAATTAACAAGTACAAAGATCGACGTTCCCAAACAGTTCATCAAAATGAGACAAAAGTCATCCAGTTGGAGTAGCGGTCAAATTTGGTCAAAATTCAAAATTTTCAAGTTGTAAAACTTTCAATCACAGTCCTGACCCCTCAAAAGTACACATGGCATAACAATTGCAATGGCAGAAAAATGGAGGTCAAGATTCATTTTAGTTTTCAAACTTTAAAAGTGCAAAGGTTAAAAGTCCCAAACATTTCCACAAGCCCGAGCCTCGCGATGAGAAATTCAAAGCCACGGGGAGAATTCAAAAATCAATTCTATAGAACATTGGCAGAGTGGTGGGGTTTCATTAAAATTTTGATACTTTTCGCAAAAACATGGTAAAACTTCAAGTTACCCCATGGGCCTGCAATTCCTCTAAAGTGGAGGATCGGAAAGACTTTCATCTTTGAAGCTCTTTCACAAAAGAGTTTAAAATGCCAAATTTTCCTGAAGGCCTGAAGACCCACCAAAGGACATAAAGTCTCAGAAGTTTCCCACAGGCCCGAAAATCTGAAAGGGCAAAAAATCCACAAAAGGTCCGCAGGTCCGCAAAGGGCTTAAAACTTCAAAAAATCTCGAAAGTCCACAAAAGACTTAAAATTTCTAGAATTTTGCCCAAAGGCCCGTAAAAGCAAAGGGAGAAGATTTTTCATGCCATCCAAGCTATCATTTCGAGTTTTGACTTTCAAAATTTGAATTATAGTATATGTTTCAAGAAAATACAAAGTGCCGACCAATGAAACATGCATGTATTAATCAAAAGATGGCTGAAATAAGGTGAAGTGCAAAGTGATCCCTGCAGTAGATCATTTATTTTTGAAAAATATTGCAAGTATTGCAATTATTTTCTCATGAATAGGAAGTTGATTCTGCATGCTTCACAAGAGGATGGAACAGTAAAAGAAAAAAATTACATGCTCACAAAGATACTTGCTCAACAAGCAAGCTTATTATTAGCAAATTATTTAATCTTCCTTTATTAAAAATATATCAGTCAACTTCAGTTGACCAATTGTAATTAAGGCTATTAAATGCCTAGTTGTAATTGCATGTTCTATTTTATTCCTTTATCTATTATTAAGTAAAGGATACAAATAGGATGCATGGGTGAGTACAATCCTTAGGTTATTTTTAGGAAGGGGCAAAATTTATTTTGCTATATATTGTGTTCCTTTGCAAAGCACAGGGAGAACTTCTGGAGGACTTTTAGATATAGGAGAACTGAAGCAATTTTTTCTAGTTTTTCCTTCTGAATGTGAAGAATTTCTGCCTTCCCAATTATTTTTAGTCTTGTGTATGTTTTTATTAGTCTTGTGAATGCAAATTCCCTGATCAATCATCTTTTCGCATAATTTTAATGTGCATGTTAACTTATCAGTGTTGTTGTGATATTTTTCCCTTAGTACAACCAAGTGTTTGCCCTTAAATTCTGTAGAAAATTGTTGGTTCATGCACCAAAAATACTTCACATATCAATTGTGCATATACTCAGTCAAAGCCCTCATACAAATTTGGTGTATCACCTTAGTTTTAATTACTTTACAGTCATCTTTTACTCTCAAACTCCTAAAAATTAGTTTAGGATACACCAATAAGGAACCAACCTTTTAATCCCGAGACTCACCTCAAAATAGGTATACCCACAGACCTGAGGTGTTTCCATTGTATCTACAAAAGAGAGAGATCAATTGTGCAAGCTTAGAAAACCTATAACCATCTCTCTACAAGGTGCACTTTCAAGAGATAACATGACCACTTTTGATGTGCACTCAAATAATATTCCTATTTTGTGGAAAATAAGGTAATAGGCCTTAGAAGGTTCTTTGTACTCTGATGTTGACCTTTGCTTGTCTTCTTGTGGTCACATGAAGAATTGCACTTGTGCACATAATGTTATTGTTTTCTTTCTAAACCTCCCACTGTGGGGACCACCTGTGATGTGAACACTTTGTCTTCATTTTGGATTTGACCTCCTTTTGAATAATCATTGGATGATATAAAGTTTTCATTCTTTCACTTGGTTGGAAAACATAGTTCTTTAATGGCATAGCTTGATTGCTTTTGATGAAAGGCTCATAGAAAATAATATGAGGTTTACCTTTTTCTTGTTGGCACATGGACTATGGTTTTGTCTTGAATTTAATCATTAGTAAAGCATTTGATTACACTACGACCATGGCATATATTATTACATTGGCCCCTTTTTCTCATATGAATATAAGGTAATGCTTGCCCTTTTTCCAATTATTGTGGTCGGCTTTTAATCATCATATTTGGGACTATAGTTTGGAACCCCTTTTTGTAAATTCAATACGAATAATTTTAAAAAAACATGGGGCCAAACCCCTCGTGACGATGACTCACCCTTCTAAATTTGTCGATGATAATGATGTTAACCTTGAGTTAGCTAGGGTTTCTATTTTCTCCACGTGTCTGATACTTTTTCGACCCTAGTTTGGTTTGGAGTAACTCAGGAGTCTGTATGGAATTTGATGATTGATTATTGACCATTGATATTTTTTCTTCATGATCTTACACCTTCGATCCTTTGAGCATCTGTGTTTTCATTGATTATGACCTAAAATTAATATGTGACTACATCGTGGCTATTGATTCTAGTATCTACTTTATCTCCGATCGTTGATGTTAAGATTCATGATTAGGGTTTGTATTCATAATAATGTTGGTAGGTGATTTTTGAGATATTGATATTTTTACATCTTCACCTGAGCCATCGATTATCTAAACCATGGTGACCTAGTGGTTGCAATGTGAGTTATCATTTAATGTTCATTGTCAATTTTTTGTTAGGTAATATGGGATAAAATATGTGGAATAATCCCTCAAAAATGCAGCAAGAGAAACTAATATGCAGAAATTATTACAGATCTCAAATAAAATTGCAGAATAAAATAACACAACACAAAGAGACAGTATTTAATGTGGTTCACCCAATTTGGGCTACGTCCACCAAGAATCACTTGCTCAGATTTTATTACAAGCCACCGCTCTCTCAATACAATACCCAGATCCATTTGGAGCTATGCTCAACAAACTCTATAGAATTCACACCCGAATTCAAAACACATCTGCAATACATTTTCTTGTACATCTATCATATGCATAAGACCATATAAATAGACAACTGCTTAAGTAGTTTTACAAAACCGTGGGTATCAAAACCATGGGCAAAACCCATCCCATAAACCTATGGGTCAAAAAACTCACCCATATGAGAAAAGCACGTTTCCGGTGAGGATACATGAAAAGTGTATAGTACTCTTAGTGTACAGTCTTCAACACTTTCACACATGAAAACAAACTCCACAACCTAACAATCTCCCACTTGGAGACTAGTTTTCCTCTGAGCAAGCTTCTCACCCCTTCACTAGTTTCTGTGAAGACCAACCAAAGCTAAACACAACTTTAGTTTTTCCCTTGTGACCACCTTGGTCATCATGTCTACAGGATTCTGACTGGTATGAATCTTCTCCAACTTCAACTTCTCTTCCTCCAAAGTCCTAATGAAATGTACCTAGAGTGGAAAGCAGAGTTCTTAGCTAGGTGTATAACACTCTGACTATCACTATGCATCTTACATTCCTCATGCTTATGCCCCAACTTTTCAATCAATTTTTGTAACCAAATCATCTCTTTGCTTGCCCTCGTGGTTGCAACAACCACTGTGGTTGACAAAGCCACTTGCCACGTAGTCGTGAAATCCAGCTCATTGTTGTCCCACCTACAGTGTAAATATAACCTGTCGTGCTCCTCCTGCTGTCTACATCTCCAGCCATGTCTAAATCTACATAACCATGTAAAGTGGTGTCTCGATCCTTTGTAGCTCAAGCCCTGTCCCCATGGTCCCTCTCAAATACCGAAGGATCCACTTTCTTGCTTTCCAATGCTCTTTACCTCGGATCACTCATAAATCTACTCACGCTCCCACCGCATGGGAAATATCAGCCCTAGTGCACACCATAGCATACATCAAACTTCGCCAATCACTTGATGAGTAAGGTACCTTGGAAATTTTGTTCCTCTCTACTCTGTCTTGGGACATTGCTCCTTTGATAACTTGAAATGGCCTACCAAAGGAGTCCCAACCGGTTTAGCATCCTGCATATTAAACCTCTCCAATACCTTCTTAATGTACTCTTCCTGAGATAAAGTCAGCTTCCGTTCCTTCCTATCCCGAGATATCCTCATACCAAGGATTTTTTTGGCTGCACCCAAATCCTTCATAGAAAAGGATTCACTTAGCTGCTTCTTGAGTAATTTTATTTCCTACATGTTTTTACCTACAACCAGCATGTCATCCACATACAAACACATGATAATATAACTTCCATCCTCAAATTTCTTTGTATACACACAATGGTCAGAATGACATCTAATATAACCTTGCTCCATCATGAAGCTATCAAATTTCTTATACCATTGACGTGGAGCTTGTTTGTGCCATACAAGCTCTTCTTCAGTTTACACACCATCTCCTCTTTACCTTTGACTTCATATCCTTCTGGCTGCTGCATATATAGCTCCTCCTCCAAATCACCATGGAGAAATGCAGTCTTTACATCTAACTATTCTAAGTGCAAGTCTTCTGCTGCCACTATTCCAAGAATAGTTTTGATAGAAGTCATTTTTACTACAGGAGAAAAAAATCTCATCAAAATCTATACCCTTTTTCTATGCAAACCCCTTGACCACCAACCGGGCCTTGTATCTTTTCTTGCCTCCTTCTTCCTCTTTGACTCTAAACACCCACTTATTCTGTAATGCTCTTTTCCTTTGGGTAGCTTTACCAAATCCCATGTCTGGTTCTCCATGAGAGCCTGATGCTCCTCATCCATGGCTTGCTCCCACTTCTTCCTGGCATCTACCTACATTGCTTCATCAAATCTCTCTGGTTCTCCACTATCAGTGAGTAATAAATAATAAAGAGAAGGAGAAAAACGTTTAGGTTCTCTTCTTACCCTAGAAGACCTCCTCAATATAGGAGTTTGGGGTTCTGTTGAGGGGTTCCTGAATTGATTCATGTGTCACTTTCCCATTCGGAAGATCCTCTACCACTGCATATTCTTTCTTGGATTCTTCCCTGTTTTCCTGTAACTATTGCTTATACATGACTTTCTCATTAAAGACCACATCCCTAGACCGAATGATTTTCTTGTCCTTAATACTCCAACATTTAAATCCAAAGTCATCACCACCATAACCAATGAAAGTACATTTTTCTAATTTAGCCTCTAGCTTGGTCCTATCATCCTTGTCTATATGAACAAACACCTCACATCCAAAGACTCTAAGAAATGAATAATCAACTTTCTTACCGGACCAAGCCTCCTCAGGTATGCCTCCATCCAAGGCACTTGAGGGTCCTCTATTTATCAAGTACACAGTTGTGCTCACCGCTTCTGCCCAAAAAGAAAGAGGCAGTCTTGCATGTAACCTCATGCTCCTAGCACATTCCATTATTGTTTTGTTCATCCTTTCTGATACCCCATTCTACTACGGAGTTCCTAGAACCGTCTTTTGCCTGTGGATTCCATTCTTAGAATAAGTAATCATCAAATTCATTCTATGCAATACTCCCCTCCATTATTTGACCTGAGACATTTTAGCTTAAGACTGTTTCATTCTCTACCAAGGCTTTCCATTTAACAAAAGTGTCAAATACATCATATTTGTTTCTAATATAATAAACCCAAACTTTCCTTGTTGCATCATCAATAAAAGTAACATAATAATTTGAACCCCCAAGAGATGATACCTGAGCCGGTCCCCACACATCAGAATGTACCAGCTCTAACTTACTCTCTTTCTTTGTAGGTCCAACCTTGAGAAACCTTACTCACTTTTGTTTCCCATATATGCAGTTCTCACAGAAATCCAAACATGTTTCTGTATATCCAGGAAAATTCTTCTTTATGATGTTCATGCCCTTATGGCTCATATGACCGAGCCTATAGTGCCATAATGTTGTATCTGCATCTGAAGCCACAAGATTACAATCATTAGTACTATCAGTGGTTAAATACAAGGTTCCAACCTTCTTACCTCTTGCCACCACAAGAGCACCCTTGGTAACCTTCCAAGAGTCTCGTTGTAAATATCACAGTACAACCATCACTTCCCAACTGCCCTGCCGATATCAAATTTCGTCTTAATGTAGGCACATGTCTAACATCCTTCAATAGCCAAGTATTCCCATTCTACATCTTAACCTGAACAGAACCTTTTCCAACTATGTTGCAAGGCTCATCATCACCAAGAAAAACATGCCCAAAATCTCCTTGAACATAATCAACAAAATAATGCCTATGTGGAGAAGCATGGAAAGAAGCCCCTGAATCTAAAACCCAAGATTCAGTAATATTGTGCAAAGAAAGAATCAAAGCATCCTGACATACATTACCCATTGCCACATTTGCCTCCTTGTTTTCTTCTTGTTGTTTCTTCTTATCCCGAAGCTCCCAACAGTCCTTCTTTGCATGCCAGGCTTTCCACAATTCTAGCATACAATCTTGTTCTTGGATTTTGACCTTGCCGATCTTTTGATTTTCCACGGTTTCCTCTATTCTTCTGTCTCCCTCTAGTTTCCATTGTCAAAGCATTCCCTGAAGTAGAAGATTCCCTGGAGCTTTTTCTTCGCATTTCCTTGCTTAGAATCACCCCTACAACATCCTCAAACTTCAACTTCGAGTTAGCTGGAACCGAGTTACTTACCGCCATTACCAGGCTATTCCAACTCTTAGGTAAAGAGCACAAAATTAATAAATCCCTAACTTCTTCATCAAATTCTATTGTAACCGAAGCTAGCATATTCACAACCGTATTGAAATCATTTAAATGATCTACTACTGAACTATTCTTAGACATCTTCATATTAAACAACTTTTTCATTAAAAATATCTTATTAGAGGCAGAGGGTTTTTCATACAACTTCCCTAATGCATCCATTAGATCTTTTGTAGTCTTTTCCTTTGAGACATTAAATAATACCGAAGATGCAAGACTCAGCCGGATCGTTCCAAGTGCTTTCCTATCCAGCAAATCCCATTCCGCATCTATCATACTCGAGGGTTTGTTCACCTTCTCAGACAACGGAGTATAAAGATCCTTTTGATAAAGGTAATCTTCCATCTGCATCTTCCAAAGACTAAAATTCTACCCGTTGAATTTATCAACCCTAGATCTTCCTTCATCTGCCATAGCTCCCACTCAAGCTAAAAACATTCCCTGCGATTCAACACTTCAGCAAACCAAACCAAGCTCGAACCAATTGTTAGGTAATATGGGATAAAATATGCGGAATAATCCCTCATAAAATCGCAAATAAGAGAAACTAATATGCAAGAAATTATTACAAATCTCAAATAAAATTGTAGAATAAAATAACACAACACAAAGAGACAAGTATTTAATGTGGTTCACCCAATTTGGGCTATGTCCACTAAGAATCACTTGCTCATATTTTATTACAAGCCACCGCTCTCTCAATACAATACCCAGATCCATTTGGAGCTATGCTCAACAAACTCTACAGAATTCACAGCTGAATTCAAAACACATCTGCAATACATTTGCTTGTACATCTATCATATGCATAAGACCATATAAATAGACAACTGCTTAAGCAGTTTTACAAAACCGTGGGTATCAAAACCATGGGAAAAACCCGTCCCATAAACCTATGGGTCAAAAAACTCACCCATATGAGAAAAGCACGTTTCCCGATATTTTGGGTGCCATTTTTTGAGGCCAAAAAATTTACATGAAAAGTGTACAGTACTCTTAGTGTACAGTCTTCAACACTTTCACACATGAAAACAGGCTCCACAACCTAACATTTTTGTACTTTCTAAAGCTGCATCGGTGATCTTGTGAACCATGGTAGCACGATGGTTTGTATTATCAATAGTTGGATATCGTACTTACAATCTTGAAGCTTTGATCTATAACCTTGTGGTTGGCTTGGGTGATCATATGATACCATTGTTTTGGTACTCTTGATTTAGTGTCATCGATTCTTAACTCAAGTGAGTTAGGTTTGATTAAAATCCAATCAAGCTTATCCTTTCTTCATTCTTACATGCTCGTTTTAAGCGGTGAAGCTCTAGTAAAATTTCTCCAAGTAGTCATTGTTGATGCTAGGAGCTCAATTTATTCATTTCATTTTTCTAAAAAACAATTCTCGAGGTTTTGAATATACTGTGTTAGTCAGGATGGTTTTGAGTCTAACTGTGATCTTGTCTCTGAAGTGGCTATCATGGTTGTGTATTTGATCTTTGGTTTTCCTCTATAAAAAAATTCTATTAGGCTTTATACATTCTCATTTTCCATCAATTAATTTCTCTCTTTCGATCTCTTAAGTATAATCTAGTGGAGGTGATCATAGTTTGTTTTGGTATGTCTGGTTCTGCGAAATGTGATACGAGTTATGATTTCTTGACATTTTTCTCACGCTATTTAGGCATCAACTCTGTGCTACATTATATTCACGGGCACCTCTTTCTCATTTTTGTTTCTTTTCCCAAATGTGATTGTGAAACTTGATGTTATTGTAAGTTTCGAGCTCCAACTTCAGTTCTTTCGAGTTTTTACCTGTCACTTCTTTATTTCTTTCTTCTACTCGACAATATTCTAAAGAATGTTTTGAACTTATGTGATTTTTGTGTGATTCTTGATCTGTGAAATTTCTGAGATAATTTTTAGAGTAAATTCATTTATGGGTATATGAGATTTCCTTTCTCCTTCATCGAATCTCTAAGGTTTTCGGTGTATTCGGATAAAACAAGTAAGTTTTATGCTCTTCCTTCTTGTAAAATATGATTTTCTTCGAATGGCCTTGTAAATTGAGCCATTTTCTTAATCTGTACTTATATTCTTGAGCTCTATTCATAATCTTAGATCTATTTTATATGGGTAATCTTGAAATCCCCTTGTATTTTTCCTTTTTTGATTCAAACTTTGTATTTTCTATTCTCCATTCGAGCTTTGTTGGGTTGATTCTAAAATTGGTTTTTCTCTATTCCTGTTATTCGAACCTCATACCTCCTAAATCTGGGTATTTGAGTTGTAGTCATTTTTCTTGTCCTAATAGAGTTAGGTTTTGATATGACTGCATAGTTTTGGTTTCATACTCTATACTTGTAGATTTTATGCTCTGTTGTAGATCTATTTGCATTCAAGGGTTTCATATTTTCTATTTTATTTTCTTATCAGTATTCGCCATTGTTGTTCCCATTTGGCTTTGCACTTTGAACTTAACTAGATTTGTAAAAAGAAAATCTTTTGATTTTCTTCATGTAGAGGCTCGTTTGAGCTCACTTCTCTTCCTAACCCTAGTTGTAACTTATGTACTCATACTTCTTTCTTTTCTCAAGATGATGGATCTGGAAATTTGTTTACCCGATCCCAACACTTTACAAGATGGAAATGCATTCTTGAAATGAAGAAATGAAATTACGTCCTTTTGTAAAATAGTCCATTCCTTACGACCTTTCATTTTTATTATTATAGGTACTTCTTGTAACATTGTATCAATGGATCTACATAGAAACTTATGATTTAAAGCTTTATTCTGATGGGTTTGAGCATCATTCACTATGTAACTCTTGTGAAAAGTAGTTGTTGCATGAGCTGGGTGCATTTTTTATTATTATGTCTCACTTTGCATGAGCATTCTATAGCCTTAACTTATACATCCTCGCATGAACATTCTATATGATGAAAATTCATCTTTCACTTGATGTTATTATGACTATATTCTTTGCAAAGCAGCTGTACTCATTGATTCATTTGTTTGGCTCCTTTTGATTCTTTATGCATTGTAATTGATATTTTACTACTTTTTATGAATTGTCTTTTGTACTTGATCAACTTTACATGAAGAAGACACTGCCACCATTATTAATTGGAAAAGTTATACTTTCTCTATAATACATGGCATATTTCCTTAATTTGGCCTGAAATGAACAATAAGTTCCTATAATGAATAGTGAAATCTGAATATTTTGTAACTCTTATGTAGCATTACTTAATAAGTTCTGCAAATTGAAAATATTTGTAGCTCTCTTTTCTGCTCTTATAAGCATGAATATGCTACATTACTTTTTATTTAATCGTAGTTGAATTTTTGTAGTACTTCTCCTTATTTAGATTACTATTTGACTAGTAGAGTAGTTTATCTTTTGTCACAGATTTCAAGCATGTATTAGTTGTGAAATAACATGATGGAAAGATGTAAAATGTCCATTTTACATGGTGAAGCCCTTTTGAAATTTTCTCAAATTTCCTTTCCATTTTGTTTCAGCTACAATTTTATCTTATTCCATTTGTTAGAATCTGCAGCACTAAACTTGCATTTCTTTTATGGATTAGTACATGTACATTTTTGTATATTCATCCTTTAGTCTAAACTGAAATAAATGTACTTTTCTAATTCAAGTTACAAAATGTAATACTTCTGATATGTAAACACAATAGTTAGTGTTTATTTCTTTCTTCTTACTTATACCTACACATTTGGATAAACTAGTTAGAAAAATTATGCTTTTTGGCCTCTCTTCTTTTCCATAGTTTTTCTTTTTCATCTTTACTCTCTAAAATTATTGTGAGAATCATACGTCTTGATGTAGATTATTGTTGATTTTTGTTATGCATTTATATTTTCTAGAATAATACCTCTTGATATCAGGAGATTCATTTGCATGAAGATAGATAGTAAAAGAAAATGATTTAATCCTGAGCTCATGACTGACAGTATTTCTCTTTTTTTTTTCTGGTACAATGCAGTGTCGAAAAGAAAGGATGAAGATGGAGCAAAATTTGGAGTGAAGATGGAGTAGTAGGAGTAAAACAAATAAGGCAATGATGGATTCCTTCAAATTCTTTTCATTTTATTTTCATGCACATGCACCTTCTATTTTAGTAGATATGATGTTTACTTGAGTCACATCCCAAAACTTGTGTGGGAAACATTTGAAATTCCTTATGAATAAAACATTGAATTCTAAAATAAAGTTGTGTACTTCCTTCTGCATTTCATCTTTGTATATGGATTTTATAATGAATTAAACAACTCAATAACATAATTGAATGTATTTAATCATGAAGGAAAGAACTTTAAAATACCTGTAACCTTAGTAATGAAATTTGATTTCTAAAATCTGTAACTTTGTTTGTTGTTCAAAACTTATCACTTCATCTATTCTATATTGTTTGTCTTTATCAAGATAAAACATATGTACTTCGGGGGCCTTTATGTTATTTTCTTGACAAAAAGGTGAAATTACAAACTATGTGATTTGTTACATTTTGTAATAGCACACATAGCTACAAATTACATGTAGTCATTAATTAATCCAACAGAACAAATATTAAACTGAAAGAATCTCCCTAGCTTAGGTTCACTTCACCAATGCCATCCATTGTAATAAAGTTTCGAGTTTCCCATTTTTACACGAGTGCAAAAATTGTCAACAGGACCATGGATGCAACAACATTGCATACAAAATAGGAATGGGATGTTCATTCTATTCCATCCATATATTCTACTACATTGTTACATTTAGCTAAAACTAGTTATCAACTAACAACTTGTACAAGGGCATCCTGGGGCATAATTTCTACACTGATCCACGAAAACTACATAGAGTATTAGATGTAGTGTAGCACTTGGTCATAAGTTCACTCTCGGGCTTACTACTAGGGACATTTTAACTCCCCATATTACATATTTATTTTTGGTTAATGTAGTTTGTACCCTTGTGTAGGTGAAATTGTATTTTTAGGTTACATGAACCTTTCAAATTCAAGGAGAAACTATCATATGATCAACAAGAAGAAACAATTATTATCTTGTGAAATAATGAAAACAATATTCTTATTATTTTCATAGTCACATGATCCTAGAAGTGATCTTCAACACGCATGTGCCCGTTTCATGCCATGGGAGCTAATGTTGAGACTTATGCCCGCTTTTTATAATTTATAGATAGCATTTACGAGACCCTTCCCAATATGTTCATCACTCTTTCCGCTTAGACCATTTCCAAGGTGTGAGTGAATAAGCTAATTCCTCTCTCCTTCTTCTTTGCTTTGGGTTTTAAAGGTTAAACCTTAGTTTTCTTGTACCATTTCTATATTCCAAGATTTATATATCATTTGGTTGAGTGATGGCAGCTACAATATTTAGATTTAATTTAAATTAAATTAAATCATTTGGTGAACCCCACTCTTGATCGGTCTTTTGGATACTTACTTTAGACATTTCCATTTCTTTATGGCTCATAAGGTTTCTCAAATCTCTTTGCATGACTTACTTCTAATGCATCCACCTTTCAAAGTTTTTATCCAAAAACTCTAGACACTATATACCTCCCTAGAAATATGTTGGCTTCATAAGTAAGTTCCATTTTTGATCATCTATTTGATGAATCTATTGGTCCTAATCCTCTATCCAATAAAACCATCTTAGAGTACATTGAAGATTTACATTATTTATTTCAAGAAATAATTAAATCTATCGAAAAAACAATTACATCTCTTAAAGTGAAATCAATATCTCATGGATGCTTCTCGGGTGAATTCTCATTATTTTGCTACATTTCATTGACTTCTATGTCTTCTAGATGTGATCATATTAATGAAACTCTAGTATTACCATTACCAATACCTCTCAAGTTTTATTTTAGTGCTAAACAACATGATATTCTTCATCAACTCCTCAATCACCAATTGATCAACTTTCTATCTACTCATTCCTATCCTTTTTATTGGCTTACAAAATACCAAGGGCACTCATATTGTAATTATCATCAAATTAATGGACATAATGAAAAAGATTTCTATGCTCTAAAATGAGAAATTGTCCACTTTAAACATCACAAAATGTTTCTTCATGCTCATCTTCAATTTATAAATTACAATGGGCTCCTAATTATTATCCATCTATGTCTAATGAATTTCATTCCATATTCACTCATGTCCCTTCTTCACTAATTCAATAGTCCCCTAAGTAACATCCTCTCAAAATCAGTCCATCACCTTTTCCTCTCAATTCTTCTACAACATTACTAGTTCCAACTAAGAAACTTCCTCTAAAAATTAGTTCATCCCATCCTCCTCTCAAGTATACTACATCATTATTAATCCAAAATAATATACCACCATTCAAGTTCCCTCTCCATCCTACTCAACTTCAACGTCCAATTATTTTTTTCAAACAAGATTATCATTACATTGATGTCCAAGACACATTTTATTCTCTTCTACCTTGACATGTTTCTTATTACATACTTATGGGGCATTTCCCACCCCCTTTTAGCATTATTAGTTGTCTTTAGCATCTAATATCACACTTAACACTTTATGCTTCACACTTAATCTTTACTCTTACACATCTTGATACACACCCTCTATCACCATTACCCTATGATGCACTCAAATTCAATGGTTCATAATTGATTTCAAAGGGTCTAAATATGAAAATAACCTTGACGCATTCAACTATTCACACTCTATGTTTCATGATCTATCTTTCTATAACACATTTTCAAAATATTTTAGGATGATGAACTCTTGTTATATGGTTCATTCTCTATTGTTGAGGGATATTTTATAAATGAACCTCATCTCTTACACATCCACTAGGGGGAACACCACTCTTATCAATCTTCATACATTGGATTTTATTCCATCAAACTCAAATTACATGGCTTGGTTGCATTTACTCTTAGTAGTTTATTCTAATATCATGTACACTTTGTTTTTTATGCTAGACAGATAATTAGTATGTAAATATATTTTCTATATACACATGCATGTTCACTTTGTCTTTTGGAGTGAATGTAGATATCTTACATATATTTACATGATGTTATGATTATTCACACTATACCTCTTACCAATCCAACGAGAGGCTTCGGCGGTGTCTATATTCTCACACATTTTAGGTGTTATCATTTCATTGTATACTACTTATTATTATTTACACACTACTTTCCATTGTTACATATATGATTTATCATACTCTTTATCTTTCTAATATGGTAACATGTGCTTCATGTTTAGCATTTTGTTACAATCCTATATGCTACCATGGTTTTCTAATACGCTTTGTTTTCCATTTTTACTATTGTGATTTAATAAAAATATAAAATTTGATCTACTAAATCTAAATTCGTAAATGCACTAAATGATATACAACAAGATACAAATGATTTAGCACATTTATAATTGCAACTATGTAAAAAATGCTACGAATGGTTTACTTACCTATATTTAACTTATCTATAAGTGTGTTCAGACTGGAAAAATGATGAAAATAGTCAATCAAAGTGTTGGAACAACACCTTAACAATTCCGAAGTGTCGGGAATGTTTAGACTAGGGTGCACAGGCGAGGGGGCAAGTGTGTCGGGTTATTAAGAAAAATATGAATAAATGTTCTATGAAACTCCTTAATCTAGTTACTATTATAGCAGTAAATGAATAATCAATTAAGTACAAAAATTAACCCAAACAAACTAAGCTAGAAAATATGAAACCCTAAGTACAAATAAGATATAGAAGGTCTTAAATGATACACATAAATTATGAAAGTACATAGAGGCACAGAGTATCGTAAAGAAGCTAAAAAAATGCAAATTTGGAGGAACATGCTAGATTGAGGCACCCAGAAATGGGAAGGGAGCCTCTAGGTGATAAAGACTAGTAGTTGGCACATGTGACTGTGAAAATGCTAAGAAAACCATCTTTGACATGTCACAAGGTGTTCATTGTACTTTTCCTTTGGTTAGTAGGAGGTGACGCAATGATTTCTAAAGTCGTTGGAAATATGTAATAAAATAATGACCTATAAAAACCCTCAAATAGACAACATGTCCTAAAAATGAAAGATGTAAAATGAGGGGTCAAACTGTCCTCAACTATCATAATGGTGATATTATGACTGAGCGCTACACTACATATAATACCTAATGGATTTTTATGTGTGTGTGTGGAATCATACCCTAGGTGGCTCTTGTGCATGTCACACTATGATAGTGAGAAAAGTAGTTATATGTAAAGAGGTATAATATATGTGTGCATGGAAAAAATAGACTCCCCTCCTATGAATTTAATCTTGAATAATGCATTCCCTTTCCCTTGAATGGATGTTATAATGGGTGCTTGAATGATCTTGAATAGCCTTAGGATGTAACCTTAGGTGATGATAGCTAATGCTTAATGCTTGGTCCTTTATTATGAGCATATGAATTTATATTTATATGATTCCCTCACTTAAATTTCGTAACAAACACCGAAAAGGATGACTACCAAAAAGATAAGATTCTCAAATAGATAGAAATGACCCAAAAGACGTGAAAAAATTATAAATAGGTCATTGGCACACAAAAGAGATGAGGGCACCTAGCGCTAGTGTCTTGGTTGGGCACTGGTGTCTAGGATGATAAATGCCAAGGTTTGAAAAGACAATCTAAGCTAGGAGTGTAAGACAAAAAGTGGAAGTAGAAAGAAAGAAAACATGGCCAAGGACATGGGTTAATTAGTATTGTTCTTACATACGAATCATATGAATAGTAGTTAGTAATCATTACTAGATAATTACCCAAAGTTCATGATTTTATGTTTGCATTTTCCCTCACTTTATGTTGTTGAGAGAAATCTCAATAACATAAAGTAGATAAGAGATGCATACTTGATAACCATGTATATCGATGGTCGAAGCATGCCGAGAGACAAGGAAAAATGTGGAGTGATAAAAACGTGGAGCATGGAGAATAAATATGAGAAAGTGTAACAGGTGATGATAATTATCCTTGGGAAAAAACGTATGTTGTAGATGTTTTCAAGGCATCCGTTGTTGATTTCGATGCTTATGTGCTTGATTTTTTTTTGATGTAGGATGGTGATGAATGATGTTGACTAGTGCTTCCCATACTAATGGACTTGTACAAGAGAACAATGAACAATTATTCAAATACTCATGTATATGTGTAAAAAAATATAAAGAAGTATTTAAAAAGAAAAATGTGAAAATGGAACATGTGAACTTGATCTATGGTGAGGAATGAGTGTAAAAAGGATCATGACGATGTTGTAGAAGAGTGATTAATTTGGGCGATCTCACATCAATTGTGTCGACTACATGTTTTTTCTACGGTGATCTCACATCAATGATATGGAAGAAGCATAGGGAAGAAAAATTGATTTCATCCTTCAACCTTTAACTTCTTCCCATAATGTAGACCACTTAAAATAGTGTGTAAAAATCTTATTAGGCTTGACAAATTCTAATCTAATGCTGAAGAAGAAAATGTTGAATGTTGTATGTATGGTGGGTGCTAAGGACTATGTTGAATTTTATAGATTGTAATGCACTAAATAATTTTATGTAACTTCCCACTAGTTACTGAGGGCATCAAGGAAGCATCAATGACACCTAGGCACTATTTTATTGGTCTAGGTAGTGGTGTGTGTGTGTGTTGTGTCAAGGACCCAAGTCAGGATTTGAGCCCTATCTAATGTTGATGAGTGTGTTTTTCTTGGTACTATCTTTGTGCTAAACTATGTGTGTAGAGTACTATATAGGGTGACTAATTCACCAAAATTATGACCCCGTTGTTTTTCATGTATGTAAAGTATGCGGACCATGTTATGTTTGTGGAGCTTATTTTCATGTTAGAGTGTGGTACACCTTCTATGTGTTACACTCGGGTATTTTTACGTGGACCATGTTATGTTTGTGAGGCAAATTTTCATGGGTGGTTTATTAACCCATGGGTAATGGGTAACCGTTATGGGCTATTTTTGGGCCCATGGTTTTTCGGTACCCATTGTTTTGATACCCACGGTTTTTTGCCCATGGTTTTGATACCCACGGTTTTGTATCAAACTGCTTAAGTAATTGTCTATTTATATGGTCTTATGCATATGATAGATAGACAAGCAAATGTATTGTAGATGTGCTTTGAATTTGGGTGTGAATTCTGTAGAGTTTGTTGAGCATAGCTCCAAACGGATCTGGGTATTGTATTGAGAGAGTGGAGGCTTGTAATAAAATCTAAGAAAACTTGATTCTTGGTGGGCGTAGCCCAAATTGGGTGAACCACGTTAAATCGTGTCTCTCTATGTTGTGCTATTTATTCGCACTTTTATTTGAGATCTGTAATATTTTCGCATATTAGTTTATATTGTTGCGATTACTGAAGGGATTATTCGCATATTTTATCTATTATTCCCTAACAGACCAAAGGAGGACCTATCACTATGCTAAAACTATGCATTGAAGGGGGAGGGAGTGTGTTGGTTGGAAACCAAGGAAAACAAAAAAAACTAGATAGGAAACAAGTGTTAGTGGAAGAAAAAACATACATGTAAGAACACAATATATATGATACCAAACAAGCAAATAATGTGTAATCTAAGACACAAGAAGAAAATGTAGACTGTGAAAAGTGAGTTGTAAAAATGGGACAAAACTGAAGATTTTGCAAGACACACAAGGATGATATGGCCAAAAGAAGACAATGTGCACACAAGAAGAGGAAAAATCCTGTAAATAATGTCATCAACTAATAATCAATGGCAAACAAAATAAGGTAATGTACGAGGACAACCATGGTGGAAAATAGACCTATAAGACAATTTTTTCACTTGAAGCACCCGTTAGCATGTTAGAAAGATAAAAGTATGTCAAGGAATTTATAATCTAAAATATAATGTGATCTAAAACAAAATGAAACAATAACACATGTAGTGTATGAAATTTGATACCCTTGGGAGCCACTATGGGACTTATAATAGAGTCTTGCACCAAGAATCCATTTGCGTGTATAGATCTATAGAATATTTGATCACAACTAGAAAGAAAATGAATGTGCATGTGTGCATTTTAAAGATAATTACATACAAGATATCTATCTAGTCTTTGTAAAAGAGTTTACATGTAATAAGTAAATATAAGTAAGATTAAATGTGACCAACATATGTAGTATGTTGTGGAGTGTAAATGGAATGGAATGAAAAGTGAGTATGATAGGATCCATGTGCCCCCTAAGTGAGTATGGATATGTATGCATGTGATGAGTTTCATTTATAAATGCCCCCTTAGTAATCAAGAATGAACCATAAACGCAAGTGCATAATTGGGAAATGGTTTGAATTATGTTTATTAAAAGATTTGATCATCAAAGAAAAAGGCATAGAGTGTGTGGTGAGTGAATGTGTGAGTGTGATGAGGTCCATTTGAGATGTAGACCCTTAGCGATCGAGCATGTCTTTGTGTAACTAGAGTGCATCATAGGGTAATTAGGGAAACGTGTAGAAGTAGATGTAAGGAATATGTAGCATGAATGTGTATTGTAGATGTTGCGTATAAAGATATGAATGTTTCAAATGTTATTTTTTTAGTTTGTAATATGTAATTTGTAGTGTATTGTGTGACGTTCATGTATGTAGTATGCCCTCAAGATTTATGCTTTAACCATAATATGAGAGTGAGTCATCGGTAATGATGATAAAAATGTACAAGGATGTGTATGATGACCATAAAAGATTAGATGTGATGTGTATAAAATGTAAGAAAAATGGAGATATTAGGAAGTGGGGGGAAGATAAGTGTGATTCCGTAAGTGTGTGTCTTTGTTGAGTGTTTTATTTGATGAGTGATGTTTGGAATATATAGATATGTGAGGTGTGAAAATGATGAAGTATAATGGATAGTGTATAGTTGATGTGACAATTGATGAAAGATTGTATTGTATGTGGTAATAGTGATAAATGATAGTAAATGTATGTTTTTATGGAAGATTATGTAATAGATAGATATGTCAATGAAACATGTGATGTGAAGATGAAATAAGGATTTTATTGTAATAAATCCCCAACAGTCATGTAAGAACAATAAGAACATTATTGTTTCCTCAAGAAATGACGATACAAGTGTATCAAGTGGTTTGTATTGATGCTTAGGAGATATTAGACACTAAGGAAAAAAATTGAATGCATGGGATGATAGAGACATTTGATAGCAATGTAAGGGGGAGAAGATATGGTGCCCCATAAGTATGTAAGTGATGGAGATCTAGTCGATGACATTAAGAATATATCAATGTAAGGATTATTTTCCTTAACAAAAGTTATTGAACTCTTAAGGGAAACTTCTCAAGAGTCTCAAATGGTGGAATTTGAAAGAGTCCACTAATTCTTGCGTGTCTTGCATAGCGTGTGGTTTTTGTTTTGTAACACTATAAAATACTTGATAGAGTAAGAAGGAGATTGATTTTGAGATGTGGTTTCTTGGGTAGTATATGAATTTCTATATATGGAACATTAGAAGTAATAGTATGATGCTCATTAGACATAGATGAAGCTGATTTAGGAGCCCATTTGGATGCATAATTTATAGATGGGCATGCCACATAATATTTTTCAACAAATGAGATAAATCACTAACGCTCAAGGTTTTTTATTCTTCATTGTAAAGCATAGTACTAATTGTCATTATATCTATTTATTTGATGATAATTGTAATATGGACAACCACGATATTTTCTAAGACAATATGGAGTATAGCCATGAGAAGATTGTAAAGAAATTAATTGATGACTAGGAGCTCAATAAGAATTTATTTTTTCTTAGCATTGTGATTAAACTTGAGTGGTGCGGTGAGAGGAAAAATTTGAGGTTCACTAATATGAGCACATGTAGAAGACAAAATGAAAATGAGATGTAGGAGGAGAACAAACATGAGCTTTATAAGCGTCCTTAAGATGTTGCATTTCATATTTTAGAGATATAATCCTAGATTCCGTAGCTTGAAATTTGTCTTGAAAAATAGAATGCAAATCTCAAATTGACTCGATGATGGGTTGATTACATAGAGGACTAGGAAGACTAAACTAATAACATAGATGATAGAAAATAACACACACATAAAAGTGGGTGGTGTATCTTTAGGGAGAAATATAATGGCTAGGGCTTTTGGATGAACCACTTTTAAAATAGGATGCATTTAAATTAAATCCTACAAATAAATTTTAGCAACTTTAGGACCCATGATAGAAAAGATGATGTGCCAAAGAAGGATCTAATTGACCGATCACGATTCGGGTTTTAAAATGAATAAGAATAAATATGCTATGAAAATGCTTAATCTGATTACTATTTTAGTAGTAAATGAATAATCAATTCAGTAAACAAATTAACCCAATAAAACTATGCTGGAAAGTATAAATCCCTAAGGGCAAAGAGGAGATAGAAGGGCTTATCGATTCGAAGAAATACCAAAAGTGCACAGAGATAGAAAACTAGAAAATATGAAGCATAGAGTGTCACAACAAAGCTCTAAAAATAGTAGATTTATAAGAACACGCTAGACATAGGAATCGATAAAGAGGCAAGGGTTCCTACATGCACCACATACTGGAAGTGGGTGCTTGTCACTACAAAAACTCTTAGAAAACATTTTCACATGTCATAAGGTGTTCGATGTCCTTCACCTTTGGTCACCGGGAGGTTGTAAAATGATCACCAAACTCACTAGAAACATGCAATGAAATAATGACCTACAAAAATCCTCAAAGAGAAATCAAATCCTAAAAATGAAAGATGCAAAATTAGGGGTCATATTGTCCTCAGTTGTCACAATGGTGATCTTATGAATGCATTGCACTACATCTTAGACCCGATCTAGTTTTATTTGTGTGTGTGAAAAATTGTGTGCTAGGTGGCTCTTTTGCATGTTGTACATGGATAAAGAGAAAAGTAGCTAGATGTAAATAAATGTAATAGATGTGTGCATAGAATAGAATAGAATCCCTCATATGAAGTATATAAAAATAATACTGATTCTTTCTCTTGAAATGATGCTAGAATCATCTCTTGAATGATTTTTAATTCCCTTTGTATTCAACCTTTGGCATTGATAGGTAATGTTTTATGCTTGGTCATTTATTATGATCACATAAATTCATATTTATGTGACTCATTTAATTGAATTTTGTAATTAACCCCGAAAAGACATAGTTAAAAAAATAGTAGATGCTCAAATGACTAAAATGACCCAAAATATGTGAACAAAGTATAAATAGGTCAAGGAAACCCGAGAGGGGACGAGGGTGCATGGAGCTAGCATCGTAGTTAGGTGTTGGTGTTCATGATGATAAATGATGAGGTGTGAAAAGATATAATGAGCTAGAAGTAGTGTAAGACAAAAAGTGGCAAGCCAAAAAGAAGGTAATAATTGCCAAGGACATGGGTTATGTATTACTTTTCTTACATAGGAATCATATGAATAGTAATATGTAATCAAGACTAGATAATTACCGAATGTGCGTGAATTTTTGTCTAGAGCTAGGGAACTAAAGACCCTTGATGAGCACCAAAGTTTGTAGAAAAGGTTAGAATCTGATTTCTTCATAATCACTAGGATATCATATTTTTTCATCGATGATCACTTGTATGTTGCACTTAGACCACCAAGGTACCTCTAAATCAGTAACATAAATATCCCTCAAACTACATTAAATCCTAAAAATAAAGATACAAAATGAGGGGGTTAGACTGTTCTTAGCTTTTAACAAAGTTAACTTACGACCAAGCACTCGCACTACATCTCGGACCCAATATAGTTATATGTGCTTGTGTGTGCAATAGTTCTCCTTGTTTTCCCTTTATCCGATGATGCCAAGATAGCGAGAGGTAACTAGATAAATTGAAAATGTGTGGATGGAAAAATGAAATTCCCCTTCCTATGCAATGTGTATGTAGAGTAATGAACCCAATATGTAGTACTTTTGATTAGTAGATAGATAGCCCTTGATATAAATTACGAGCCATTATAATGGTAAGTACATGGTGTTTAGATAGGGATATCTTTCTTTAATGTTGACACTAATGACCCGACATGTAGTAGAAGGACCCTTAGGATTGGAGTTAAAAAACTTAAAATACCAATCTCACATGTAAAAAATTAGAGTAAGAACAAAGGGGAAGGAGCACCCATGACGAGACAAGGGCACCTGGCGCTAATGTCCAATCACGGGAGTTGGTGTCTAAAGAAACCTTATGATAGATGTGTAAATAATGATGGACATAGATCCCTGTGACCTAACCAGAAATGGGTGTAGAAGTGAGATATGTGAGATATAACACAATAGAACATGTTGGTGCTCAAATTAGTCTCACCTCGTTTGTCCTACGAAATTCCTCGGTTTGCGGCCTCTCTCATGTTTTTAGTCTCCTTGTATTGGTGCTTGAAGAATATATCCTCCATTTGGTTGCCATGATCAGTCCCTTCCTTTGTCGAGGATCACTTAAAAGGTCCAATAAAAATTATTTCTCTGTCCATTTGAAGGAGTCATAAATTGGACGTAAAACTCATGTTGTTCCTTTCCTTTTATTTTCCACACTAAAATTTTGTTGTCACTATAATTTTTGTCTCAAATACTGAGGAAATGTGATTGGATGTATCTTAAAGGATCATATTTGAGACTTGTAACATTTCCAAATTCTGTCCTTGACAAAAAATTCATCTTCGAGCTCAAATGATGGTTTTTTTGCATTTTTATGGTTTGTGGGTGAGTTTTCCTCGTCAAATTTACATCTCTGCATTAGTGGAAATGTGGCCCTTTTTGGTTGGATGCGGCTCGGCGGGGAACTCAAAAAAAACTTATGGCTCACTTTAACCCAAAACTTGTCCATGTTGAGGAATGATGCTTGTTTGAAAATTCACCTTTTAGTTTGGCCTTAGAGTTGCACCAAGGGGACATGTCGAGGATTCGGACTTAGAAAAAAATTTCATGCAGCCGGTATAGTTTTGGTGGGCCATGGACACATGGTGGGCTGGTGATTTTTCAGACCAAAGAATGAGGTTCAACCTAAAGACACGGATTAAATCCCTCCTCAAAGATAGGTGAGGCAACATGTTTATTACTAATCTAAAACACAACAAAAATAATATATACAATATTCACACTATTCTAACCATTGGGGTTGGGATACAATCCCGAAATCCATATCAACATGAGATGGAGATGTTACAACTTTAGAAATAGAATGGATTAGAAAGGAAACTATTATAGATGAAACAGAGTGGGAAGGGAATGAGAGGAACGTATTTTCTTTCAAGCAAACATAGATCAAGAAATACTTATACGAGTTTTAGATAATGAGTGTAATATTTGAAATGATTAAAATAATCAAGAACACTAAACAAATAATAGCTTAATATCTTGGATGTAAGAACAATCTCTCAAGATAGATGAATCCCACAACACAAAGTTTGCAAAATAACACTTGTTCTATTCCTCAATGATTAAAAAGAAAATACAAAGTTTTTCTTCTTCTTCACAATAGCTCTTAATATTCTAAAAATATCTCTCTTTGGAATGCACAAGCATCCCTTATTTATAATAGAGAGAGCAAGAGAGAAAATAGGATAAATCCTAGAAAATAGTCATTTAATAAGAGTCCTAATTTTCTTGACTCTCACGTAAGAGAACAAGTCAAAATTTTCTTCCTATGTGATGAAATGAAAATGAAAAGACATGAAAATTTCTTGATAGAAATGACATGAAACATTATGCTTATTCTATTTCGTCATCCTTGTCTTCCTCCAATGAATCCTTCTTGTCTCAAAATTCTTGGAACTTTTGGATTATACCTTACATCTCAGCTTCATCTGGTGCACTAGAATAATCACTTAGAACCTCGCAAGTTTCCTGAGTGTCACTTGCATTGAAGTTTTTTTAATCTCTTGTTGAGTTTCCTTAGTGATTCTAAAACATTCTCGATCCTTATAAACTTATCAATGGTTTTCAGATCAAAGACAGAAGTTGGTTCATGCTGAATTTATTCTTGAATTTGTTTATAGAGATTGTTACACGTAGAATATTTGAAAGCTTTCATCCAACACATTTGGCAAAGATCCTTGACACTGGCTCCTCTTATATGTCATTGGTGGCATCAACCAACTAATCTCTAGATTCCCTCAACTTGCTACAAGCTTCACTAAGAATCTTTATCCTGAATCTGATGGCTTTGGTTAGCTGGAAATGCTTATCCCCATGCAGAATGATTCCTTCTTCCATCAAGATATGGGATGGAACTGTTTCAGTGCATTGAGAGCCTCAAAATTTAACTCAAGGTTCTTGATTTCCTATGAAAATTTGTCATCCATTTTATCAACATCTTTCTTTATTTCCTCCAAGGATTTATAAACCTCCACTATGTCATCAATGACCTCTCTTCCTTGTAGGAGTAGCCTCTGAATCCATTCATCAACCGTTCTCCCCTTCTCATTGATTTTTCAATCATAGGTACCGATGAGAAATCGAACCTGATAGGAGTAGGGGTAGAAGATGATAGTATTGATTGAGAAGGACTTTGAGAGCTTGAGTAATACTTTCATTAAACTTTTCAACTTTCTCCTTTAGCTCATATTTTCTCACATTAATTTCCTTTAGCTTTTGACACAACACGTTCATGGAATCCTGTGCATCTTGTTGTGCTCCTTTTATTGTTACCTTTCCTAGATCAACCCTTGTAATCTGATAATCAGTAACCGCTATATCCTCCTTAGTTTTGTTGGCTGCGGGAGTGGTAATCTCTACAAATTTATGCCTTGAGGCATCCACTAAAACCATTTTGGGTTTCTTGGCAGATTTGGTAAGAGATACCTTGAATGAACTCGAAGTCGAAGGATGGTAGAGGAACTACCACCTTCCTCTTCTATAGGGGTCGATCAATTAACCATTGAGGCACAGTGGAAAAAGTTTCCCCTATCAGAGGTGTTATGGTTACGTCTGTAGGTGGAGGAAGGTTTACTTCTGGAGTAGTGATGATTGAAAGTGTAGTGTGGTGGGAGTAGTTTTAGTGAATGAAGGTTTAAAAGGAGGAGGCATATCTATGGCCATCTTAGGTCCAATAGAGAGAGGTCAGAGGTCAAGAGAAGATGTTGGCCATGGCTGATGAGAGTGGCATATAAATATGAGATGAGGAAGAATGTGAGAGAGGAGATAAAGATTCTAAAGTCAAAGCTTGAGAAGCAAGAGAAAGACTTACCTCCGATGAGAAATCATCAAAAGGAGAAACAAGAGGTTGACCAACCTTTTCTTCTAAAGGAAGTTTTCCTTGTTTTGGTGGAGGAGGTGAATCTAGTACCTCAACTATTTGTGAAGGATTGGCAGATGACGTGGCTCCTTACTTTTCTCCCCTTCTAACAAACTTAAATTTTATCTACCTCTTGGCAGGGCTTTTATCCTCTTCCTCTCCCTTGGAGGGTCCCACTTCTAAAGTAGCTATTTTTGAAAATATCTTTTCCTTATAACTCATTCCCCAAGAAATGAGCCATGCCTTGGTATGGACAGATAAGAGTTTGAGAAACTCTTTCAGCGATAGAAGCTTTTTCAGCTATAGAAAAATCAATGGCCGAGAATCCATGTTGGTCTCCATGTGATTATTTGTACCTAGTTTCCAGAACACTTTCAATCTCCATGGTGCCTTCGGGGATGTCAGATAGATTTAAATTTGAATTTATTCAAGTTTCAGCTCTCATTGTTGTCTTTTCTTCAGATGACAACTTCATCCTAAAGATCAACCCAAATATCTTCCACAGTGGGCACATGTAGGTACAAGGTTCCATATGACTTGAGGACTCCTCGGATGTCAAATCCTTCCCTGAGCTTCATATGTTTTTTCAATTTGTCCTGAAGCTCATGCACCACATTATTGGCCTTAACCACTATAGAACATGTATACCTTCTAATGGAAATGGGGAAGGAGACAACAAATTTGTGCTGCTTCTTTGTTGGAATTTGTGAAAATCCAACAATTGTCTAACCAACTCCATAAGGATCAGTTTGTCACCTAGGAACCTGAGGAAAATGGAAAGGATTACCATGGAACCTCACCACCCAAAGATAAGTGAACTTCTTGAATTACAAGAAGATGCAACCCCATTTTGACACTTTGGCCCATGCTTCATCGGAAACCCTTCTCTTCCTCAGATCAGGATCCAATCTGCAAATGTTTTCATAGAAGAAGGCATCATTCACTCTTCTATATTGGTCTTCAGACCCTTTTATTGTTAGTTGAGGGAAGTATCGATTTATGTGTTCCGTTTGCTTCGGTTTCCCTTTGCATCTAGTCATGGGTAATTTCTCATGCTTGTTGTTGCGTAGGTGATGTATGATATCATATAGAACTTGTCGGTAGACAAGACTGTTTTCATTTGGAAATCTATCTCATCACTTATTAGGCTACCCCAATCAATCCCTTGGTCATTCTTCTTTATGAAGACCATGAACTAGTACATCCACCCTTGGAATTTTTTTACTCTAGGAGCCTAAATAACTGACTCAGTAGGGTGATGATATCACTAATTTCAAGAAAAAAATCACTTCTAGGGACCAAATTGGGAAACCTAGAAACAACTGGCTTAGCCTTAATCAAGAACTTCTTATTTACATGCTTGATGCAATCTTCCTAATCTTTGTCCTAGGCCTTTTGTGCTGATTTAAGGTCTAAATCAACATATTCCATAAATTTGGGAAACTTTAGGATTTGATCAAAGTAACCTCCATCCAATTTCACTATAGAATCATTGTAAATATCTTCCCCCGTAGGTAGATATAGACAAGAAGAAGTTATGGAAATCAAAGAAACTCAAAGCCAGGATTTTATTATGCATTGAGGTGAAAAGGAAACATAAAAAGGGGAGACCACTTGCCAGCTATTGTTAAGGGCCATGCAAAGGATTCGAGATGAAGGATGCCTCAAGCGCAGTTTCGGGAACTTTCATACAAAGTATGTCGACATGAAAAAGGATGTGCATAATTAAGCTTACATAAGTTAAGGGCACAAACAAAGGTTGTAACACGAAAAGGATGCACCAAGGCTTGTAGGTTAAGGCGCACAACAAAGGATATCGACATGAAAAAGGATGCGTCAAGGCACATGAGGAGTTGAAAGGGTGCATAGTATAAGGTGTCGACATGAAGAAATTCACGTCTTGCACATGTAAGAGTATGTCGACATAAGGACGGATGCCCCAGGACCGCACCTTGAGGCGCAACATTTTGAAACTTGCGGATGGAAGAACACCTTGACCCGAGATATTCAAATGGCCATAACTTTTCATGAGGAAATTAACGCAAGGTTAGACTTTTTGGAAAGCTTACAAGGTCTATATCCAACACATTCTGGATATGTTTAATTGGGTGGAAAAAACCTTAGAAAATGAAAAATATAGTTCGCCATTTTGGGTTTTTTAGGGTTCTTACCTATCACCATTATGAGATGAATTAAATACAACTGGAGGTGCACCTTGGGGTAGATTTGGAGTTCCTCTCTCTTCAAAATCAATATATTGGGTATACGACAGAATTTCCTACCTATTTTACTCATTATTCCTATAAATTGTAAGGAGGGGATTCTTTCTAAATGTTGGACATTCTTGTTTTTCCCCTCCCTTCTTCAATCTTTGGAGGGTGAATTTGTGGAGTTAAAACCTCCCATTTAAAACTATAATGCAACTTTTCCTCTTGGCATTTTTAGTGTGTTGTATCAATATTTGGAGAAAATAATGCATATGAAACTGTTGGATGATTCTCAACCCTCTCTGTGTTCATTTCAAATCCTCTTGATCTTTCTTGCACGTAAATCTAGTTATCTATGCATGATCTTGCATTACATTTTTATGGTTTTGTTTATTGGAAAGATGAGTGTTCTTCATTCCTCGGTGCATCACCTTTGTTAGTTTAGGTTTATTTTTATGCATCTTCTTACCCTATCTCCTTGGAAAGTTAGATTAGGTTTTTAAGTAATCCCTCTATGGGAAATTTTTACATGTGCATCTTAACGAGAGGAATAGGAAGCTTAGCCTTCATCCGGAGATCTTTTCCGATTTCGCAAGGTCCACACTTGGGAAAAGCTCCATGTTATGAAATCACAATGAGATTCTCAACCCATCAAGTTCAAGAGACACGTAGGAGGTGCTGTGATTTGCCATCAACATACTCTCCTACTTGATTTCTTATTGAGTGGGAGGCTAAGTCATAGTTGGAAAACATGCAAGCATGGATGAATTCAGGGAATTGAGATGATATTGGAAATCCCATTCGTAAAAGGGAGACCAGCTGTCTTCTATCGAATTCATCCAAGAATTTGAGAAGAATCCTCAATTTCTTCTTCAAAGAAGTTCTCCATATCTATATTTGAGCTATGTGTCCCAAATGTCATAATTTCACTTATGTAAGAAAAAGAAAATCAAATGATACTTATACTTCATCTTTCCTAAATTTTCCTTAGAAACAGTGGTTCGACATGAGGAGTCTCAAAGAAGAACTACCTTGATGATTTTTGGAAGAGAAATTAGATTGAAAGTTTGTTGAATAGGTGCATAGACCCGCCACAACTGTTTTTGTTCGGATTTTGAAACTTGCAAAAACACCTTCAAAACCGATAGAATGAAGTGTATGTCGAATTCATAACATGTTAAGAATCAATGAAAACCCAACACACACAAAAGTGAGGAAGTGTCAAACAAGTAGGAAACCTAGACACAATGGAAAAAATTTTGGAGGATGTCGAGTGGGTAGAACTCCCGACACTCGGATCTTGATGGATGTCGAGCACTGGAAAACCCGATGTAAGGTGGAAAGAGCAAGATGTTAAACACCTTGTAAAATTTGAAACAAGTATATTGAGTTTGACATGTCGTGAACATGAAAAACTCCCACCCCATGATCACTTATGAATTTTTAGAATCATTTTGAACTCTATAAATTACAACCTATGAAAAACAAGTAAATAACCTAGGGGTAAATTTCAAACAAGAGCCCTCATGAAAAAGACAAGAAATAAGAAAACCAACCCAAACCCTAAAACAAGAATGAAGAAGGAAAATAAATTGAAACCCCAAGCAAACACTTCACAAATAAACCAAAATCTTCTAAAAAGAAAGAAGAGAATAATGCCTTCAACTATCTTGAAAAATGATCAAAAAAGGTTGGCGAAATCAATTAGGAAGATCGATCGGGTTTGGAGGTAGAGGAAGCATCAATGAAAATCCAATGTAGCAAAAATGAATGGTAACAAATGACATGGAAAAAATGACTATTTATAATAACCTAGCATTAATTACACCTCACTTGACACATGTGCCAACTTCTGAGACAACTGGACATTAATATCATGTCATCATTCTTGGAGCATCCAAAACCCGATACAAAGGATTTGATTCAATTCAGGTTTTGAGGTTTAGGGAAACTAGTGACATGAAACATGCATTTGGAAAAGCAATTATGAAAACCCTACACTTCAATTAGTGCTTCGAGGTCTGAAGTTCAGTTTAATGGAAACATGAGACATGTAACATGCAAGAAACATGTTTTAGTAATGTAATGAAATTCCTAAAAAAACCTAAAATCTCTTTGAAGGAATTTTAAGAGATTGGTACCAAAATTTACCTATGGTTATCTCATTTTAATTGGAATCACTAAAGGAGATAAACAATTGGCTCAAGTTGGGGAATTTCATTGAGACATCAAAGGAAGAGAACTCATGTATCAAAAATATTTATCCATTGGATCAATATGGGGTTAGAAGAAAAACAAAAAATAAAAAACAAACAAAGAAGAAAAAAAAGAAAACACACAAAAAAAATAAATTATAATAGGTAAGAGAACATCTTGCATTACTAAAGGAACAAATTTAGATGTTGACCATTTGAAAGGTAGAGGAGAAACTCTCCCATTGGGATATGATAGAAAAAGATACTTTCACCATTCAACTGATGGATTTTGAAATGACCATTACATAAACAATCAAACTTTCCATGCATCCCTTTTTGTTCCCTTCTCTTATCATAGAGAAGTACTAGATCTCCAATCTGGAAATCACATTGCTTTGATTTTTGTCAAATATCATTTTGAATTTTATTTGATGATCTATGATGTGATCCACCACCTTGCTCCATTCTTCTTCTAGCCTAGCTAGGTACATTATCCTTTTCTCAATGGAACTTTGAAAAGTTTCATCCTCAATTACTTTAGCCAACCATAAGGCTAGTAATTCTACAGAGATAGGAATCTCAGCATCAATTCCATACAACACTTGGAATGGGGACATTCCAATAGCTCACTTAGGAGTAATCCAATCTACCCATAATGCATCATACAATGCTTTGTGCCATGTCCTCTAATTCTCATCGAACCAGCTTTTTGATTATGGTCACCAGGTTTTGTTGTTTGATTCAGCTTGACCATTGCCTTGGGGGTAATAATCAGACGAATGAGCCAATGTAATCCCAAATCCATAGAAAATTTCCATCAACTCATGTGATGAGAAATTGGAAGCATTTTCAGCAACAATCTTGTGAGGTATGCTGAATCTAACAATTATATTCTCCATGAGAAAGTTACACAACTTCGGAGGTCACTCCTGCTTGATTAGCATAGCTTCCACCCACTTGGTGAAATATTTTGGGTGATGAGCACATAATTATGAATGGCACTGGAGGTAGGATTTAGTACTCTAATGAAGTCAATTCCCCATTGGTGAAAAGGTTCTTCAATTATCACATGCTTCATAAGGGAAGAATGACTAGCTTACGATGGCCAACAAAATGTTGAAAAGCTTCACACTTATCCACCCATTCCGCTGAATCTCAAAAGAGAGTAGGTCAATAGTACCTGGCCTATAATATATTGTAAGCCATCATGGAGGAAGAGAAATTTCCTCCGCATGCTAGATTGTGGAAGGATTCTAGCAACCTTATCTGCTGAGACTTATCAACACAACGTAGGAATACACCATCAATACCCTTATTTTATATACCATTATCCCATAGAATGTATCTTGTAGAAATTAATTTAACTGTCCTCTTTATTTTTGGCTTAAATGCAAGGGAAATTCACTGTAAGTTAAAAATAAAGTGATATCTATGCATACCATTCATTGGTTGTGCTTACAAAAATCACCATGGGTAATTTTGAAGAAGTACCTTTAGTTTCCTCGCATTCTATCTTAGAATTATTTTTTGTGATCAATTGGCATAGGCCTCTTCCTCATACCAACTTAGTAGGTCTGATGTCCAAGTCATATTCTTGGACTTTGGCTATCCAATTACCCCATTGACTACCCAACTCTTGTTGAGTCAAAATGGACTTAACTGCAGTATCAAGAACAAGAACAAGAGTGTGAGAACTCAACACATAATACCTGAAATGCTTCATTGCTCTCACCACTACATAAGCATGCTTTTCAATTTTTGACATCTTCAATTCATGTTCCTTTAGTGGGTAGCTCATGAAATAAATGGGAGATTTGATTCCTTCTTTGTTCTCCTACATTAGGATGGCTGATACTATATGTGTGGAAGCGTAGTTATACATGATGAAATCCTTCTTGAAGTCTAGGCATACCAAAATAGGAGCATGAGCAATTTATCTTTTGACTTCTTCAAAAGCAAGCTTCCCTTCAAGTGCTCCATCAAAATGGAGTCTTACCTTTCATCATCCAAGGATATCCTTGGTTTTATCGGTCAAAGTCAAGTACAAATCTTCTTAGAAATTAACCTTTCCAAAAAAGGAATGCACCCATTTTTGCTTGTAGGTAGGGTAAGGATTTAGATGGCCTTCACCCACTCTGGGTTGATCTTGGTTCCTTCTTTAGTCATGATATGACCCAACAACTTACCTTCTGTTACTCAAACATGGACTTTTTAGGATTTAATGAAATCCCATGATGCCTGCACCTTAAGAGTACCTGCTCTAGGTGATCATAATGATCACTTTGCTTCTTAGAGAAGACCGTCAAGTCATCCAAATATACAACTATGAATTTTCCCATCAAATCTCTAAAAGCTAATTCCATAGCTCTTTGAAACATGGCTCTAATGTTAATCAAACCAAAATGCATCCTCCTGTAAGAAAAGGTTCCCCATGGGGTGGTGAATGTTGTTTTATGTTGATCTTCAATGGCTACCTCAACCTGATTATACCCTGAAAATCCATCAAGCATGGATAACATTTTTGATCCAGTGATAGTTTGCAATACTTGATCCATGATAGGCAATGGTAATTTTCTTTTAATGAATATTGATTAAGGTTCCAAAAGTCAACACAAATCTGAATCTCACCATTCTTCTTTCTAATGGGGATGATGTTAGAAACCCAAGTAGAATGATGGATTGGGAAGATAATCCTTGCATCTAACATCTTTTGAATTTCTGAGGATAGTCCCTGAGATCTTTGGGTTATAATGTCTTTGCTTCTGCCTGTAGGGTTTGACATCAAACTTCAAAGGGATGTTATGTTGCACATCCTTGGGCTTGAAAGACTTCAGATCCACATAAGACCATGCCAAGACATCCATATATCTCTTTAGGAGTGAAGTGAATCTTCCTTTCTCCTCAGGAGAACAACATTTTCTGATGTTTACCATCCGTGGTTGGTCAGAAGAGCCCAGATTAACTTGATCTACCTCTGACGAGGAAGCACCTTCAACTTGCCTTTTATCTTGAATAAAATGGTCATGTTTGTCAAACAGACCTTCTAGAGAAACCAATCCCTTTGGAATCTTATTGCCTTTGAGTTGGATGAATTCACCATCAATCTCTTGATATGAATTTGAGATGGACTCATGAAAATCTGATTCTGATCCTTAAAAATAAAGCTTGCTAAAATTATCAAATTTCTCAAGAAAAGACAATACTTATTGATCATCATTGAACACTTGCAATGTGTTGAATTATCTAGAACACTTGGATGATACACAATCTCAATGGTATACATGTCCTATTTGAAATTTGGTTGAGGAAGGAGAAGAGATGCAGACACTGCTAAACAATCATCTTTATTGTTGTAATCTCTCAAAACTACCTTAATGGAAAAAGCATCAAAGCATTATATGTTGTCCCACACCTTGTTCCTGTACTGCCTTAGGTGATCATTTTTTACCTTATAGGTCCCTCTTACTTGATTTACAATCAACTCAGCATCTCCCTGTAGTTTAAGATTTTGTATACCCTTTTTCCTTGACATTTCTAATCCTAATAACAAAGCTTCGTATTCGGCCATGTTATTAGTATTGTCAAATTACATCTTGAAGGTGAAGGGAAAGATCTCAAAATCTAGAGATATAAGAACCACACTAGTGCCTGATCTAGTAGTTGAACAACTCCCGTCGAACTGGAGGGTCCAAATAACATTAGGATCTTCTTCCTTGATTTCTACAGAAGGCACATCGATGTCATGAGATAATTTCCCAAGCCTGCATCTTCAAAGAGAATTTGAGCTTTGGGGTCATCTGATTTAGTGACCAGGTACTTTGCTTGTGCTACAGGGTGGAGGACATGAGGAACTCCATTCACTAGAATTTTATCTTTGGTCCAGTCCATGTTGATTTCTCCTTCGACATCTTTGTAGAAACCTCTTCCTAAGAGAATACCATAAGCAACTGGAATATCAACAACCAGGATAGTCATTTTTACTCTCTTTTCTGGGAATGCGACAAATGCAAACTGTGCATCCTTGATTTGGCCAATCAAGGGGACTTGTTTGGTTTCCATGGAGTAACACCACCCATAATATTTATTCAAGGTAAGTCCAAGGACATGGGATAATTTTTTGGGGCATCATGTTATCGAGGCCCCCGAGTCAATTATGTAATTGTTGAGTTTAAACCCGTTTATAAGTAAGGACAGATAAAATGGTTCAATCTTTCAAAGAAGAAATACAAGTCCTATTATTCTAAGGTAAAGGCTGAGTGGGATTAGGAAACATGCCTTTTAAAGATGAAGGGATATCAACCTTTCTTCTAATGAATTTGGCAAGTTTCTCAAATTTCTTGGGATTTGACTTGAGGTACTCGGCTTTTGACATTTGGATTTTAGTTTTCTTTACATGATCAATAATGTCAAAAGTGGTATATGAAGGAATGATGGTGGGCTCAGTTTTGGTTACACTAGTCTAAGCTAAGGTACTAGTCTTGGGGGTTGGAGAAAGAGAGTTAGAAGAAGAAGTTACCTTTTTAGTTGTCTCCTTTTCAGTTTGCGCTGAGATAGGAGAGCCTCTTTTAGCCATAACCACGAGAGCTTCTTTACCCTTCTCCTTAGAGCCTTCAACATGATTTACGGGGTTCTTAGATTTTAGGGATTACAAATTTGGGTATTGAGATCAAGAGTGAAGAATGCACAAACCTTGACTAACCATCATGCTTCACCGTGTCTTCCTCACGGTGTGATTGGATGTATTCCAAGTACCCAATGCTTGAGAGTCGCCTAACTGAATCATCAAAAGACTCATCAACATATCAAGGACCAGGGAGAGAGAATGAAGTCTTACAAAAGCTTCGAAAAGGAGGATGTGAGAATCTTGATCTAGAAGAGGTGATGACGGTTCTTTCATCTTCCTCAACTATTTCTAATGCATAATTGTGTTGCATGGATTGGAGGAGCTTGATGGCGAAGAATAGCGGGGAAGATACACCTTGTTGGATGATATGCAGAATTAATCGATAAGGGCCTATCTCTTGTGGGAGTGCCATTGGTATTATTGAAATTCTTTCTACTAATATTATAGATAAGGAACGTTGGTCACTTGTTGAGACATTTGCTTCTTTCAAAGTGATTAAAAGAATTGGCCATGCCTCTTAATTGCACTTTTCAAATCATAGGGATTAGTAGTATCTAAGAAGAACTCTTGATTTTTAGGTTTAGATGATTCTGATTTTTGATCTTTTATGGCCATCTAGAATGAGATCATCTTCTATTTTCTTGTCATTTGTGGTGAAAATTATGCTTGAGCAGAATGGTTTCTTTTATTTAAAAATCTACCCTAATAAAAATAAGATCCTCTTAATAAGAAGCTCACATCAAAAGTTATGGCGTTTGAAGTTTCGGATGAGACGTTGATGAAGAAACACTTTTGATTTTCAAGAGTCTGGGAATGGCTAGATCGATTGGAATCTTATGAATCAATTTGTTGAATTTTTCCATGAAGTCTCACATCGGGTTCATGAGACTCCTTATTCATATGTGTAAGTTTTGCTAACAAGGCATGAGAATATTCACCCTGGTTTGAACCTTGCTTCAAATATGGATCTCATGGTAGCCTCGAAGTTGGTAATGCATGACTTAGCCATTCAAATGATGGTAGAACCATTTTTTTGCAATTTTTCACACCATGTAATGTTTCAATTAAAGAGTCAAACAAAGACATCTTCATGAGCAACCAATATAAGGATAAAGAATTTGATGCATGTTATCAAAAACAAAGAATGAATGAATGTGTTCATCATGGTGTTGTTTTCCATCACCATTGAACTTAGGAATATTCTTACGAGATCCATGTGGTAAGATCATGAATGGTGGAGTCATGGAAAGAAGACCAATAGTGACACCCCAAGGCAAAGTTGTACTTGAGAAGAACCATTCTTAGGAATGAAGTTTCAGCAGAATGAATCTAAGTATCTTGGCAAGAGCCAAATCAGGGAAGAATAATCCATGATAGGTTACAAAGCTTCTTGTTCTTGAGGAACTTGAGTTCTTCGGATAGGTAAAGAACTTCTTACTCATGAGAACTAGATATAACATTGTTGGGGAAATTATGAAATTGTGTTGTGTGTTGTAGAAGCCACCTAAGGAGATCAAAGAATGGATCATGGGTTTCACCCTTAGGCTTCTTACGGCTTGGTAGATCCATGGTGGAGTGAATATTTTCCTAGCCATCTTGAACCGAAAAATGGATCTACCAAAAATAAGGAAAATACTTGAGGAGTCAAAGAAATTCTTTAGACAGTCTGAAAATAGGATAAGCTTTAGTCTTATCAATCCATATTCCCTTGAAATGAGTCACCAAAAACCATTGGTTGGATATTTTGTCAAACCAAAATATGAGGTTCAACCACAAGACAATGTATGAGGTTACAAGATTAAATCCCTCCTCAAAGACAGGTGAGGCATCCTGTTTATTACTAATCTAAAACACAATAGAAATAATATATATAATATTCACACTATTCTAACCATTGGGGTTGGGATACAATCCCAAAATCCATATCAACACAAGATGGAGATGTTACAGACTTTAGAAATAAAATGGATTAGAAAGGAAACTATTATAGATGAAACAAAGTGGGAAGCAAATGAGAGGAACACATTTTCTTTCAAGCAAAAATAGATCAAGAAATACATATACGAGCTTTAGATAATAAGTGTAATATTTTAAATGATTAAAATAATCAAGAACACTAAACAAATAATAGCTTAAGATCTTATATGTAAGAACAATCACTCAAGATAAATGAATCCCACAACACAAAGTTTACAAAATAACCCATGTTTCTATTCCTCAACGATTAAAAAGAAAATACAAGTTTTTTTCTTCTTCTTCACAATAGCTCTTTATATTCTAAAAATATCTCCTTTGAATGCACAAGCATCCCTTATTTATAATAGAGAGAGTAGAGAGAAAATAGGATAAACCCTAGAAAATAGTCATTTAATGAGAGTTCTATTCTTCTTGACTCTCACACAGGAGAACAAGTCAAAATTTTCTTCCTATGTGATGAAAAGAAAATGAAAAAGACATGAAAATTTCTTGATAGAAATGACATGAAACATTATGCTTATTCAGTTTCATCATCCTTGTCTTCCTGGAATCCTACTTGTCTTGAAATTCTTGGAACTTCCAGATTATACCCTACATATCAACTTTATCTAGCACGCTAGAATAATCACTTAGAACCTCGTAAGTTTCCTGAGTGTCACTTGCATTAGTGTGATTTCTTGTGCAAGTTTGCTTGGTGAATTTTCTTCAATCTCTTGTTGAGTTTTCTTAGTATTGAATTGATTCTTGAATTTTTTATAGAGATCGTTAGTAGGTAGAATATTTGAGCTTTCATCTAACACCTTGGCGAAGATCCTGGAAAACTCCTCTTTTATGTCATCGGTGGCATCGATCAACTGATCTCTGTATTCCCTCAACTTTGCTGTAGGCTTCAATGAGAATATTTATCCGAATCGATGGCTTTGGTTAGCTAAAAATGCTTATCCCCATGTGGAATGATTCCTTCTTCCACCAATATATGGGATGCAACCTATTTCAGCACATTGAGAGCCTCAAAATTTAACTTGAGGTTCCCAATTTACTATGAAAATTTTTCATCCATTTTATCTCCATCTTTCTTTACTTCCTCCACAAATTTATAAACCTCCACTATGTCATCAATGACCTCTCTTCCTTAGAGTAGCCTTTGAATCCATTCATCAACCTGTTCTCCCCTTCTCGTTGATTTTTTCATCATAGGCACTGATGAGAAATCAAACCTAATAAGAGTAGTGGTAAAAGATGATGGTATTGATTGAGAAGGATTTGAGAGCTTGAGCAATACTTTCGTTAACTGTTCAACTTTCTCCTTTAGCTCATCTCTACTCACCTTCGTTTCCTTCAGCTTCTGACACAACACGTTCATGGCATCCTAGGCATCTTGTTGTGTTCCTTCTATTGTTACCTTTCCCAGATCAACCCTTGTAATCGATAATATGTAACCGTTATATCCTCCTTATTTTTTTTGGCCATGGGAGTGGAAATCTCTGTAAATTTATGTCCTAAGGTATCCACTGAAATCCTTGAAATTTTTTTGGGTTTCTTGGTAGATTTGGCGAGAGAGGCCTTGAGTGAATTGAAGTCGAAGGCTGGTAGAGTAACTACCACCTTCCTCTTCTTTGGGGTTTGATCAATTAACCATTGAGGTACAATGGAATAAGTTTCCCCTATCGGAGGTGTTATGGTTACATCTATAGGTGGAGGAAGGTTTACTTGTGGAGTAGTGATGACTGGAAGTGTAGTGATAGTGGGAGTAGTTTTAGTGAATGAAGGTGCAGAAGGAGGAGTCATATATATGTTCATCTTAGGTCCAATAGAGAGAGGTGAGAGGTCAGAGAAGATGTTGGCCATGGTTGATGAGAGTGGTGTAGAAATATGTGATGAGGAAGATTCGGGACAAAGGAGGTAAAGATTCTAAAGTCAAAGCTTGAGAAGAAAGAGAAAGACTTACCTCCGATGAGCAATATTCAAAAGGAGAAACAAGAGGTTGACCAACCTCATCTTCGGAAGGAATTTCTTCTTGTTCTAGTGGATGAGTTGAATCTAGTACCTCAACTATTTGTGAAGGAGTGACAGATGACATAGCTCCTTACTTTTCTCCCCTTGTGACAAACTTAAATTTTATCTACCTTTTGGTAGGGCTTTTGTCCTCTTCCCTCTCTCCCTTGGAGGGTCTTGCTTCTAAAGTATCTATTTTTGAAAAGATATTTTCCTTTTAACTCATTCCCTAAGAAATGAGCCATGCCTTGGTATGAACAAGAGTCTGAGCAACTCTTTTAGTGATAGAAGCTTTTTCAGCAACAAACCAATCAATGGCTAGGAATCCATGTTGGTCTCCATCCGACTATTCGTACCTAGTGTCCATGACACTTTCATTATCCATGGTTCCTTTGGGGATGTCAGCTAGATCTAACATCTGAATTTCTTCAAGTGTCAGTTTGTTTTTGTCTTTTTTTGGGAAAAACATGTTCCGATGCTTCGGAATTTCCAAAAACCCAACACAATGGTTAGGAAATCGGGTTTCACATTTAGGGAAACATGATACATGTAACATGTTTTCATGTAATGAAAAACGAAAACTGAAAATCTCTTTCAAAGGGAATTTTTAAGAGGTTTTTCCAAAAATTTACCTATGGTTATCTCATATTTAGTGGAATCAATTTTACCCAATTTTAACTCACCACTGTACATGGATTTTCAAAATTAAGGAAACCTATATAATCTAGGGTTTCCTTTTAATGGTGGTTCAGGATTTTAAAAATTAAAGAAACCTATATAATCCTGGGAAAAAAATGAAGCAGATTATAGGAAAATCAAACCGAATAGAAATAAAGACAACGAGACATGTATTCATCTCATAATGGCTCGAACTTTCGGGGTAAAGCTTCAACACCCAAATGCATCGAATAAGCTCGAAAACTAGCACTAATGGTGACCACCTCAAATAAATGAAGGCCACATGAGATCGAACCGACCAATTGTGAAGATACATAAGTCATAACCCTCAAGGATGGTGACTTAATTAAGTAAAATTAGAAATATTATGTAACGTAGAGGGTGAGTAACAATTCATCGAGAAAACCAAGGCTCAATGTTCAGTGGAATGGTGAAAACCCTTTTACCAAGAAGCGGTCATTTTTGAAAGGAAACTATGCAAATACCCATGAAAAATCAAGGTTTTCTCTCAACAAGCCCTAGCATACAAAAAAATAATAGCAATCTGAGTTCATCAAGTCATTACATTTGAAACCCAACATAGAATAATGAGGTAGATACAAAATAAACAATTTTTTCAGAGTCCCAGATCTATAGAGAGAACAAATAGAGAATCTCAAACCCAAATGGCCATTCAAACCAGAGCATGAGAAGCTAATACAAATAATAATGTAGATCAGATTTTTACCTTTCAAAGTGGCAGCCACTATACAGTGGCGAGTTAAAATTCAATCCCATATTTCAATGAGAGGCTATAAAAGCTCAAATAGTAGTCAACATACAAACCCAGGAAATTGAGATCATATATACAAACATAGTAGTAAACAGAGTTGAGACTCATGGATTTTAGTCTATCACCATTCAACAGAGTAAACAATACATAAGTTCAAAATGTGATTCAGAGCTCAAGCGCATGCCAAGTCAAACAATCACAAACCCACTAATGGGTATTAGTAAATATAATTGTTCCATCCACTTACCTGAAAACGAAAGGTAAATGACTTCATAAATATAGCTACAGAAGAATGAGCTCGAAAAAATTCACCAATGGCATCCATTGCTAAAACAAAAGGTGTTCAAGAGCTTTGATATGAGCTTTAGAGATAAAACCAGTACAGAAATTCTCAATTGCCAAACAAATATCAATGCACATCCTCTAAGAAAAAGATAAAACCTTAGCTCGAACACACAATAAATAGCAGTATGGGAAAAAAATTCTAGGGCTTTTCCCACAAAATTAGAAATGTAAAGTAAAATATGTTTTAGGTTTGAGTTGTTTAAACAATCCCAACTCGACCTCATGCAAATCTAACTCAACCTGAGTTAAATAATCGATGGATGAGAAACACTTAGTATGAGATCAAATGACCACAAAAAACCAATCTGATTCCAATGCTAATCATCATGGTTACACTGCCACCGACCACATTAAATTCCAAATTGAAAACCCTAATCAAATATCCCAAGATTGATGGTCAAAGATGAAACAATTTAGAGAATAAATGGCCAGCGTTGGTTTTAATTAATCAATGTAGACTCAGGGTTATAGTTAACACAACCCGAGTTAGATTTCACCAAAAAAGTATGCAAAGGGTTGAATCACCGTGGGAGGGGGCCATCCCAAATCATTCAAAAAAAAATCCTTGCATTTACCTATTGAAGGTCAACGATTATATAAAGTGCCAACAACTAAAATCACCGAAAAGGTGAATCATGATCAAATATTGTTATGCAGAACAAAACCTTAGTCTATGTCAATGGTCAAAAGGTGGCCTTTTATAATCAAATGATATTTGATTCATATCTTGACCTTAATCTATGCCAATGTCAAACCAAAAGGGTAGTGTCACCAAATAATGTCATCCAATGATTATTCAAAAGGAGAACGAATCCAGAATGGTACAAAGTGTTCACAGTGGTCCCCATAAAGGGAGGTCTTAGAAAGAAAACAATAGTATGGTGCATTCTTCATGTGACCACTAGAAGATGAAACAAATGTCTACATTAGAACCAAAGGTGGTCCCCAACAAGATGGATACATGGGTGAATATTTTTCCAAGTATTGCTAATACAGGGTTTATTTTTGCTCACACACAGGGACACATTATTTTGCATGTACATCCAAAGGGGCAAGTGGATCAAAATTATAGATGTCACATCAAGCACAAGAAGATAGAGATTGCATGCATTGGAGAAGACTTTCTCATCAAGAAAATTTTATTATTAGCACAATTATTCACCCAACCTTATTAAAAATAGAAATGATCATATGCGGTTTGGTGAGTTATATTTTGTAACCAAGGCTATTAATGTCTCATTGTATTAACATGCTTATTTTTTCCTTTATTTATTCATGATAAAGGATAAAAATAGGATGCATGGGCGAGTAAAATTTTAGTCTATTTTTAGGATGGGTGGGATAGATAATTTTTCTATATATTGTGTGCATTGACAAAGCACAAAAGAGGAATTTTTGGACATAGGAGTGCTGAAGCAGTTTTCCATTTTTGCCTTTTGAATGAGAATTATATTTTTCCTTTCCAAAAAAATTTGCAATCTTGTGTATGTCTTATTAATCCTTGTGAATGTCAAATTCCTTGGTTAATCATCCTACATTGTTACAAATTTAGTATTTTCTGCATGATATTAGTGTGCATGTTTATCTTATCAATATTGTTGTGAATTTTTCCCTCAATACATCAAGTGTTTTTCCTTAATATGCTGAAAAATATTGGTTTGTGTATCCAGAATCCATTCTGGATACTTGTGCATGTACTCAGTCAAATCCCTCAACAATTTTGGTGTATCACCCCTATTTTCAATTCATCTATAGTCTTCTTTTACCCTCAAAACCCTAAAATTTAGTTTAGGATAAATCAAGAAGGAACCGGCCTTGATACCAGAGACTCACCTCAAAAATAGATATACCCACAGACCTGAGGTGTTTTCATTGTATCTATGAAAGAGATAGATTCATTTTGCAATCTTTAGAACACATGCATCCATCTCTCTATAGGTGCACTTTGAGAGATAAGAAGGGGAATAATTTGGGTGAATCAATCACCCAATAAAGAGGTCTATACATAGTATAAAATATGACACATTATCGGTACAATATAGTTCAAGCCTCGAATGAGAATTGGGTCCGTAATACAATGATGCCTTACCGGAGCATCTATAACTAGGGGTGTTTACACAACAATTGGGTTTATCATACTCTACCTAACACATACACAACACATTTTATAGGAAGGTTATCCTTGGCACATGCATTAGTACACATACACCGTAGTGGTGTTTGAATATGGGAATTAGTTAAAGGTTATAGGATTCCTCTCTATAATATTTACAATGTCAGTGGTGTCAAATTGCTGAAAAAACTAGATAGTACAGATATATCTATAGTTTTGGAAGTGGATATAAATCAAACTTTCATCCTTATACTTCTTTGGCTAGTAGTGTGAGATTGCCCAAAAAACTCACACTTCATCAACAAGATCATTTCTACACTCTTTTCTCATCAAAATCGGGTGTACATGTTCCTTTTTGACATTTTCAACATTTATTTTAACATACTTCCATACATTATTTTTATACATATACACAAGTATTTGACTACGTGATCACCTTGTCTTTAGTGGGTTCATCCATATGGGAATCAAGGTCAACAACATCATGCACATGATACTAAAAATAGATACATCACACACGTTTCCATTTACACACACATTTATGGGTTGGGTTCATTTAACCACCTTTTAAATCTTTGGATATTTAGTCTCCATGCTCCATATTTTTATCACTCCACACTTTGTCTAGTCAAGTAGGAATGCTTTTACATAAATGTACATGGATATCAGTTACACATATCTATCTAATTTATCTTATGAGCATTATTCTCACCAACATAAAGTTTGTTCAAATGTGGACAAAAAATCACACACTTTGAGTCATTATCTAGTCCTAATTGCATACTATTATTCATATGGTTCTGAGTAAGAAAAGTACTAATTAACCAATGTATTTAGCAATATTTATTTTCTTTATGCTTCTATTTTAAGTCTTACACTCTTACTTTCTTATCATGTCTTAACACCTTTAGAAATTTTTCATTCGGACACAATGCCCAAATGAAGCATGCAACATCGTGCACCCCCTGTTCCCTCTTGGTTCCCTTTTTCACTTTGTACTTTTATCACACTTTCTATCCATTTGATTATCTTATCATTTTATTAGACATAATTTCCATGGTTAATTACAAAATTCAATTAAGGGAATCATATAAATATAAATTTATGTGATCATAATAAGGAAGCAACTACTAAGCATCTACTCTCTATACCTAATGTTGCATCCATCAAAGGTATCTATAACTCAATTTGCATCCATCTAGCTCAATCATTAGGGAGAAAACACTAGTTCATTTGTATCACACTTCATAGGAGGGGATTCTATTGTTTCCATGCACACATTTATTACATTATTCATCTAGCTAATTTCTCGTTATCCACGTGTGATTGGCACAAGAGAAAACTAGGGCTCAATTCCACACACACACAAATAGAAATACATTAGGTCTAAGATGTAGTGCAACGCTCAGTGATAAGTCCATAATTTTTGTAGCTGAAGAAAACAATCTAACCCTTCATTTACATCATTATTTTTTAGGGTTTGGAATTTTTTTAAGTGGTTCATTCATTCTATATTTACTAAGACATCGGAAGAAATCAACGACAAACACCAAAAATAAGGTGAACAAGTAAGAACCTCTTGCAACAACTCAAAGTATATTTTCGAGCATCTACATAGACTAGGCCACCTTGAATCTAGACTCGAGGCACCCACTGGAGCTCCTCTCCTTCTACGGCAAGCTAATGTAGTCAAATGCTGATATGCATTTTTACAAGATTCTACGTGACGGTCCTCCATCATTTTTCATTCGGTCTCCATTATGACACGGTGATCTAGCAAATTTATCTAAGTAGCTAATTCCCTTCTAACCCTCTTTACACATTGGGGTTTCATTTTTTATTAGTTAGATTTCTTTGGAATATTTAAGTATTTCACTATTGCATTTATTTACTAGTACCATCACTTTAGATTAGGCATAATATTTTATATTTCACATAATCTTTTGGATATCAAGTTGTAGATATGTGAGATTTAATATGACACTATTGTATGTGTATCATATAATTATATGACCAATTATGAACAATTAGAACATACGGGGATAAAATAGAGTAGCAAAGCTCAAGATATGATGGAAAATTCATGGTGTGTATTAGTTGTAAGAATAGGTGAAACTAGTAATTATAACCAAGTAAAAATTGAAACTTGTTATAAACAATCATAGTAAAATTTGCATGGTAACTTCATTTGAACCTTGTTTTAGTGTGATTTTGAGCCTTGATTGTAGGAATATGCCACAAACATAGTAGCGAGATTAATTTGATTCAAGATGGCGATGACAATGACCATGGCATCGTACATGACAAATGAGTTTCTAAGTATGATTATTTTTTAAATGTTGTTGAAATTTTGTCATTTTTGTCGATATTTGTAAAATTTTGATTTTTGAATTTCTATGCATTTCTAACCTAGGAAAGAACGACCAAGGTGATAATGTCATTTGGGATGTTAGTTCCTAGATCTCTATCTAAGTCACTTTGTCCTTGGTTCTGTGTCCTGTTCTTGGATCTTTGGTGACCTAGGAGGTTGTTCGAGCCAAGAACGTGATGAATATGATAATTGGTGCTTATTAATGTCGAGATGTAGTTGTTTTTTTATGTATATAAGGTGCTAACGTCCTACTTTTACTCTTGTTTTGTGTTGTAAAATGGTATATCCATTTGAGAGGGTTCCGTGGAGCTCAACACTTGAGTATGATGTTTGGATTAGGCTTATCAGATGTAGAGTGGGATGTACTATACTTTGTTGGTCTGCATATATATCGTAGCCAAATTAAGGGAGGTACCCCATAATATGATGATTATTACTTTGCCTTATACGAGGTTTATAGTGTTGATACTTGTACTTTTTGGTTTCCTACTAGGGAGATGACTTTGACCACGAGGATGTATATCACATATTGTGATAGCTTTTGTGGGGAAGAGGGTATAGGTGATGGCTGTAGAGGATACATAGGGGTGGATGAGAGAAGCTAGGAGGTATTTTTATGGACACGGGTATAGACTAAGATCCATATTAGCCACTGATGACATATTGAGATCACATGTTCCGTGATTGCAAAATTTCATTGTAGTTATGATTTCTTTGTTAGGGACAGTGGAGGGAGCATGTGCGGACATCTTGTATAATATGCATGATAGATATCGGCGTATAGAGGAGTATTGTACCATATATGCCTAGGAGGAGTGTGTACTAGCGCATTTGTATAGATACTATATAGGTTCATGTAATAGGTCTATGAGGTGGGCTTTGAATTACCACATTATAACACGTATAGGCCTATGAGCACATTGTGATGTTAAGGTAACTTAGTGGGCTGCACAGGATGATTGACTAGAATCGAGATATTTGCGCAGTGAGATGGACTAGTACATGGAGTAGGAGGCTTGATAATACTACATATAGGTCCATGCTAGATCATAAGGGGCCATGGGACATTATATGGATGCCATATCAGCATATGTAGGATCAAATGAGGATGGGGTAGAGCTACGATGTATAGTTGTATAATTTGCTTAGGGGATCAATTTCTTGGGATGACTAGGATATTTGAAGAAGAGAGCCTATCACGGTAGTTTGGTATTGTATAGGAAATTCCCAAGATACGTATGTGTGGGTACATGCCACTAGAGCACAAAGGAGACCAGAACAAGACCAAGACCCACGGGATCATAGTTAGTGATCCCTAGTCTAGATGAGGTAGATGCAATGATAGAGATGAGACAGGTTGATGACATAATATGTACTAAAGCATATAGTGCATATTGGGTAGTACACTAATGGTTGTTATTGTTTCCAATTGTTGTGGATGTGGTGGGAACACCACTAGTTAGAGGAGTAGGTGGTCAAGAACCTTCCTCGGATGGCGATGGTATAATAGCGGTGATTGCAGAGCATTAGTAGTCATATGCTGATATTTTTTCTTTTTACTTAGTTTGTTGATTGTGGTCATGATGTATAGTTCCTAATGTGTGTATATATGGTCTGAGGTGATGCATATTAGGAGTTGATTTTTTATGCATAGATATGCACATTAACGTAAAATATGTCGGTGGATGTGCTCATGAGAGGTGGTATGTTAGAGAGAGTAGATGTTATTTCTATTGAGAATTCTCTTCATTCAAGGTAGTGAAAATAGCAGCAACGACATGTAATATGTTGTTGAATGAGTGAGACAAGGCCTTTGGTGGAGACTCAAAGGTCTAGGAGGATTGTAGGTGGAGGAGCTCTAGCATAGGATGTGTTAACAAAGTTTGTTGATTTATAGGGTCATTTTATAGAGTAGTTAGTTTAGTTGGCATTATTATACGGACGGATGGGAATGATATCGGGGCCACAAGTAGTGACATATATTGAGTAGATAATAATCTAGTTCTAGATATCCTAGAGTTGTATATAGTGATATTGATGATGAGATATGATGTAGATGTTTATAGGGGTTTCCCTTAGTGATTGTATTTTTTTATCTATGATTTTTGACAATATATGTATGTATATATATATATATATATATTATGATAGGATTGATATATATATATTATATATATATATATATATATATATATATATATCAATCCTCATATATATATATATATATATATATATATATATATGGAGGATTGATATTATTGTGTTGTGTTAATTTCATTTGTAATATATGATGTGATGATTGTTGTTTGTATGTGATTATTTAATGTATATTGTGTAAATGATTATAATGAGAAATGGATGATGATGTTGATTAGGACATAGATAGAGTGATGAAAAATTATATGTATGAATAGCGATGGATGGTAATAAATGTATGCATAAAATTAATGATGTGATATATTAATGTGAATGACGTGATAGTAAAAATGTGTGTAATTTTTTGTTAGTATGATGAAGAGGTAAGGGGAGAATAACGGTGCCCCTCGGGCGTGTTTGTATGAGGACAATGTTCATTTATATAAGACACATCAACAAATAAAGAATGAAATGTAAAGGAAGAGTGCATCATTAGGAAGTGGTTGATAATGTACGCTAGATAGATATATCAATGAAGCACATGGTGTAATTATGAAGCAAGGTTCTTATTTTAATAATACCCACAATGATCATGTAAGAACCGTAAGATCACGAGTGCATCATCAAGCAACAATGTGAGAAGGATCTCCTACCATCGATTAAGCGGGCATGGAGCATTGAAAGCGTGTGAAGTGGAAGAAGCATGAGGATATGAGCCATATTGAATATCTAATGAGATTATGCCAATGATAGGAGATGTAGTGGTTGGAAGAAAAGTTGTTCATGGCCTATGAAGCCAATGTGAAGAAGCAACACGTGCAAAAAGATGAGATGGTGCGGTGGTAGATGAATTAGGTGGAAAACGTGCATGAAATATGAACGTAGGAGGTGGATGACTAATGACCTTAGAAGAAGGTAGAGCTGATAAGTGAACTAGAGAAGAGAACACTTGCACAAAATAGGAGAAATAGACTAATCACAAGAGGGAGGGCCATAGGAAATGATGTCCTTATCTTCTAATTGTTGGAATTTTCCATGAAGGGAACAATAGTCATTATCACGATAGACATTGATGCTATGATAATTGTAATAAGGAAAATCATGCTGATGATGCAAGTGATGCTAAGGATGATGCTGATTAGAAGGAAATCAAATTAAGTGATCATCAAGAAAAGCACATAGTACATCATGAGGACTAGAATAATACGAGAAATGCAATGGTTCTCAAGTAGGTTATGGAGAAGAATTAGGTGGAGAGAAACTTGGTGGTAGAAATGGAGGATGCTTATGTGATGGAGGAGTTATAACATTCTTACGATGTGGAGGAGATGGAAACACTAGAAGAATCTTAACAAATTAAAGTGGACAAGAACTAGAAGACAATGCAATAGTAGAAAGAGGATCTAAAATATGTGTAATAATTAGATCATGTTCTAGATCAAGAAATTTATTGCATAAGACTATAAATGATTGACATATATCATATTAAAATTGTTGTTTTAGAGTAATAATCAAGCCACGAAAAAGATGAATTGCTTCTCTAGATCAATATGTTGAAATACTAGTTGATGGATGCCAAGTATTAAAGCATAAAATGTACTCTATTATATGATCTTTGTTCCTTTATGCAAGCTAGGAAAGTTGTTCATATGTGACTCTTGGACCTTTTTTAGCATACAACGTCAAATAAAACCATCTTCCATTTATCCAAATGTAATAATAGATCCAAAAGGTAAATGAGTGTACCATTCAATATCTTCATTGACAAGACTATGCCGAAAGGTTCTAAGAAATAAACGATCATTTGAATAAAAATACATAGGTAAATGATAATGTTTGAGATGTAGATATTGATATCCAATACCATCAAACATGAAAATGTAAGCCCTGATGAAATACTTAGGAAATTTTGAATTGTGAATTTTCTTTGGAATGGGATTTCCATGTAAATAATTGTTATCAATAAAATCATAATAGGACTTGATTTCAAGAGTAAGAGATTGAAATTGAGATTTCAACTAACCAACAACATGCATGACTGATAAAATATCATGTGGAAAAATGGTAGAATATGTGAGAGGTAAATTAATTGGTTGAAGCTTTATGTTATCAAAGTGATCATAGGAATGTCAAAAGAAGAAGCATAAGATGAAGAGATTGTAAATAGACTAGGTATAGATGCGAAGAAACAATATGAGGTACACTAGGAGAAATAAAATAATTAACATGAGCATCATCACAAGAGAAATATGAGTAAATAATTAGAGATGAGCATGGAATATTAGCAAAAGCACTAACATGATAATCAAAAGAAACCATAATAGTTGAATTAGTAGGAATGGAAGAATCATCATGAATGCCAATAGGTTCAACCTTAAAATTTGATGAAAGTAGAGTGGAAAATTCACATTTAGTAGTCTTGAGAGAAGTATAATTGTTACTAATATGTTCATTCTCAAGAAAATCATCATTATCAGAAAAAAATTTCTCATGCAAAGATTTCATCAAGAATATCATCAACATATAATGAAGTAGGAAAAGAACTATCATGAGGTGTATCTTTACAATCACTGGAAATATTTTTAGAAATACAAGGAGTATGAGATTCAATTTTATAATCATCCTGGCTGGTATGAGAAATAACATCATGCACCTATACATTTTCATCACGATTTTTATCTATAGTATCAAAATCAAGACCAAGCATATAATTGATAATAGCATCATCAATAAATTTTAAGAAAAAGTAGAAGAAGATTGAGTGGTTCTAATGTCCATGGAATAAAAAGTAGTACATCGAGAAATGTTTTACTCTAGAGAAACAATGTTGGAAGAAGAATGGGTGAAGCTAGTAGGAATGTTGCATTCATTGGACAAATGTTATCTTTAATTATTATTATCAACATGATGAGTGAAATAGAGAGTTCTAAGATCAGCCTCAGTATCCTCATCACAAATAGGGTTAACACCCTCATGATGCATAACTTTCTTAGGAGAATAAGATCTAATTTTAACCATTGGGGTTTAATGGATCATGGGAAAGGAGTTATTAGATATGGCTTCACCAAAATGATTTAATAAAAATATGAATTCTGATCTATTAAATCTAAATTTATAAATGCACTAAATTATATAAAATAATATATAAATGATTTATCACTTTTATACTTGTAACTATGTAAGAAAATGCAAGGAATGGGGAGCTTACCTTGATTTTCTCATCCCAAAGTGTGTTCCGACTTGAATAACTTATAAAAAGAGTAACTCATAGTGTAGCAACCACACCCAAAACAATTTAGAAGTCATGGGAAAGTAGGGACTAGGGTGCTTGGGAAAGGAGAGGAGGCATTGGGTGTCATAGTACTCTTTAGGTGTTGGACTCTATAGAAATATCTAAATCTGATTTCTTTAATTTTGATATGGTTTCACACGTTTTTTCGAAATTGTATGTCACACATAGATCGATAAGGTACCTATAAATTTGCAACACTAATAATCTCATGCAAAACCATTAAACTAAATCAAATCCTAAAAAAAAGATGCAAAATGAAGGGGTTGGACTGTCCTCATATGTAAACAAAGTGAACTTGTGAGTGAGCATTGCACTACATCTAGACCCAATGTACTTGTATGTTCTTATGTGTGCAATAGTGTTCCTAGTTTTACCTCATAGCATTTATGCCAAGATAAGGACAAGTAACTAAATATAATGCAAATGTGTAAATGAAAAAATAAATTTTCCCTTTCTAAGTAGTGTGTATGTAGAGTAATAATCCAAAAATGAAGACCCTTTAATATGTAGATAGGTAGTGTTATCTCAAATACGTGTACCCTATTTGAGGAATGACATATTTATTCTCTCTTTCTCTCCTCACTTATGTGGATATACAATTGAGACACCTCAAGGGTTGTGGGTATTCCGTATGTGAGGTGAATCTCTAGATTTTAAAGGGTTGGTTCACTTTTGGCATATCCCTAAACTAAGTGGGTGGGGTTAAGGGTTTGAAAGAAAACTAAAAATGGTAAAATGAGGTAGTAAATAAAAGGTTTTGGGGTTTCGACAAAAGAACATGTACAAATTGACAAAAAGAAGTAATCTTGAAACTTATAAGATACGAGAGGGTTGCGGGTGAATTTCAAGGGAAAAATTGAAGCTGCTAAGATATTTCTCACAATAACAGTTTACAAAAACATGCACACTAAAATAAATCACAACCTTAGATTTTTCACTAAGGAAAATAGTTTAAGCACCAACCTCAATGAATTTGGGGAAAAAACACATAAGAACAACTATCATTAATGCACAACACTGCAAGATTCTTCTATAAAGGAACATTATATTGCTTCTCATAATAGGGAACTTGCTAGAAAATTCTTCAACACTTCATTACATTAAAAAATGTCTCTAAAATGCTTGAAAAAACATTAATAAATAGAAAAATAGAATTAGAGCTGAAGCTCAACACTTAAGTTACAATCTCAGTTCACTTAAACAAAACTAATTAATCACTTTTATATAATCTCTAAGGATGTGATATCCTCCTAAAATAAACTCTTGCACTCAACCTAAGGCTTAGTTCAACATTGAATACATTTGGGAATAAATCCAAAAATAGCTTGAGATACACATGGTCAAAATAAAGGTGACCCTTCAATCATGCTCTATGAATGGTATGGAACTTTTGCATATTCTAAGGTATCTTGGAGTATTCAAGGTAAAGAGATTTGTCTTTATCTCAAAAATTCTATTTTGTCATTATCTAGAAAAGGTAATTTTAGCTTTATGTCCCTCTTGGACTACATGCATGATTAGCACCCTTTTTCCAATCATGTTATTAATAATATTTCTTTTAAACTTTAAACAAATCATTTTTATGTTAAAACCACACCAAATTTTAGTAATTTAATCTCAAAAATTTTGTGCAAAATTTTATTTTTGCTTAAAATGGTAACAAGGGTAACGTTAGTCACAATTTAATTAATTTTCTTGGTTACAAATTTTGAGACAATCATGAGGAAATCATAATTAAATTAATATTGGAGTATTATTAATTTATTTCCCACAAATAACTCATGATTTAAAAGTCACCCATTAAGCTCATTTACTTAATTAGGGTACCTTTTACAATTAGTTAATAGTCATGTCTTGTTAATTATAGAACTATACCATTTCTAATATTTATTTAAAAACTCATTTGTGTTCACTATTTAAATACCAAACACAATATTATATTAGTATCATACCACCAAAAGGTCACAAATTTACCTAATCACTAAGTGGCCCGATTCACATATTACCCATACAATTTTTAATTTAATCCCATTCCCGCAAAATCCCCATCACTTAAGTGATGTATGGTTTATTTTCAACCATTGGATTAATTCTATCTTCGATCATTAGAACTTAGGTTAGGCTAGAAAACCCTAGAAATCCTTATAAGTTATGTTTTATATTTTTTCTTACCCTATTTTCCCATTTTCACTCTTATAGGTTTGGGAGAAAGAAGAAAATGCGGACAATGAAGATTTCTATTTTCTCTTGGATGGATACACATAGATTTGTAGGATTGTTAGATTTTATTTGCATCCCTCTCCTAGGGTTTTCCTATAATGTTGCTTGTTTATTTGCATTATCCATTTTTGTTTAACTTACCCTATTTGGGTATGGGCTTATTGGCCCCCATTTTATTTCTGGTTTCTAGATGAGGTATATAAAGATCTAGGGTTTCAAAAAGTGTGTGTGTGTGTGTGTGTGTGTATATATATACATTTTTTTCCTATGTTGGATTTATTTTACAATTCCGGATAAAAGAGAATTGATGGATTTATTCAAAATGGCTAAGTGAAGAAAAGCGTCGTGAGAAAAACATATGTATATATATTATAAATGTTAGAGATTGGTTGGAATAAAATAAATACAATGATGTATAAGCTGTGGCCACATGAAGTATGTTGAACCATTCCACAAACATCATGATCCCAACACTTCTTAGATATTAGAAATAATTCATAGTTATGTAAGAGGTCGAATTGAGGCTCCTTCTTCTCTCGGTTATGCTTTATATGTTGTCTTCTTTATTTATGATTACTCTAGAATGACTTAGTATTATTTCATTAAGAAGAAGTCTGATGTCTTGTCTAAGTTTTAGGAATTTAAAGCTTTAGTTGAAAATGCTTCTAATATGAAAATTAAGATAATTAGGATTGATAATGGAGGTGAATATGTCAAAAAAATTTTGACGATTTCTTTGTGTCATGAGGGATTAAAATATATTTAACGACTCCCTATTCCCCTAATCAAAATGGCATTGTAGAAAGAAAGAATAAGATTGTTTTAGAAATGGCTAGGACTATGATTCATGCTTCTAATGCACATGAGTTTCTATGGGCTGAAGCTATTTTTTTTCTATATTCTTAATAGAGGAACTACTAAAACTCTTCATGAAACTACTCCTCATGAAGTATGTTTTAATAGTTTTGGGTTTATATTGGGTCATTTCCCAATGCATAGGGCATAGTTTAATATTGTGGGGGTAGGAAGGTGGTGACCCCACCCCTTTTAATATTGTAAATATGTATTGGGGTGGGCTTGGGGAACTTCCCCCACCACATTATGTTTTTGTGTTATTATTATATAAACCTATAACTAACACTATGTGGCCCAAATATTTAATCATAGTTTTTAGATATATTTTTATTAGTATTAAACTTAATACGAGCCAACTGGTATTTCAATATTAAATTTGTTATTTATGATGATATATACTATAATATAATATATATCTATAGTTATAAATAATTATAATTACTATAATAATATAATTTTAGATATATAAATTTTCCTATAAATATATAATTATGATTGTTGATTTATCTTTGTGTTTATTTATTTAGGCAATTTATAAATCTAAATTTGTGTTAAATAAAAATCTACAAGCACAAGTGGTGTGCATTAGTTTATAAATATTTCGATATGTGAACTAGTTGTGTTTCTAGCCTTTTTCCATTTAAAGAAATTATAATTAAATGTATAGAACAACTTTTTGGTTTGATAGAGATCATTGAAATGTATAATTTACAATAATGATGGAAATGAAATAAATGTACTAACATACTTAAAAGAATCTCTTTATTTATTTATTTCTAGTTTACCAATAATACAATAAGGACAAGTCAATATACCCTTTTCATTCAAGAGCACTACTCCTTTTTTTTTTAAATGCAAGTCCACAATACAATATATTAAATAATTTCAACATTTTAAATGTGTTAATTTTTTCATTTTCATTAATAATAAAAAGGTTCCTCTTTTCCATTATTTGAAATAACTCATACTTTTACAATAATAAAAACTTACAACAAGGTAACCATGCACTCTTTTCTCAATAATAAAAGTTCATTATCTCACAATATAATGATTCTTCTTCCCAACAATTTGAAAGGATAATTTACAAGATTATAATTTTCAGTTTACAACCAAGGATAATATTACCAAAATGATAGTTTTGAATCCAAAAAGTGTAAATTCCCCAATTTCCAACTTTACACTCTTCTTATCTTGTCAAATTTTTATCACATTACAATGAAAGGGGAGTAGGTGAGACTCTCTGCCAAACCTATAATCCAATAAGAGTAGAAGCCATCCTCCTTATTGACCCACGATCCAAAACCATAGAACAATGAGGTGTGCCTCGCAACTTTTACAAATTCAAAAAAATGGATTCCATAAAATATACAATCCAAAATATACAACACATTCAAATAGAAACAAATAAGCATGATTTACAAGTTTTCCAACAACACATAGGCTTCACAAATAGCCAAAAGGAGAGAAAGGAATATGGGAACCATCTCCTTTACCTCCCAAATGACTTAAGGGTTCCACCCAAAATATCTCCTAGTGCACATTTAAATTCTCAATATATCCATTTTACTTTCTAATGTAAAATACACAAAGTATAGCAATTTTGTTCTTTTCTCTCCCCATAGGTGTAATCCCCTTCTCAAAATCCCTCCACAATGCCTCAAAATTTCATTTTCCCTCCCTAATGGTCCCATAATTCCATCTCCCACACATCTTAGGGCCATACTACACCAATCCCACTCATAATACACATACCAATGCATTGAAAAAACATACAACAAGAAATTAAGAACAAGGTGTAGACCTACCTTTCCATACTAACTTCCAAAATATTTAATACACAAGATTTAATCATTTCCAAAACTAAGAAATTACCAAGTCAATCCTTCAAGATCCAAGCAAGAATTCCCAAGACTAAATTTCCAACATACAAATCAAGGAAATGAAAACAAGTAACCCCCATTCCTCCAAATTCACACCCATAAATAGAAAAAGGAATGAGGGTGATGAGGTGGCTCCATGTAGGATGCCACTTCATCATTCCTCCACTCCAACACCAAGTCAAACCCCAACACCAAGGTAATTAAATGAAAAAGGTAAGGTTATGACATGCCCACATGCACACTTCACATGCACCCCATACATTTCAAGGACAAAATAAATGTGATAAGAAGAGAAGTGACTTTATTTTCCCTTTTACACTCAACAAAGCATTAAAATGGTCAAAATTAGCCCCATACTTCATAAGTATGGTTGGTAGATAATTATGAGAGAAAGGACAAGTTTTCTTGCTCCCCACAAGTCTCAAAAACTTCCTCCAAGTCAAATTTAGGGTTTGGAGAGGGAGAAAGAGTGCACACAACAAAATGCAATAAATTTCATTCATCATCATGCACAAATAAAGAACCAAAAACCCCATTTATTTCCCACATGTCACCTCTTCTTTTTAGTTTAAAATTTAAGTTGAATTACCTAATTAAGACATAGTAAAAAGTGTTAATAAGTGACTAAATTTTCCCAATTATTAAAAATATGGACCACAAAATTAAAACACAAAATAAAGAAAAGGAAAACATCATCACCCTAGGCCACATATATGAGGTCACCCCTCCATGGGGAAAGCTCCTAACATAGAAAACAATAACACAAAACTCACATAAGTTGTCAATTGGCCATTGTTTCCAACACACAACATCCTTCTAGGGTTGGCCCTCTATACCCTTTCAATGTATAGTGATTTAATTTTCCTGCAATCATAATAATAAATACCTCTCTAGCATCAACGCCATATCAATATGTCATTGAAATCAATGCATATAAAACATCCATTATACAATCCTCAATATACATATAGTAATATAACACACACATATATATGTCAATTAACATCATCGTATAATGTGGCTAAATCCTTCTCATCAAATTTACAATTTTTTATCAATTATTTGTAATTCACTTAACTCTTCAATTCTATTTTAGTAATTAATTTACAATCATCAATAATCTAATTTCACATTCTACAAAATCATGAAATTCCCTATATCTATTGTGTCTCCTAAATCGCTAGATACACTTAGCAACATACCAGTGATCCCTAATACCATCATATTATTAGCAAATCACAAGATTAATGCAACCATATGGTTATTCGAATACTCTTAATATAGTTTAGCCATCAAGAATCTAAATGTCATAATATAATAGAGTAACCATTCCAGATCATCAGCATATCCTTAATTGTCTATCTAGGTCCTAAATACATCAGTATAGTCCAAAGTAACAATCAAAAGTAATCATGATGTCCTGCATATCTTATTAATAAGCTAACTAAAATATAATAATAAGGTCCATGAATCTAATCAATCAAAATTAAAATCATAGTACAATCAGTGTCAAAGAGGAGTGGGCATTACATCCCCCTCCCCTTAGATTTGACTTCCTCATGGAAGTCATAGAAATAGGTAGGAAACCAATGCATATGAATAGAAGGCATGCCTTTCATGGGATTTCTTTATTTCAAGAAAAAGTGTGTTCCTACAACCCAAGTTTGGTCCAATGATATTCAACGAAGATACGGGAGATTTTTAGGTATAGATACTAAACCGTCTTCTCTAACAAGGTTAAAAATTTTAATTTTATAGATTAAACTCTACGAGGTTAACCAAGTTAAAACACTGAGCATTTAAATAGGAATTTTCCAATGGAATCCCAAAGAATAATAACCAAGGTCAAAGAAGAACATGAAGGGTTACGCACATACAGGGTCCACGTAGTCACACATACGTGCAACACATGAGAAAAGGGAAGGTAAAATCTCCATTTAGGTTGAATTATACTTCAATGTTCATTATTTAGAAAAGTTTTAACAACTACCAATCATGACCCCCAATTTTTCATGAGGAAACACACCTACTCATAGGTCTAGCAAATTTAGGACCACACAAGATGAGGTTTAACAACAAGGAAAACACCTAAATTAAAAAAGTGATTTCAAGGATGCAAACTATTCATTGGAAGCACTTTTATAACTTGAAGGGATTCAATTAGATTTTCATGGTAATACTAAGCATAATCTTGGCCACAAGGTTTCTATAACTTAAATTTTACTCAAATATCTAACACACAAACACTAATCTTTCTTTAGAAACCCTAAACACTTAGACAACATTTCCACTTTGATGATAAGTAATCTTTTCCCAAACTAACATATCAACACAAGATATACTAATCACTTTATATAAAAAAATAGAATTTATTTATTTTAAGTACTTCCCTAGCTCAAAAGAATCTTAAAACGTTCACAAACATAAAATTATAATCCATAGGAACACTCAAGCGATCCAGGAGAACTAGGAAATAAAAGAGGTCCACTACAAATTACTAGAGGATCCCATAAGAAATTCTTGTAGAAATCTATGGAGGAAAAATTGCACCAATATCTTCCTTAAGGATAAGGGGGAAAACATCATGGTTTCCCAAAAGAAAGGAGAACTTAAAAAATTCCTTCATATTGTTAACATATGTTGCCTAATCTTGTCAATAAACCTAGGTCACCAATGACGTACCTATTCCACACACAAGGAGGGTTCCTTTCTTAAGACTAGAGATATAGACTCACTCCTAAAACACAACAAATCATACACTCATAGAGATAAGAGGAAAAAAGGAGTAACGACTTGAAAGGTTCTAACAAGGTAAAATAACACACATTTATGTTCAAGGGAGTAAAACACAACTAGAACACATCACTATCAACAAGGTGTTTCATTAATCAGGGTAGGCGGACAAACCTAAAGGTTTAAATAGTTTCCACCTTTGGCTTGATGGGACGTAGGGTCCATCAATATGAACATATCAATTAATTCATGATAACAAAGGGATACAATCCTTATGAATACTTCTAAAAATTTTTACTACCCAAAGAGAGGTCCAAACAATGACCTAGAATATACTTGGGTTATAAACATTTTTCTTATGTTTGTTGTTTGATAAACAAGGGGAGGTATGGAAAGTACTCAACTACATCACACCCCAAAATATTAGGCCACAAATGAGATTAGATATTCTCACAGTAGTCTAAGGAAACCTTCTAATTGGTTCAAACTTTCAGATTTTATCCTTCATAAATTTTAGGGTGTGAAAAAGTAATTTATACAATCAAGGTTGTGTAGTTAGACATTGTTCTCAATCTCAATAATTACTCGATCACATAACCCAAATTATAAGACACTAGTTATAGTTAGATTTTCTAAGTACATTTCTTATAAGTTTTCTTAATTAATGCATTCCTTTTATTATGATATCCCATATCTTGTGTCATTAAGGATCATCACCAATGTTGGCATGATATCTCGCCATTCTATATAGGTAGAAAATTTATTCATCCTACTTCTAGCGGAAGTATAAGAGGTTTCTTGTTATTTATTTATTTTTACTTAGTTTCTCTCTTCTTATTTTTGTTTATTTATTCTCTTGAGCTACAAATCTAGAGTAAGGAACCATTTTTTCCTTAATGGTCCATCTTACTTATTAAGTTTTGAAATTCCAAACCCTCAATTAGAGTTCTAATATGTTCAGGTTCATCACATTACTAATTGAATTTTAATGAGTAGGAAGAGTCAAGCATATCACATTATTAAATTTATAGAAGCAAGAGATCTTTAACCAAACGAAACACACCAAGTTTTCAAGATTTTTCCAAAAAGTCACATGCATTAAAAAATATCAATAAAAGATACGATGAAGGTGCACATTATAGTTACAAATTTTATTTTACAATTTCAAGGAGTTTACATAAGTATGAGGAGAAAAACAAAGTTGGTGGTTTTAAACTCAAAATAGGTTCACTATATAAGAAAGATAGTTTCAAACAAAACTTATACCTACACAAGATACCATCAACCAAGAAATCAAGGTGACAAGGGGAAATTACCCCATAGACACCACACTTCCTCATCAAGAGGACATTAAGTACCAAGAGGGTAGTCAACTGACTTACTCAAACATGGTCTCTACGGCCAAGAGTTATAGCTTGGGATGAAATAGCATGACATAACCACAGCTAAGGTCAGACTCTTATGACCCATAAAACCACAACCTCTAAGCACAAGGTCCAAAAAGACCCCAAGGCATCCATATCTATCTCAACATAACTCAATACTAATAGATTATAGTGTGGTATACTTAAACAATTAAGAGATTAAGACAAAATAAATCTATCTATAGATTATCAAGATTAAAATACACACCAAGTTACAAGAACTAAGGTATTTCATATTTACCCTAAGGTGTTTACAATTCAAGCATTGATCTTTTCTAAAGTAACACAAGGAAACCGATTTAAGACTCCAGTATGCACATCAGTGGACCATCAAAGCAATCACTACATTAAAAACTAAAAACTATACTTATTCAAGAGTTATTCCATCCCTAACATAATCCATAAATCCATAACAAATAACATATTTATTTTGATGAGGAACCAACCTCATACTAGGGTGCAAAATAAATACAACCACCGATGAAATTACCAACTATATTGCATGACATGGAGAACTCTCTCTTTAGGGAAGATGAGTGTCGAAATGGTCACTCCATGTTCCTATACACACCTAAACCCACCACTCCAAAACCAAAGGCATGACTTGAAGCACCTAAGAAGACAATCAAGACACCTAGGGTGTACCCCCATACGACGAGAGATCATAATACAAACAATGTAGAACCACTCATCAGCAGACAAGAAAAGAGTCACATAACATTCTTAACAACATTTAGCCAAGTGGCCATCGAGACAAACGAGCTCCGAGTCACCAAATAAAGGTAAAATCCAAGAAATCTTGGAAATCAAAGAAAATGGCTAAGTAGCCGCATTGCAATCCTTGAAAATATTGCAATAAGATAAAAATAACAAGAAGAGCTTTAGAGCTTCTCAATCAAATAATAAAATAAAATTATGGTCCTTGATAAAATAACTTAAATTTACAAATATAAAACACATGAAATGTCCATCTGCATCCACTTTACAGCCCTTCATGGGCCCTTTGGTAGAGGAACTATACATTGATCTCGGTTTTAAGAAAACACATATAACAATGGATCAACAATGACACCATGTCCCAATATCTACTCTCCCATATGGGGATTAAGTCCACAAGTGAAAACCAAAACCAACTCATCTAACCACTGAAGAAAAAGGGGAGCTCTAAACAACTAATCAACCTCTAGTTTTCCCTAAACTAACCCCTAAATGCTACCTATATTACTAAATCCCAGAGTTATATCAACCATAATAGCACTTCAAATAAGGGAGGGCCTCTACGGGGTCAACACATCACACGTCTCTAACCGAAATCTAGGATCCCAATAACCATATCCATAATGAAACCTAGTTCCTATCATTTAAGAAGTTAACAAGAATATAAAACAAAATTAGCATTTCTTATTAAACGGGTTCGACAAGAAGCCCACTTAGGCGAGTACAACAATCCAACAAATTTATTATTTTTATTATTAAGTTTTATCCTATAATTTCCATTATCCTAGGTTTAAGTTTCGTTAACTAGTTGTCGTGTTCCAACATTTTCCCGTGGTCCAACTGTTGAACCCATGACTCGACAACCAAGTGTAATGGCCACAAATTTGACGTTAAAACCACACCAAGGTCTAATAATTTAATGGGGAAAATTTTGCGGTATTTTTATTTTATTGAAAGGGTAACAATGGTAACGTTATTAATAGTTTAATTAATTTTCTTGGTTACACATTTCTATAAAATCTTTAGGAAATAAGAATTAAATTAATAATGAAATATTATTAATTTATTTCCCCAAAATAATTTATGGTTTAAAAGTCTCCCATTAAGTTCATTTACTTAATTAGGGTATTTTTTCAATTATTTAATAGTCATGTCCCGTTAATTATAAAACTATACCCTTGCTAATATTTATTTAAAAACTACTTTATGTTCACTATTTAAATACCAAGCACAATGTTAAATTAATATCATACCACCCAAAGGTAACAAATTGACCTAGCCACTAAGTGGCCTCATTCAACCAATTACCCATACCCTTTTTAATTTAATCCCATTCCTACAAAATCCCCATCACTTAAATGATGTAGGGTTTATTTTCAACCATTGGATTAGTTCTATCTTGGCCATTGGATCTTAGGTTAGGATAAAAACCCTATAAATCCTTATGAGTTCTCTTTTATTCTTTTTCTTAACCCATTTTCTTTTTTTTTTTTTTTTTAATCTTGCGAGTTTGGGAGAAAGACAAGGATGGAGGCTAATGAATATTTTCTCTTTGCTCTTGAATGGATACACACATATTTGCAAGATTGTTAAATTTCATTTACATCCTTCTCCTAGGGTTTTCCTAGAATATTTCTTGTTTATATTATCCCCTTTTTATAAACTTACCCTATTTGGGTATGGGCATATTCCCCCATTTAATTTCTAGTTTTTAGATGAGGTATACAGATCTAGGGTTTAAAATTTGTATATATATATATATATATATATATATATATATATATATGGGATATTTTTTCCTCTGTTGGATTTATTTTACAAATGCCAGTAAAAAAAGAATTGACGGATTTATTCAAAATGGCTAAGTGAAGAAAACCGACATGAGACAAACATATTTATAAATATTACAAATTTTAGAGGTCATGCGGGATAAAATAAATATGGTGTTATATAAATTGTACTCACGACTTGGTATAGGCTTTCTTTAATAGTTTTGGGTTTATATTGGGTTGTTGCTGCCAAAACGTAGGATAGAGTTTTATATTGTGGGCACTGGGGACGGTGTCCCCACCCCTTTTCATATTTTAAATATGAATTGGGGTTGGGGCGCAAACCCCCCACCCTTATGTTTTTTGTTTTATTATTATACAAACCTATAGCTAACACTATGGCGGCCCCAAAATTTACTTTTTTTTTTTTAATATATATTTTATTAGTTATATAAAACTTAAAGTGGGTTGATTGGTATTTGACTATTAATTCTTTTTATTTATAATGTGATATACTAAACTATAATATATACTAATTCATTTTTATTTAAATATGAATTGGGGTGGGGGCACCACACCCCACCCCCTTATGTTTTTGTTTTATTATTATACAAACCTATAACGAACACTATGGTGGCCCTAAAATTTACTCACGCTTTTTTTTAATATATATTTTTATTAGTAAAAAACTTAATGTGGGATTGATTGGTATTTGAATTTTAATTAATTAATTTATAATGTCATATACTAAACTATAATATGTATGTATGTATGTATGTATGTATGTATAATGTGATATACTAAATATATATATATATATATATATATATATATATATATATATATATATAATTTTAGATTTATAAAAAAATTATAAATATTTAATTATAATTGTTGACTTATCTTTGTGTTTATTTAATTTAGGCAAGTCATGAATCAAAATTTCTATGTTAAATAAAAATCTACTAGAAGAAGTGGTGTGGATAAGTTTATAAATATTTCAATATATGAAATAGTTATGTTTCTATCCTTTTCCATTTAAACTAATTGTAAGTAAATGTAAAGAACAACTTCTTGGTTTAATAGAGATCATTGAAATGTATAATTTATAATATTGAGGGAAATGAAATAACCGTAGTAACATAATTAAAAGATTTTTTTTTTTTTTAATTTCAAGTTTACAAATAATACTACAAGGAGAAGTAAATATACTCTTTTCATACAAGAGCACTGCTCTCTTTTATTAAAATGTAAGTGCACAATAAAATATTTTAAATAATTTTAGCATTTCACATGTGTTAATTATTTTTTATACACTAACAATAATAAGGTGCCTCTTTTCCCTTCTTTGAAATAACTCATACTTTTACAATAATACAAACTTACAACAAGGTAACCATACACTCTTTTCTCAATAATCAAATTTTATTGTCTTACAATATAATAATTCTTGTTCCCAACAATTTGAAAGGATAATTTACAGGATTTTAGCTTTCACTTTACAACCAAGTGATAATGTTACAAAAATGATCTTTTGACTCCAGCAAGGTACAACTTCCCCAATCTCCTACTTTTCACTCTTCTCCTCTTGTCAAATTTTCATCACATTACAATTAAAGAGGAGTGCCTGATGTTCTCCACCTAACCTATAATCCAATAAGAGGATAATTCATTCTCCTTATTGGCCCCGAGCCCAAACCATAGATCAATTAGGCGTGTCTTGCAAATTTAACAACATAACAAAAATGGATTCCACAAAACATACAATCCATAAATATACAACACATTCAAATAGACACAAACAATCAAGATTTACAAGTTTTCCAACAACACATAGGCTTGACAAAAATCCAAAAGGAGCAAGGAATATGGGAACCATCTCCTTTTACCTCCCAAATGAGTTAGGGATTCCACCCAAAATACCTTCAAGTGCACATCCAACTTCTCAACATATCTCTTTTCCCTCCCAATGCAAAATACAAAAATTATAGCAATTTTATCCTTTTCTCTCCCCATAGGTGGAACCCCTTCTCATACTCCCTCCACAATGCCTCACAATTTCCTTTTCCCTCCCCAATGGTCCCATACTTCCATCTCCCACACATCTTAGGGCAATACTACACCAATCCCACTCACAATACACACACCCATGCATTTACAAAACATACAACAAGAAATAAAGAACAAGGTGTAGACCCTACCTTTCCATACTAGCTTCCACAATATTGAATCAAAATATTTAATCCTTTTGAAAACCAAGAAAGCACGAAGGTAATCCATCAAGTTCCAAGAAAGAATTCCCAAGACCAAATTTCCAAAATGCAAATCAAGAAAATGAAAACAAGTAATCCCCATTCCTTTAAATTCACACCCATAAATAGAAAAAGGAATGAGGGTGATTAGGTGGCTCGATGCCACTTCATTATTCCTCTACTCAAACACAAAAAGTCAAACCCCAACACCAAGGCAATTTAATGAAAAAGGTAAGGTTATGACATGCCCACATGCACCCGATACCTTTAAAGTACAAAGAAAATGTGATAAGAAGAGAAATGACTTTGTTTGACCTCTTACACTCAACAAAGCATTAAAATAGTCAAAATAATCCCCATACTTCATAAGTATGGTTAGTAGATGATTATGAGAGACAAGGGACAAGGTTTACTTGTCCCACAAGTCTCAAAAAGTTCCCTCCAAGTCAAATTTCGGGTTTAGAGAGGGAGAAAGAGTGCACACAACACAAATGCAATAAATTTCATTCATCATCATGCACAAATCAAGAACTAACTACCCCATTTATTATCCACATGTCACCTCTTCTTTTTAGTTTAAAATTTAAGTTGAATTAGCTAATTAAGATACATTAACAAGTGTTAATAAAGTGACTAAATTTTCCCAATTATTATAAACATGGTCCAAAAAATTAAAACACACAAAATAAAGAAAAGGAAAACATCACCACCTTATGCCACATATATGAGGTCACCCTCACCCCCATGGGGAAACCTCCTAACCTAGCAAGAAATAACACAACACTCACACAAGTTGTCAATTGGACCGTGTTTCAAAGCAGAAACATCCTTCTAGGTTGGTCCCCTTTTGATGTATAGTAATATAATTTTCCTACCATCATAAACAAAAATACTCTCTCGGCCTCAAGGCCATATCAATATGTCATGGAAATCAATGCATATAAAACATCCATCATACAATCCTCAACATACATCAAGAAATACAACACACACATATATCTATCAATTAAATTTCTAATCACAAACATTGAATGTCTGCAACTTAATGGGTTGAGACATTCGGGTGTGATTGCATAACATGGAGCTTTTCCCAAAGTGTGGGACTTTTCTATTGAGAAAGCTCTGCGGGACGGCAGTCGGTTCCTATTCATCTTTTCGAGATGCACACGTACAATTTGAGAGGATCTACTCTAAAACCTACTCTAACTTTCCAAGGAGATAGAGTTAAGAAGATGCACCAAAGGAATGATGAACATCTACCTTGAAATTAAACACATACCATTAAAAGTGTAATACAACCACCATGCACAGATAACCAGGATTGCAATGAGAGATCAGGAAGATGCAATGAACATAGTAGAGGGTTGAAATCATCCCACGAGTTATTTTTATTGCTCCAATAATTTGATGATCTATTACAATGGCCAAGAGGCACAAACTTGCATTAAGGTTTGAAACGTGAGGTTTGAACTCCACAAATTCACTTGTAGATCAGGGAAGAAGGGAGGGTGTAAGAAAAAATTATCCAACCTTTTTAAAATTCCCCTCCTTATAATATATAGGAAGAATGAGAGATGAAGGAGAGAGGAGAAATCTGAAATCCTACTCCAACCACCCAAAAAAATGCATTGATTTTTCCTGCAACAATCATTGGTTCTAATGAAAAACCCATGCCTTTAAGTACTCTTTCTTTTTGGGAAAGAAAGGAAGCCCATACTTCATTATGGTGGTAGGTGAAACACAGGACACCTCGAAAAATCACAAACTATATTTTTCATTTTTAAGCGCTTTCCAAAAAGTACTTTCTTACTCAAATCCAAGCTTCTGTCGAAAGTTATGGCCATCTGAAGGTCGGAGTGTCATTCTACAACTGTTGATCTTCTTGCTTGAGTCGAAAAGAATACAACCTTTGAAATCTTGAAATTTGAACTTTTGGACATTTTCATTTTGGAAGTCAAAACACTATTCATCCACCAAATTTAATTGAGAGCTCCAAAAGTCTTTAATTTTAGACATTGAGGTGTGCTTTTCATGTTTGGGGGCTCGAGATTTCCGAAACTTTGAAGTCTAAAACCCTGAAAGTCTGAAATTTTGAAATTTCAGACATTCAGAATTTAGAAATTAAGAATTTTTCTCGATGCTTTTACAGCACACGATTCCTAAAAACTATGAGATCCCAAAATCCTAAAATTCCAAATTTTGAGACTTTGGGATTTTAGACATTTCAGATCCATTTCTAGCATGCTTCTCGAGGTCTCCAAAATCCCAAAAACCTAGAAATTCTAAAATTTCAAACTTTTAGACTTTGAGATTTTAGACATTTGGGGCCGATTTCTCAACTTCGCGCCATAGAGTTAAAACCCTGAAACCTGAAAGTCCAAAATTTTAGACTTTTGGGATTTCGGGTTTTGGACATTGCCTACCCATTTTTGCCATATTTTTCTTGAAATGTCAAAACTGCGAAAGATGAAAAATTTGAGCCTTTTCTCCATTTTTCTTCCTCAAGCTCTGATCTCCTTCATCACTCTCTTGGCCACCTTTTATTGATCTTGCATTTCATTGACGATCTCGACTGTAACTTGATTTTTGGGATCAAATGTGAACTCACACAACTGAACCAACCTCTCCATTTCTCCTGTGTAAGATCTTGTTTGATCAATTTTTCCCGAGGGAAAAAATTGAATAACATTAACATCATCGTATAATGTGGCTATATCATTATCATCAAATTTATGAATTTCTATCATTTATTTAGTAATTAATTTACGAGTCATCAATAATCCAATTTCACATTCTACAAAATCATGAAATTCCCTATATCTATTGTGTTTCGTAACTACTACATACCCTCAACAACATACTATTGATCCGTAAGAGCCTCATATTGTTAGCAACTCACAAGATGAATGTGACTGCATGGTTGGTCCAATACTCCGAATATACTTAATACGCCAAGAATCCAAATGTCAGAATATAAAAAAGAAACCATTCTAGATCATCATCATATTCTAAAATGTTTATCAAGGTCCTCAGTACATCCATACGGTCCAAAGTAAGAATCAGAACACAATAGTAATCATGATGCCTCGTATCTTATTAACATGCTAACTAAAATATAACAATAAGGTTCATGAATCTAATCAATCGGAATTAAAATCATAGCATAATCGGTGTTGAAGAGGAGTAGTAACTACAACAATCTTTAAAAATAACCTCTCACACTCAAGTTATGGATTAGTTCAACACTGAGTCAATTTGGGAATAAATTTGAAAATAGCTTGAGATACATGTGGTTAAATTGAAGGTAACCCTTCAATTATGCTATATGAATAGTATGGACCTTTTGCATATTCTAAGGTATCTTGAGTATTCAAGGAAAAGAGATTTGTATTTGTCTCAATAATTATATTTTTCATTGGCCAGTCATCGTGAATCATAATGTGGGAGGTTCTTACAGCCACTTAACAATCATAAAAAAATAAATTTAAAAATACCCTTTTGGAGAGCATGATTTTTTTAATATACAGATTTTCTTTCAAAAAATTTGAGTATGTGGAAAATATATTTTTAAGGGATTTAAAATAAGTACTTTTGAATACAAAGGAATTTAAGGCAACCCATTAGTTGTGAATAAAATCACCTTTTATGGGTTGTTTATGTGTCATCATTTCATTGGTTCATTTATTGATGTGACTTGATGTGACTTACTTTATTGGCTAGTTTTTATTTCATTTTTAACTTTAATTCAAATGGTCATTGGCACTTTGTTTCACATAACTACTAACAGTCATTGGGCCATTCACGGTCATTGGCTCCTTTCCCCTAGGGGAGAGGAGCCGATCATCACATATTGCCAATGACCATGACAAGTTTTGTTAATTTATTAGTTAATAGTAGAATATTCAAATCCCTAAACTTTCACGAATTTTTGTTTATAAATAGAAATAAAATGGCATTTTTTTGTAATTAAATAGTAGACAATATAAAGTGTAAATTTTATTATAGTAAGAAGAAACATAATATTAAAAAGACAATAAATGATGCATGTACTATACATCTATGTATTCAACATGTGTAGACATATTAAAATTCAATATATATTTTAAAATGAGTAGTGGAGATAACTCTCATTGTTACAAACATTTTTTTAAGTTTGAATATATTTTTAAAGTTAAAAAGGTCATGTCATTTATAATCATACACACTTTCATCCACATAATTAAAAGACTTCATTGTCACAATAGGACACAACTCTAATCAAATACCACATTAAATGAAAAAAATTCAAATAATAAAATGTCAAGTCATATCCACATTTCCCCTTCTTTCCATCCCATCTAGAAGCGTTAATGATAAACTGCAAAAAGAATACAAATTTGTAAGGCTCAAGAAACACTATGCATTTATTGAAGGGTGGAATTCAAACAAATATATCTCACCTAAAAATTCACCGTAGCCATTAGATTTATCATCTCATCACTCTCAATCCACACTAACCAAATTCAACCAATCACAAACAAGCACATGGATCAAGAACCTAATGCAGGTTCAACAACATATATAAATACATGTCATTGTTCAACAATCAAATTTCACAATTTTTCCTTTGTCAAATTGGAGCATCGACCCAATCTTGTTTGGCAGTTCTCAGTTCTGGTAAGAGTTTGAAAATATTCCAATATTATAATTAAATTATTTACATTCTCAGCTCAAGTCATTTTCTATTTGTAGGAAATTAACTTTGAATATATATAAATATTCTAGTTTAGTTACTCTACATAGAAACCCTACAAATAATATATATATATATATATGAAACATGCATAAAATAGTTTCTTTATTTTTATTTTATAGTTTAGTTTCAGAAAACTTGCAAATAATATTATTCTTTAAGCAAATTTGAAAAGGCAAAAAACATTCAACTAAAAATAAGGTAAATATAATATAAACAACTACCAACAACATGATATTCATTAGCTAGTTCATTATTACATACAAGTATATAATAAGAAATATATTCTCATTAATGTTGTGTATATACAAACTCAAATTGAGTTAATTTTTTGCATAACTTATTTGCAAGTATTTTGTGTGCATGGAAACCTATTTTAGAAAGTGCAAATCAAAAAGACTATTTTATGCATGTTTCATATATATCTTATTTATAGATTTTATGTTCTGAACTAGAATATCTATATTTATTCGTTTCATTTTCCTATATACATATATGCATACTACAATTTCCAATACACGCAAAAACTTACACATAAGAAGGTGAATGAATATATAAATCTATATAATTTGAGTTTCATATACACACTGCAAATGATAATAGTTGTATTTATAATTGTATATAAAAGCTCAAGTAGATAATGGATATCTTGTTCTTTGGTAATTATTCATATTGTAATTAATTTCATGTTAGTTGTTGGTGACCACGTCACATACATTTTCAATTTAGTATTCAATTTGAATGTTGTTACATTTAATATAAAAACTAATTATATACCTATAACATCTTGCATTCAAAATCAGTAAACCTGATTTGGTTGTTCATATTGCTTCAAAATGTACTTATATTATTCCTTGTGTTTTTAAGGTGTTATTTGCTAACATGAAGAGAAAGCGATCACTCAAAAGAGTCCCCTTCTTTCACCAAAACAAGCGGAGTCATATTTCAACCAAGTGAACCGAGAAAAATATGAGGTTGGCAACAATGGACCTGACAACTACATGCTGCAACTATCGAAATCGGTGGAGGGGAAGCAACAAAAACAAATTAGAATACATGGAGATTGGGATGAGATTAGCATGAATAATGCCATCAAATAAGTCAAAGATTATGGTTCCTCAACACATGGTGCTGCAAGAAAGTGGGGCATACTTCCAAGCACACTTACTTCATGGTTGTTGGGGATAACCACTAAGAAAACAAAGGGACCACCCGAATTATTACAAATGAAGAAGAACTTGAGTTGGTGCAATGGTGTCATGAAATGGCTGATATGGTTCATGGGTTAGAAATCTCACAACTTAAAGCATATGTGGCACAAATATGCAAATCTAGATCCACCCCATTCATAGATGGTATCCTGGAAACTCATGGTGGGCAGGTTTTAAAAGAAGGAACACAGATTTAATTTTGAGGACAACAGAAGGCCTTGATAGAGATAGGGCAGTAAGTCTAAGACCATCTATTGTTAGTTATTTCTACCTAAATTTTTCCTTTGTTTACAAAGATAACCTATATGAGCTTGAGAAAAATATGGAATTGTGATGAAGCTGGATTACAAGAAGGAAAAATTATGGTATGAGAGTGCTTGCTAGAAGAGGAAATAGAAGTGTCCCATACATAATCCCAAAAAGCATAGAATGGATAACCATATTGTGTTGTGTCAATGCTGCTAGACAAAGCATCCTTGGTTTCTATCTTCTTAAATGGAAGAAACAATTGTAGAATTACATAGCGAGGTTGTGATCCGGTGTGCTTGCATGGTAGTACAACCTCATGCATGAATGATAAAGGAGTTATTTATGAAATGGTTGCATCATTTTGTAGCATGTGTGCCCTGGTGGTGTGTCTCCAACTAATAGGCATTTATTGATTTTTGATGGTCACGGTTCTCATGTGGCTCTAGGAACAATTCAAGAGGCGCGAAGTTTGGGGATAGATTTACTTACTTTACCAGCACATACTTCTCACAAACTACAACCTCTAGATGTCAAGTGCCTTTGCTCCATTCAAAAGTTACTTCAAAGAGGAAAGGCGTAAATGAATATTTGAGAAACATGGGATAGATGTCAATAGGGTAGAATTAGCTACATTGGGAGCAGGATTTCCAAAAGGCTCTTTCCCTTAAAAATATTAAAGCGGAGTTTCAAGAGGACAGTATATGGACTCTTAATCCACATGCCTTAGATGAGGACATGGCACGTAGAAAAACATTTGACACATCTAGTCGAGATGAATCACATGTAGTGGAAAATATATTAAGGCTAGCTAGAGATAATTTAGAGGTGTCAAGTAGTGAGTTGTGTAGTGAAGATGTTGAGATTATACCCAACACACAAACAAGTAAATAATGTGATGCTGACCATAATGAACAAAAAAAAAATGAATTTTTTCATCAAAAAACTTCAACTCAGAGTGGAGGAATTCAATTCGATGAGTCGCTAGCATTGCCTACCCAATTTAGTTGTCCTGATTGGATGAATGAAGCTGCTCTTAATCTTGGTGTCAATTTGAACAACATTGAAGAAGACACCTTATGTACTCCCTCACAACCATCACTACTTCATGATTCAAATGTGGTCCACTACGTTGTCAACACTCTACATGAGGAACACATTGATGCAACAGAGTTAGAGGAAGCAGATATTAGAGCAAAAATGGGGACAAAACTTTCGAGGAAAAGAGGACAAAGTTCCATTTCTAAATTTTTGAAACTTCCAATGGAAAGGGTGAAGGATTCATCAAGGTCAAATTGTAATGATGGAATAAGATTGAGTAGAGAATCTCAACTCATCACTATTGATCAATATATGGAGCTACTCATGGAAAAAGAGAAACAAAAGAAATAAATTGAAGATTTAAACTAAAGAAAAAGGGTACAGATGTAAGAGAAGAAGGAAGAGAGAATTGCCGGAAGGGAACAAAAAGAACAAGAGAAGATTGAAAAGGAAATTAGAAGGCAAGAAAAAGAACATCACAAGTCGATGCAAAGGCAAGAAAAAGAGATGAAGAAAGAGCAAGAAAGGATCCAAAGAGACCAAGAAAGGAAGGAGAAAGAGTTTGAGAAGGAAAAAAGGGAGTTGGGAAGGCAAAGGAGACTTAGTACTCCATAAAATCCTTTGGTGAAGAACACCCATTATTGAGGGAATTAATTTCCATGCATTGTACCCGATTGTTTTTAGTGCATAATGTTCAACCTAGGGTAAGTGGTTCCAATCCATTATCAACACTACTGTGCAAGAAACCAAGAGTGGAACTCAACCACTTACATACACAACACATCAACTTCAAGCATGGTTACTGATTCACCCCCACCATTTCTGGGTTTTTTGAAGTAGGTGCCATATATAATATACAAACTTTTTGGAGGCTTATTAGGGCCATTCGAATAGTATGTGTGTGTGTGTGTGTGTGTGTGTGTGTGTGTGTGTGTGTGTGTGTGTATTTTGATAACTTTGTGGGCCAAATATATTTCTAATCGATGTAAGGCCATGGCTATTTTTGATTTATGTCTTCCTAGCCACATATGATATCACAAGTAATAGATGACCTAAATATGTTTTGATATGTACACTTGCTTGAAATATGTAATGAAAAACAACTTAGTTTCATATTGTCTGTAAAACAATTGTGTTCCATAGAAGATAATCAAACTATGTTTTGTATATTTCTCTAAAATAAAATTGTAATATCTTTTATTTTTAAAGAAAATTATGGAATAAAATTGATGATATTTGATCAAAATCCAAGCACAACAATCATGCTATGTTCCTATCATTGCCTTACTAAGAGGCGGTATCCTCGCCGAGTTGTTGTCGAGTATCAGTGAGGGAGGTACTAGTAAGGACATTCATTCATCCAAAATGCTACAAAAGGAAAATTAGGATGCAAAAGCACAATTTATATTTCGATGGGTAAAAAAATTATGGGCAACAAAAAATATCCTGTGACATTTATTTTGTTCAAAAACACAATTCACCTGTAGTTGAGGGTGAGTTGTGGACATTGAGAAACTGTGGCTTTTTGCATTCCATCATGGGTTTGTTCTACCTGAATTTCCAATAGAGGTGTTGCAGTGCTATGAAGTATTGTGGTGGTCATCATGCATATGCTTGTGCTTTTGGTGTTATTCAGTTGCTAATACATTTTTCAATGTCTTTCACATCTCATTCTGTAACTCCTACGAGTCTTTGCAGAACTAAAAAATAATTGAGCATTTATGAGGTGAGTTTAAACATTCAAAAGCATCCCCCAACAAAAAAATTGACCAAGAAAAGTAAAAATAAAATAGTCACTTGTTTTTAAGTGTTGAATGTGTTTCAATGATAAGCGTTTATGCAAACAGCAGCTCAAGCTTACGATTGATAGCCAACTATTTTGCTCACAACTTTGGGAAACATATACTTAACATTATCCAAGTATTTTCATGGATATTAGTGCATTATCTCCTATGTTTAATTAGGTTGTCTTCAAGCATGTTTGAAGGATTACCAATTAAATGGCAGACAATTTAGCAAACATGGCACTTTCAGGAGACAATTTAAGCTTATTTGGGCAAATTGGATCAGCTCCAATGGAAAACTACCACTTCAAACTCGATTATTTGCATCTTTTTTATGACAAGTAATCTTCACATAACTCTCTAGATAATGCAATGGGCTGCATCTCGTGTTTGAATTGAGGATGGTCCATATCTCAAGGACTAGATCATCCAATCTAGAATGCGGATGAGAAATACCTTAATGACAAGTGAGAGGACACAAGAGGAGGCCTTAACTCCTATTCTCTACCTCGTATTTGATGAAATAAACTCAAAAACTATCAATAAGCGCCAACTTTACCAATTGATGAAATCAACCATTAACAATGTTGCACTCGATTACTACCTAGATTTGGTTGTTTTGGATGTTTGTGTGGTAGTTCTAGGAGAGTTGCAAGTGGTGTTGGGATATGTGTTTGGTCTTGGAAATACTGATTTGCAGAGTCCATGTTAATTGACATGTGTGGGAAGGTGCAAATCGAAGAGGATACAAAACCCTATAAGTCGTCAGGTTACTTTCTCCAAGTGAAAAGGTGACTGTTGAAAAAGGTGACCGACCTCTCTCTTCTCTATGATGCTAAACTTTCCCTCATCATTTTCTCACCCACGGGAAAGCTCCACGAGCTTTCTGCCCACACATAACTTTAAAAAAGCTAAAATGAAAAGCTCCGCTAAGAAGGAGACACTGCCCATGCTGTTGTAGAGAAAAACATGAACAAACCAAGGAAATTGGTAATAAGTCCACCATTGCTACGTAATAAACCTATTTCAATTTGCTCATACACTTGTTTCCAAGCTTCTCACGTCGTGGACATGCAAACAATGGAGATGCATTCTTTCCCATGCCACCGCCTCGACCAAAATGGTTGTTGGAGTTATGAGGAAAGAGAGGGACATTAATTAAAATTAGATAGGATTTAATACGACATTCAATGGTGGAGGCATTCAAAATTAACAAGTTGCATTTCCTAACAGCTAACACTAGGGTTCTTAATGGGAGGTATAAATGCACTCCATATGCTAGATATAATTTCAAACAAATCCAAAACCTTTCAACAATAAACAAGGTTTGGACATTTTTAATACATGATGTTATATTTTAAATTAGTTTTTATATCTAATGTAATAACATTAAAATTGAATAGTATAACATAGATTTTTTGTTGATCATTGGATGATGAAATCCCAATGGATAGTGTATATTTTTTTAACATGCAATTTTAATATCTTGTAAAAATTGGTTTAGAAAATGTATGTGGAGTGGTCGCTGAAACAAAATTTATAAGTCGAAAACATGTTAAAGTATAAAAGGGTGTTTTTAAAAAATTGAAATTTAATATATATGTGTGTGAAAATAGACACTAAACTAGAAATCTCTCGAGAGGAGTGCGATGTGAATGCTTGAAAGTGGGAGGGAGCCGAGATAATGTATGAAAATTAGGGAAAGGAAGATAATAGAAGAAGCGGGAGGAGCAAGAGATGGAAATCTTGATTTGAAGTAAAATTTCAAAGTTTCACCCTATTATAATTTTTTATAAATTTTAGAGGAAAAATATAAAAATAACACATGTTGTCATAATAAGCAACATAACTAATTAAAGTATTCATATATTGAGGACCGTTATTATATTTTTGAAAAATTTATTCATCTTAATTCAAAGAAATTTTCATACTTAAGATGTTAAAAGGACAAAAACTCTAAACATAAATTAATTTCTCCCATTATGTAGCATATTTAACCATTAGTTTTTATAAACAACAAAATATGAGTATCTATTATAAGAATTACCAATTTCTCAAGTATTGTGAAATATGTGCATCCAATTTAATAATCATTAATGTTTTAAGTGTTGCAAGTCTACTACTAACTAAGTAACAATTAAATAGACCACACACAACAAATCACAATAATTTCAACACAATAAAAAATAAATCCAACATCTAATAGTAAATACAAAATGGATGCTCGACTCTTGGTTGTAAACTAATATAAAATCAATATCTTATGAAATGAAGTGTTTGATACAACATGGATGCTCTATTCTTGTTTTTAAACTAATATAAAATCAACATCTATTGAAATTAAGTGTTTGAAATGTCATTTTACTTTTAAAATAATATAAATTGAAGATAGTTAAAATTATATGGATAATATATTACAAAAGGAAAGAGAAATAAACACAAGCAAGGGGAGAAATAGTACGATAGAGTAGGTAGTACCAAAGGGAGAGGAGTAGTTACAAGTAGAAGTTGTGGAAGGGGAAACATGAAGAGAATTAAGATGGAGGGAAGGGAGGAAGGGATTGAAGGTGTGGTTCTTCAATTTTGTGTGATTGTTGTAGAGATGTTCTAGACATATTAGAGTAATGATCAAAAGTGAAAGGTGGGGAAATACAAATATCCATCAAGCAAGGGACTCTAGATATTGCAGAAGTGTGAGTAAGTCCAAGTCTATTATGTTGCCAATGTCAATAGTGGTTCTTCTGATTAAGGCACCAAGACTTGTGTATAAATAAATTCTAATCCATTTTTAGTTGCAATTATCTACAATATCCCTACTAATGGGTGAGATTGGAATGTGGGAAGGATTGTGGGGATCCCAAGGAGGGCCAATATATCGATCAAATTTAACAAAAACAAATGAAGGTAAATGAGGTGCTAAGTAAATGTAGTAGAAAATTTCTAAGATAGTGCAAGTTGTGCCATTAAAAATACAAGTATCAATCCACAAATTAGCAGAAAGCATTGACTTGACTTTTTGAAAGAAATTTTTTTTTTTGTAGTTGATCATCATCTACACTAATGGACTCATATCTTATTGTATTTTGGGAAATGGATATGGGAATAGGATAAATAAGTGACTTTAAACATTTGTAGATTTATGGCAATCAATCTGATCATTTTTGCAAATAGGTGTGTGACATTGTGAAGTTTAAGGATATCTTGATCCTAGAGGTAGGAATATATTGATTACATTATTAGATCCAAGTCTTGAATGTAATATTGACATTGCAAATTTTGAGATGCATGTGGCGAAATGAAATTTTGTGATGGATTGGAACCCTATTGTCTAGATACTCATCTCATGGAGATAGAGTTTTTAAAATCTTTCAATGTGAGGTGCCTTAGGAATTATTGGAATATAAAGGAATTTCCATGAAAGGTGGCATTTTTCTTGAGATCTCTCACAAGAATGATGTATTTTTTATTGAATAGAGAACTCTTGTAATGTGAAAATCCTCGCCAATATGATAATTGATTTTGATGAGCAACTTAGGGCTAATGAAACTCATTTCATCAATCAAAATATCTTGGATATGTTTCAAGGATTCTTTAAAAGATCATAATGTTTGGCCTTCAAGGGTTTTAAATATCTAATGGGAATGCATAAGCAAGCATGAATATTTGAATCAAAAATGTTTAAATCGAAAACCTAAGTAGGGTCTAGTAAAAGGAGAGGTGAAATAACAATGGTTATGGCAGAGGAGAAGGCATACTTGAGAGAGTTAATAAGTAAGGGATTTACTATTCTTGCAGTCCATTAAATAATGAGCTTAATGTGTGGGAGGATATCATTGCAAGAAAAGTGAAGAAGAATAGTGTCAAAATCCAATTGTTTGTCTTTAGTCAATTATAAAGGAAGGAATGTAGTGGATTTACAAGTATGAGGAACATAATATTTTTCCTTACTCATTTTGGTAATGGAAGGGCTGACTTCATGCGATTGGAGTGGACTATTGTGGGAAGACCAATCATAGAGAGATTTAAATTATTGGAGACCTAACATATGCACTCTATCAAGACATGTTGTATGTTATGGATGGAGTTAAGATAGAAGCTTGCATTCATTAATTTGTTTAAATATTTATAGAATGTTTAAGTCAAATCTAGATGAACCCTCTTAATTATTTATAGGTTCTATAATTGTCCTTGTAACATGTCATGGCTTATAAAAATTGTTGATGCTGCATAAATTAGAAATAATACTATGTTGGGTAGAACCAATATCTGAAGGAATTTTACAAAAAAATATTGTACAGAAGGAGTTCACACCAATAAAAGCTGGAGGACATAAAAGGTATGCATTGAAACGTGTGGTTGTTTCTTGTGCTTGAGAATCATATTATGGAAGCTAGATAAGAATTTTTCCCTACATTTAATGAAAATAAAGCTTTTTTGCAAAACAAGAGGTAATTTTAGAAGCATCTTTTAGTTTTTTGTGCACTTATGTCTTATTCAACAACACTTTCTATAAGAATTTTCTATGAGGAAATTAATGCGGAGAAATATGGGGTAGCATGTTTTCTTATTCTAGAGAGATTTTGTGGTATGTTTCATATTGTATCTCTACTTTAGAAGCATACTCATGTATCGTATTTAAGAACAACATGATAGTAAAGCACGAGATGACAATCAATGTTGGTTTTAAATATAGATATCATGGATTTATTCTATTAGGATGAAAAATATGACCTATGTTTGGTAAGCATGTAAGGGTTGGGTGCTCTAACATGGGGGTGAAAAGTTCACGCGGAAAAGTAGTAAGACAATGTGCACTCGAGAATCAAGACTTAGCCATTTTTGCATTAGGTTATTTTGAGACATAGATTATGGAGCACGTTTCATAGAAAACTTGAATATTATGGCAAGGCTATTTTGGGATTTGCATCAGTTCGATTGCCATACAAATTTTTGTTCTATTAATAGGATCTCATAGCAGGAGTTAACTTTAGAAGATATATTATTAACACTTGCATTCTTGTGTAGTCTTTTATAAAGGTGTGTGGCTCTTATTAGCATGTATCCTATTTGTGGAAGGTTCATGGGTGGTGATGGAAAACTCCCCACCCATATATTTATATATATATATATATATATATATATATATATATATACATGGTTTAGGAACCCGTTGATATTGTTTGATTATAGAGTTATGTTGCTTGTTTTTTTCACGTGCATGCTTGTGTATTATTTTGTAAAGGTGCATGGATCTTATTAACATGTACCCTATTTGTGTGGAAGGTTCATCGGTGGTGAAGGATAAGTGTGTGTGTGTGTCTATATATATATATATATATATATATTGATTTACATGATTTACAAACCCTATTGATATTGCTTGATTGTAGAGTTATGTTGCTGGTTTTTTCACGTGCATGACTCGTGATGCCAATACTATAATGTATGAAGCTTTTGTTTTTCTAGTGCTTAATATAATGGAACATATTGGCTGGATATTGGTGTTAGATATGAGTGAACATGGATATTGTATGGTAAATCTCATTATAGTCATTGTTTAGTGAATCTTTCATGTGGTTTAGATCTATATCTATTTTATGCATTTTGGATTATTTACTATCTATTATGAAATTGGATATATACATGCGCAATCATGTTAACATTCTAAAAAGGTAACTCTAAATAGGGACCTAGTACCCTTACACTTTTCGGTGCACCCTCGGTCTATTATGAATGATATTCTAGCACACCCTGGGCTATCTGCAGAGTGAATTCTAGGATACATCATTGAAACCATTACCAAGAGCTCTTTATCATCTATTTTATAGGAGGTTGCATGATGAAGACGTCTCGGTTGACTCCCTGCATCAGGATTGAGGAGTCGTTAGAAGATCCGGATGAAGAGTATGCTTATACATTCAACACTAGACCTGACTTTAATGCACACACATGGGTTGAAAAGAATATGTATGATGCATTGTATGAGACTTTATTTGTTATCTTCCCCTTAGAGTTGTATGAGTGGTTGGTTACTTATGCATATAAGAAGAATTGGAGGTTTCACGCACTTGTTTGGACACAGGGAAGAATTCTAGGCCTTATATGATGCAGATGCAACTTAGATGCGCATTGTATATGTTAGGTTACGTGATGTTAAGAATAGTTATATGCTTGAGTAGGAAGTTTCAACTTACTCTTACCAGAGGTTATTGAATTTTTGTTTTTATACGAACCTAAAGGATTGTATTTGCACTGTATTCGACTAGCGATCAAGATTTTGATTATGAACCTAGATTTATAAGAGAATCTGATGGCTAACTAAACCCCACCACGTCTCAGGGAAGGAAGCAGATTGGTGAGGATTTTGGACCTTGCGGCAGAAAATAAAAGATAAGAAAGGTAGCTTAAGTTCAATGTGTAGCACAAAGAGACATTTAAAGAAGCAATGTGAAGTTTTGGAATGGATGGTGTTATGGAGAGAGATGGATCGTGAAGGATTCGAGCTCACGTAGAAGATGTGGATCTAGAGAATATGAAACACCCCATTTGGGAAAGCATTGTAGGGAACCCTATTTAACCTAAAATGAGAGTGCCGATAGAGATGACACGGACGCGTGGTAACCATCTAAATCTACGGTGACCTAGACCTTGTGTTTCATTTTCTAGTTTTTACAACAATTGGTAATCAACAAGCTAGTGTGAGCGGTAGAGTTGTAGTAGATAGAATTAATTTATAGTCAAGTTTAGGATTAAATCAGGGAGATTATTCATCTATGACACAATCATCATCTACTTTATTTGAAGGAACTTTTGGAGGTATCGTTTCTAGCATGTCGTCATCGATACAAAACATAGGTGCACAATAATTTTACATCACATATATAAGTAGTGTAACTTTGTAGAGTGTTGGAGTGAAGTTTAGCACAACCATTGGAACATGGGGCAATGCCTTCTCAATTTTAGTGCCCTACTATGGGAGGATTAGATGGCTCGAGGCACTAGAGGATTGGGGATCTGGAGGTGATGGAAATACGGGCTCTCGATGTGTTGGGAAAGGGTTGCACCAATCTCGAATAATTTACATGGATATTTCTCTCTATTTTCCATATTATAGGGTATTGAAGATGCAACAGAACACATGCATATGTGTGAGATAATTTGGCATGCAAAGGGAATTTCAACTCCTAGTGGAAGGAAAGTTAGTTTGCAACCACGTTGTAGAGCATGCACACATAGTTGGTATAGGAAGTTTGATCCTAATCAAACTTATGTGGATTATAAAGCAATGTGAGATAATTTCTTAAAGTAATTTTATATCCCTAAGTTTGAGCAGAAAAGCATAAGTGCGCTTAAAGATATTAAGCAAGGAACTATTGAGAGTGTTCGGGAATATGATGCTCAGTTCAATACTCTTCTATCTAAGTTATCTTATGACATCCACACAAGCCAACATGCATAGTGGTTCATTGGAGGACTGATCATGCCTTTTAGAAGAGCACTTTCACATAAACATTATACAGATCCACACCACACACTTGAAGCAATGCTACATGCTAAGACACAGTAGAGAGTTTGGACATATGAGTGATCCCATTCTTGGAAGGTCAAATAACAACAATGGAGAAACAACTTGAGAAATTATCTTCTAATCCGAGTGCATGAGACATGTAACAGAATTTATTGTATAAATTTGGAAGTAGAGGGACATACTATGGATATTTTCCCTTGGAAATCAATGCGCTTCGTATTGCTAAGATAATGAGATATGTAACTTGGACCATAGTTCAAGTTGGTGTCCATTATTTTAGCGCATAGTATAGAAGAATGTCTCCGATTATTGTAATATTTATAGGTCTTCCACTCATGATCACCGAATCTTTTGCTGGTTTATTGATCATATCCATGATGCCATTGGCATTGGCATAAGACATACTAGTGTTGCAAAATAATTGCAAGGATAAGGGCGATCATCATGACTATTACCACGGTGAGGGGCATTCGATGGTGTGCGTGATAGAGTTCGAGGTTACAAAGGTGGATTCAGAGGATGAGGTCATGAGGTTAAAAGGAGTGATTTCCCCTTTGGGACTTGTTATACATGGGATATCTTGATCACTACAGGTGAAAATTTGCCACATAATATTGTGTGTTTGTTTTACGGAAAGAATCATAGTTACGAAGAATTCTCATACTTGTAAAAACACTTGAATAAGAAACATAAACAAGAAAATAAGGTGTGGTAATGGTTATATTATAGCATGCCATAGAATACCAATGGATGCCAAAGTTAGCATCTTAACCTAAGTTGGTTCTCGTGAAGATTACTACACTTGCTTCGAGGTTACGTGCACCGGGGATGCTCTAAAACAAAAACATGACATTACCAAGGAAGAATTCTTTCATGTAAAGTATCGAGACCATATCCATCGAATGAGGTCTATGAAAAGACCATGGACATGATTTTTAATTTAAGGGGTGAGATCTACAATGTTTGAAGGAACTGTCATGGAAGCTAAAACAAAATAAATAAGCTAAGCATAATTAGATTGACGTTGATGATTTGAAAGAGGTTTGCAATATGTTGCACTAAGAGAACATTATTCCATTATTAGGGAATTGGCTAAAGGAAACAATCTACCCACTTTGGGATTGAGAATGGGAGGAAAATTTTGCATGTTAATATTCCTCAAGAATGTTTATATTATGATAAGGAGATTACTCTAAATGTTGTTATTGATGGGTGGATTTTATGTAACATCTTGATTGACACAAGCGTGTAAGTAAATATACTCACTTTGTATGTGTGGGTTCAGATGGGTAGATTTCAATGCATCAATCATTTAATGTTTTGTTCATGGAAAATCAAACAAAGGTAACACCCATTAGAGTTTTAAAAAATGTATCCATTACTATCAGGGACCAAGTTCATTAGGGACTTTGAGGTTTTCAGCACTTGCAAAAGAGACAACTTTCCTGCATTACTTGGGCGTCATTGATGCTATGAAAAAATGTTAACTTGAGTTTTAATAAGGGGTATATCAAATTTTAGAATAAGAAATAATGATTCATTATCCCTTTCACACATGGGAAATCTGCACCTCATGTAGAGCCCCTAAGTGAAGAAGACATGAAAAAAATTTATGTGTGCACCATTAGAGATCTAGAATTTCTTGAGCAATCAAAGGAAGGAGTTATCCAATGGGATGATGCTCATCTATGAGTGATACTACAAGTGTTGCATGTGAAAACTAGGCATATGAAACTTATTAAATGGTTGGGCGTTGTTATCTCTCAAAAGTGCACCACTGTATAGAGATGGTTTCAAGTGTTCTAATCTTGCAAATTTTATCTCTCTCTTTCGTAGATAAAATGGAAACACCTCAGTGCCGTGGGTATACGTATTTTGAGGTGAGTCTTGATATCAAGGCTGGTTCCTTATTGATGTATCCTACACGATTTTCTAGGGGTTGAGGGTAAATGAAGACTTTAAAAGGATTTAAAACTGAGGTGATACACCAAGCTTGTATGAGGTCTTTGAGTGAGTACATGCACAACCGATATATAAATGAATTCTTGGTGCAGCAACCAACATTTTTCTAGATAATCAAGGGTAAAAACTTTGATGTATTGAGGTAAAAATCACAACAATACTTTGCTAAGTTAAACATACACATTAATATTTTGCAAAAATTACTGAATTTGCAATAGGGTAAGATGATTAATCAGGGAATTCAACATTCATAAGATTAATGGAACATACACAAGACTACAAATAATTGGAAAGGTAGAAAATACTTCACATTCAGAGGGAAAAACTGGTAGAAATTGCTTCAGCACTCTTGTATCTAAAAATCCCTCCTTTGTGCTTTGCCAAGGCACACAATATATAGAAAAATTAATTCACCCACCCTTCCTAAAAATAGGCTAAAATTATACTCACCCATGCATCCTATTTTTATCCTTTATTTAATAATAAATAAAGGAATAAAATAAAGCAAACTAATACAAAGAGGCATTAATAGCCTTGATTACATCATAGTCAAATTGTAGTTGACTATTCTATTTTTAAGAAAAGAATGGGTGAATAATTTGCTAATAATAAATCTTGCTTGATGAGCAAGTCTCCTTCCTTGTGTATGTAAATTTTTCTTCTTGTCTATTTTGTCCTTTTGTGAAGGCATGTAAAAATACTCCTGTGCAAGAAAATGAATACTTTTGATCTCCAATACTTAGAAAAATTATTCACCTCACTGTGGGGACCACCGGGAGCACATGTGCAATCATAATCCACTTCTTATTTTGTAAAAATAAGGTAATCAAGTCTTCAAAAGGTTGCTTGCATTCTGATGTAGACCTCTACTCTATCCCTTGTGATCACATGAAAAAATTGCATTCCAAGTCATGTCCAATCCATCATAATTAGTGGGGACCACCTTTGTAGTTGACCACTAGTCTTCATTTGGTTTGGCCACCCTTGTGGACTTAGCACATTATTATGTTTTGAAATAAGACAAGGGGGAACTTTGTAAAAGGTCACCATATCATACTCAGCCACTTTTGATGACCATGCAAATTACTTGGTTTGATTGACCAATTTTGATGACTATGAATTAACTTCATTTGTTATCATTGCATTGTATAGTTGGTCAACCACTTTGATTACTTGGGACATATACTATGGTTTAGACTTTTGAAATTCAATATGCAATAATTTTTGTTTTAATCATGGGGCTGGCCCCCTCGTGACGATGACTCACCCCTCCACATGCTTTTTCGGTGACATGGTTAACCCAGGTCAAGTTTTCTTTGGTATTTGGTGATCGATTTCCCATCGTTGATCTCTATACTGTTGGATCCTAAGCCATCGATCTTTGACCCATGATTAGGGTTTTAACCCTACAATTAAAGTGGTTGGTGGCATCTTGATCATGGTGGTTTGCATTAATTTCAGATTTTGATCTAGAGATGTTGATCTGTTGTCCTTTTAAATTATAGTGTTGATCCTTGACCCTTAGTTAGGGTTTCTTGATCTAGCATTGACTGTGGCTAGTAAATATGGTGTTTTAATTGAATCTATTGAAAATTTCTTACCCTTTTGATCTGGTACCTGTTGATTTTGACCTTTCAATCACTAACTCAGGGTGAGTTAGGTTAAGCCACAATTAAGGTGGGTGAGTTAAATAAACTCATACCCCATTCATTGTTTCATTTTGCATCTGCATTGCGGGCGAAGCCACTGGAATTTTTTTGGCTCAACGGCATTATTGAACTCTTTGATCTTGGATCCCCTGCAAAATATTTCTCTGTCACTCTTGTTTTTACGGAGCTATCTACAAGGTTTTATGGCTGAAATTTACTATTTATTTGATCTTTATCTAGTTTTGTGATGTCTTTGTGGCCATAAGGGATCGAACAATGCTATTTCTGTCATTTTAAGATTTGGTTGTTCGGCATCTGTGGAGGAGTTCATGAGCTTGACCTCTTTGAGTTTTTTTGGTCAGCCGTGCCTTGGTTATTTATGAACTTTTCCCTTTGAAGTGGCCACCGTCACTTATTCTTTCAAAATATGTTAATTCTTTCTGAGCAAGATTCGAGCTCGACTTTTCTACAAAAGGGTTCTATCTTCTTTGGAGCTTTGTGAGGTTTCTTGGTAGACACTGTTTCTTTTCTCTCAAGCTCTATGGATTTGGATTTTAAAGCCCTAGTTGGAGTTCAACACTTTGAGTTTTATTCTTCATTGTATTCTACTATGTCTAAGCTCTTTGAGAAAGGAATTTGAGGGAGTTTTCTAACATTGTCGAGGGTTTGAACTCTATTTACTTCTATAGTAAAAGAAAGGCTGCCATTGTCGACCTCGCCAAGCTCGGTTCTCTTTCTATGTGCATCACTATTTGATGAGGGGAGGTAAGTCTTGACCTCCTAAGTATCATTGTTGTTTTGTTGTTGCCATTTTGACTTCAAAATACTGATAATTTGTTCTTTCTTTGCATTTTCTGTGATCTCTTGGTTCCTTTAGGGATTTTGAGTTGAAACTCGTTCGGGTCCTCATTTTTTAGCTCTGAACTTGATGATCTTTGAAATTTGTTCACCTCGACCCCAACTAGTAAGTTCTTGCTCAATCCTTGAGCCCTTTTTTGGAAATTCTATGACAAATATTATTAAAATAAATGTGGAAAGTAGTAGATGACTCCTTTATATGTACCTATATAATTTCATATTTCAATTTCAAAAGCTTAAACTTGGATAACCCAGATATGAGTATCTTTCCTTTTGCTTATGAATTCTTAGATATGAAACTTTTCTTCCTCGGATACTGCAACTTGAAACTGATTTTCAATGGGAATGATAATTTTTTGAAATAATTGAATCCTTCCTTAACTTGGATATGCATTTAATGTTCTTATTCAAAGATCTTCCACTTGAGTTTGTGTTTTGAATGCTGAATGGGATCTATTTACTTACTACTCATATTCATTCCTTTGAGTTCTTTGTAATATTTAGATGAACATGTGGTGGTCATGCATGAATGACCCATTTTCTAGATCTGTATCTGCATATATATTTTCCTTTTGTGGCTTGAATCGTTGCTTTTAAACAACCTAGATCTGGGTATTCCTCCTTTGATATGGGTATTCACTCCATTATTTTTCTTGAAGATGGTCATTCTGTGTTCAAAAACTATAGATGCCTTCTTCACTAGCTTTTTTCTTCTTATGTTCTGACTCAAACTCAGACTATTTTGTTCTCTATTTCAGCTTTGTTGAGTTGAGCCATGGTCAAGTTGAGATCCCTTTGACCCTTTGTGAGGTTTTATAGTTTTTTAAACTATGAATCTTGCATTTAATTGGGCTCTGAACTATATTGTAGCATCATGTACACTTCCATCTGTCCCTCCTGATTTCTCTTTATGATGTAATTGATAGACTTGATCTTGTTGTAGCTACATACAAGTATGAAGATAAAACTTTAAAACCTCTTTGATTATCCTATGTGATGGAGATGAACCATTCCTTTGAAGAGTCATTACTTAGAAGACCTATACTTTGTCAAAATCTGATTTTCCTCTTTGAATTTGATATCTTCTTGATGGAAAGATAGGCTTGTTCATTTACATTCTGGAAATTACAGTATTAGTACTTTGATTGTTCTTGATTTCATGAGATATTTGTACCTTGTATGTGGCCTTCTGGAAGTTGTAAACAATTTATCACTCTTGTAATGCCATTATAAGGCATGAGCCTTGATTTAGATTTTTTTGAGATATTGTAGTCTCATTCCTTTTTTGCTTAAATATTGCAATTCCTTTTACTACAGCGTTAATATGCATCTTAGAAAATTTAAAATGTCAATTTTACATGGTGAAGCCCTATTAGAATTTTATCAAATTATTTTCCATTCTATTTCTTCTATAATCTTATCTTCTAGTTAACTTCATCCTTTATATTTTGATTCTTCTACTTCACCTTTGAGTTTTATTCTTCCTCCATACCAATATGTACTTGTGACTTATTCCAATCTGATGTATCATAGGATAGAAGTCATTGAACTCTGCAATCTTTATCTAACAAAGTGAGGACTGTAAGACATGATTTATTTTCTTCTTTACTACAACCTGTACCTACACTTTTAAGAAAATAGTTAGAAAAAATTTAGGCTTTTTGGCCTCTCTTATGTTCCATAGTCTTTCTTTCCTTCTCTCTCCTCTTACTTCTGAGTGGATAATCATGTATGTTGTTACAGAAAAGTACTTTTATCAGTTGTGCCTTTGATCTTCATGTAATTTATATCTCATGTTGTTAAGAGATCCATCTGCATGAATTTGGATAGTATAGGAATATGGATTAACCCTGAGCTCATAATTGACAGTTTTCTATTTTCAAGTACAATACTTTGAGCAGTGAAGATGGAGATGGAGCAAAGATGGAGCTAGAGGTGCATCAACTAAAAAAAAACCCCAAGGAAATGATGGGTTCATTCATACTCCTCTATTTTCTCTTTCATGCATATGTACCTCTTATTTTAGTAGCTGTATTTTACTTTTCAATTACATCCCATGGCTTGTGTGGGAACATTTGAAATTCCTTATGAATAAAACATTGAATTATAAAATTGAGTTTTGTATTTCTTTCTGCATTTTAGATTTCTATATGGATTGTATGATGAATTAGTCAAATCAATAATTATAATTGAATGTATTAATCATGAAGGAAAGAAACTTAAAGAACACTGTAATATCTAGTACTGAACTTTGATTTCTACAATCTATAGTTATGATTGTTGTTCAAAAGCTTAACAATTCATTTATTTTGCAATTCAATGTCTTAATCAGGATAACACATCTTTCCTTCGAGGTTTTGTTTTATTTTTTCGAAGATATTCATGAAAAAGCGAGACTATGTGACATGTTACATTTGTAATAGCACACATAGTTGAATATTTCATGTAATCATTAATTAATTCAACAGAAACAATATGGACTAAAATAAAATCCCCTAGCTTAGGTTCACTTCATTCTTTTGTTATCCATCGTAACTAAGTTTTGAGTTTCTCATTTTTGCACAAGTGCAAAATTATCAATAGGCGTGAAGTGCGAAGTGTGGAAGTACACGTTAGTAAGCCACATAGTATCGGACTCTTAAGCAACAACTATGTGCCAAATTACATGGGTGAGGTGAATCATTTAGTATTCCTTCTTTCTATGGAAGTTCAATGGGAATGTCAGGTGGAAAGAAGTAAAATTTTAGTGTAAACTCTATGCGGGATGACAACACGCGGTGGATGGTTCATAGGGATAATATTTTAGAGTTAATAGGAGTGAGGATTGCTTTATCTGCTAGGTTTTTTAGGAGCAATGCACCTACTCGAGATCTATGTATTTCATGATAATGATCATGTTTAGCACCATGGTCAGTAGTGTGAGTGATAATGGATAGTGGGGCATGAAGTTTTTCCACCTCCATTATGGGTGCATAATTTTTATTTCACCTTGCAACATTATGTCGTGTACACATCATATATTTAAGAAGAGTTAAATAGAGCAACTAGAAATTGGAAGGAGCTTACATTGAAGGTATGAATCATACCTTTGGTTATTTTTCTTCTAAACCTCTAGTGAATGAGGCATTACGAGGTTATGAAGCACTTAACTATGGGGATAGTGTAAAATTTTAATAGTTGCTTTAGGAGTTGTTAGGTGAGTCAAACACTGGTGGCACATTTTGAAGAGGAATAATCAAATGCTAAACATCTTGGGCATACCTTCCTAGAAAGAGAAAATGGTAAGATGATCGACATGGTTGATGATGAAGAGGAAGAGAACCTAGAAATTGAGCACATAAAGGGTACACATGAAGTCTTGGATAATGTAGATGATAAGGTGCGCATCTACCATGATCCCATGAAGACTAAGAAAGTGAATATTGGAACGTATGTTGAACCTAAGGAAGCTATTATAGGAGATTCTTGGTCTAACTCTAAATTTACTCGATCATTGAGATGTTACTCAACTTTAAGGATTTATTCCCTAAAGGTTATCATGAATTGAAGGGAGTACATTAATCTTTGGGTGAAATGAAAATCAAAATGAAGGAAGGTGCTTGCCCTAGTTAGGAAGAGGCCTTACAAGATGAATCCCAATTTACGCATCAAGGTGAAAGAAGAGATTGAAAAAATGTTAATTTCTGGGATCATTTTGCACATCAAGGAGTCAGAATGGGTGAGCCCTATGGTTATCAACATCAAGAAGGATGGTAGAATCAAAATTTGTGTGGATTACATGGAATTAAATTCTCGCATGTGTTATAGATTTGTTTCACAAATTGTTTACTTAAGAAATCTTAGAGGGAATTGTAGGGCACGAAATATACTCCTTCCCATATGGATTCTATGGATATCATTAGGTAAGGCTAGCTAGAGAGGATCAAGAGAAGACAATTTTCATTACGAGTTTGGAAGTTTTTCATACACGGTTATGACATTTGGATTAAAGAATGTGCCTATAGTATTTTCTGCATACTAATACAAGAATTCCTTGATTTTATTCACAAGTTCTTATAGGCATATTTGGATGATCGACAGTATATGGGCTCATGAAATATCACTATGAACATTAATAAGTGTATATTTGAAAGATTTAGGTAGTTGAGCATCTCTTTGAACATTAATAAGTGTATATTTGCCACCCCCTTTGGTATTTTGTTGGGGCACATGATCTATAAAGAAATTTAACTAGTAGATATTGCTAAGGTAGATTTGATTTTGGGCTTAGAGGAACCTACTAACAAGAGTGAGGTGCGTGGATTATTGGGGAAAATGGGTTATTAAAGAAATTTTATTAAGGGATATGCCAAGATCGCCGCACCCTTAGAATAATTCCTAAAGGGAAAAGGCAAGTTTTATTGGGGTGAGGCACAACATTGCCTATTTGAGACACTAAAGGAGGGGCTTACTATAGTGCTGATTTTTTATTTCCTTCATGGTCTAAACCTTTTCACTTTCATTTAGACACCTCTAGTATGGCCATTGACATTGTACTAGATCAACCTAGGCAAGGATTTTCGATCATCCTATTTTATTTTCTAGTAGAAATTTTAATCCAAAGAAAAAAAGAATTATAAAATGAAAAAGAGCGAGGAATTTTCTATGATCTACGCACCTCATAAGTGTCAACAATATCTCGTTACCTACACCTTTCATATTTTATACTGAGACCACATGGCATTCGGTACTTGGTGAAAAAGCTCATTTTGCAAGGGTGTATCTCGCCATTGGGTTCTATTATTTCAAGAGTTCAATTTTGCAGTGGTAGTTAAGCTAGGTAAGAGAAATTCTCATCTAGACAATTTATCAAGGATTCATTTAGGAGAAAACATGCAAAGCATTGACCAAAAAATGCCGGATGCATAACTTTCTAGGTTGAATTACGTGCCCTCATACTTGAAGATATTGCTATATTTTTTCACACACATGTGACATCGAAAGGAATTAAGGCTTTAGAAAAGAAATAACTTGCTATTTGAGTCACACCTTACATTGTGATCAATGAATACTTATATAAGCTAGGCCATGATGAAATTTTTGTCGGTGTGTACTTGAGAATGAGCAAAGAAATTATGGTTTAGGCTCTTGGTGGTATTTTCATAGGACACTATGCAGGGGATGCCATCGCACACAAAATTCTACTAGATGGTATATGGTGGGAAACATTATAAAGGGATTTAAAATCATATTGTAAGGCATGTGACCATTATCAACACCTTGGAAAGCTTCGGGCGAGAGGGATGAAATGCCTTTGAGACCTTTTACTAGTGCGAGAGGCTTTTGAGAAGTGGGTTATTGTCTTTATGGGCCCTATCACCACAAATGATTGCGCATAGGAAATGATCACATTATATAATAACTTGCAAAAATTATTTCACAACATGGGAATAATTAAAACATACAAAGGATTTCACAGTAGCTACGGTAGTAAGGTTTCTATGGGAAAATATTATTAGTAGGAATGAATGCCCTTTAAGTTTAATAAGTGATAGGGAACTCATTTCCTTAATGAGACTATCGGGATATTTTTGGTTAAATTTATTGTTGTGCACCATAAAACAACCCCTTATCATCCTAAAAAAATGGAATTGTTGAGGCCTTTAGCAAAATATTGAACCATACTTTGACAAAAAAATGTGATGTTTGAATTTTTGATTGGGATGATAAATTTTTTGTTGTACTTTAGGCATAGGGGATCACATACAAGAGGTTGAATAAAGATATGCCATTTTAGTTTGTATTTAGCGTAGAGGTAGTTCTACCCATGGAATTCATGCTACCTTCTTTAGGTAGCATAGGTGGTCCAGCTAATGAGCAAGCATTAAAAGAACATATTGAAAAATTTATGCAACTAAATGAAAGGTGCTCCATGGCAAGATGGAGTCAAAAGTAAGAAAAAGAAATGCAAAAGGAATGTTAAGAAAGGTACATCAAAGATAAGAAGGTTGAGGTTGGGAAAATGGTACTTCTGTATGATTCAAAGTTTTTACACCACCCTAGAAAGCTTAAGGTCCATTGGTTGGGACAATATGTTATAACCGATATACTTGACTCGGGCACTTTCCAGTTAGAGGTGATGTATTGAACATGGTTTCCGGTTACTTCAAGGAGATTAGGCTAGAGGATTACTATAAATAAGTCTTATTTGTGTTTGTAATAAGGAAGTATTGCCACTAAGATTAGGTTCATGTTAATGCATTTCCCTTATATGTGTTTTCTTCATCATTGTTATGCTTTGTAAATTTACTTGAGTGTTTTGTGTTATAAGCATGCTTACGCACCAAAATATGATTAATATCTAAAGTGTTTCATACAAATAGGACCGCACATAGCCTTAGTATGGGGTGGTTGGAGAAGGATTGACCACTGTACCGTATGGTGGATTATGCCGCATAATAAATATAAAATAGCAAGTGATTAAGAGAAGAAAGAATTAAGAAACTTTCTTGAATTTTAGGCCTTGTGTAGGGAGATGGATGCTCATTAAAATGCAAAGGAGGTTGTGGAATTGGATAAATACTTACGAAGAGTCACATTGGATAGGTACTTCGGCATAGAAAATTGTGGGGAGAGTAGATTTTGTGACAAAGAAAGTAGTGGGTGCGCGAGAAGGTTATGGATGAGGCACAAAAATAATAGGAATGGAAGAAGGGTCACGATGTGTGGGGAAGCATAGATGAAAAATTAATAACTCATATGGTGGTAGATGGGAGAAATTAATGTGAAGGATTTTTGAAATTTGCTATAAAGTTGGCATTTTCTAATGGCATTGTTACCTTGCATATTTGAGAGCAAATTTTGTAAGTGCAAAGATGATCTAGGGACAAGGATCAATCTACATATCGAAAAACCAAGCGTGATTGAAGCATGGTGTTTAGAAGCATTCATTGTAGAATTGTGATTAGGGGGAAGTAGTGCTAGCGTTTTGAGAAGGGTTCGTATGACTAGGGTTTGAAGGAGACAAAGTGCAGCTAGGGTTTGATAAATCAAAGTTGGTTCACACCCGTGGAGAGTACGGTTTTCAAGGTAACAATTTGTGAATTACAAAACACCCCAAATAGGTGAGGAAAGAAATGATGGAACTACGTCGAGATCCAATTGTCTAGGTAGAGTCCAATGAAGCAAAAAAAGATTGGTTGGTGAAAATTTTATATCTAGAGGAAGTAATTGAGGGGAAAGCTTGGAAAAAAAAATAACCTAGTGTAAGATATCAGATACCTAGCACAAAATAAACAAGTGTATGAAAGATATCGTTGTTGAAGTTGTCAGAAAAACAAATAAAAAGATGATAGATGGAGAGAGGGTTTTGGATGACTCTGTGAGGATAATGCTAGAGAATGTGGGGGTCATGAAAATCCTTGAGCTTCCTTACTTTAGGAATCCTGAAGAACTATAAAAGTGGGTTATTTTGCGTGTACATGAGGATTTATTTTACTTTGCGGAGAGAAAAATGTGGATCATTATAAAACCGATTAGAAAGGTAATAGGGTTTCACAACAACAGACAGGAAAATATAGGTGACTTATCGGATGATGATCGGATTGATGCAATGACCATTACATTCAAGTTTAAGAAGGAGGGTGAGCATTTAAGGTGACAAATATTGAGGATATGGCTATAAGGGTTTCGACATGGCTTGTAAGTAGTATAATGGGTTCCTTCAAAAGGTGGGATGAGTGAATCAATGATGGTTGCACATAGCACAAAAAATGGCCAACAAGACTTACTACAATATCGTTGGATACCTTACGAGAGATATTGGTTACCCAAACACGTCTCAGATGGAAAAATGTGAAAAGATAACTTAGGGCACCATCCTTATTAATTGTTTTTAATGAGATTGGTGTGCACGATGGACGTAGGGAAAATGTTTGGGAATTTCCCTTACACAATAATTCCCCAACAAAGGAGTTATCAATGTATATATTACAAGGAGTGTGAGAAAAAATAGTTTAGGTGGTTGCATCTAGAGTTTGAAGGGGAGTGGAAAGTTTTGGATGAACTTCCTACAGTGTTAAATTATAAAGCAGAGTTCTTCATCTACCACCATTTCAGTTTGGGGTAGTTCATATGAAGATAGAAGAGAAGAGCCCTTAGTGAAAATTAGATTTTGTGTTTACTGCATGATACTTTAGGGATTCTATCATTCAATTTCATACCCCACACATACTTTAGTTTGACACTGACAAGATAGATACAAATATACATATCCTAGGAAAAACATATGCTTGGCGAACCGAGATGTGTATGTTGAAGTGTTTGAGATATATAATATTGATATAAACCCTAGAGACTATTGATGTAGGTGTTGGTGCTCAATTTAATCTCACCCTGTTTGTCAAAAAATGTCTTAGTCTGCATGGTTTGAAGTATTCTATGTCTCCCTTTATGGATGCGTGAAAATTTCTCCTTCATTTGTATGCCGTTGTAAATCATTCTCTATGGTTTTGGATTAGGTTTATCCATGTATTATTTGCAATTCTCTGTCCATGAGGAACATTTTGAATTTTGGGCGCGAATGGTGAAGTTTCCCCTGTATTTTATTTTTCCATGGTCATGTTTTCCCTGTCAAATTTTATCTCAACGTCTGTAGATACATGTTCATCTCTAATTGGAAGCAATATGGCAGGTCTATTTGGTGAACTTGTCACTTTTGTTACATTTGTAAAAATGCCAAATTGGTCTCGTGGCCCCAATTGTTTCTAGTTGGATATTTAACAATATGAAGCAACAAGGAAAATTTCTTACTATGACCGTGAAGATGGACACGTGGCAGTTTAAAAAGTCAAAGGTGGAGAGGTGGATCATCGAGAATTTTGAATATTTTCCCTTTTTTATGAAAAGGGGCAAAGTTATAAAATGATCCGTGACTCCGTGGGGACAAATTAATGTAACATATTTGAGTCAACATTGAAAAGTCAAAGCGGGGAGGTAGGTCACTAGAGCACTTTGAGATTCTTAGGCCCGCTTCAACTCAAATATTTTCCACATGGAGGGCTTGCACTCATTTGAGGATCCGTCATGGGTATTACCTTTGGAGTTATGCCATGGAGACACGTGGAGGCTTTCACTGGCTCCTCTTTATACTTATACTTTTCAAGCACCCGATGCAACTTTCTTAAGCTCGGGACATGTGGAGGGCCCACGCTTGTTTGGGGACCCGCCCTAAATTGTAATTTTGAAAGAGTTCGATGAGACACGTGAAGGTTTCACTGGCTCTTCCCATACTTAAAATTTTCAAGCTTCGATGAATTTTCTCACAACCTAGGCACATGGCACCTTTCGTTGGTTCTTAAACTTTTGAATGAATAGGAAACATGGAGAGCCTATGCTTGTTTGGGGTCTCTACTTTTGGACACCATATCAAAATTGTGTAGAACAAATGCGTGTGGAGGCTTCTGCTGGCTCCTCTTTATAGTAAGAATTTTTCAGAGGCCGAGGCAACTTTCTTGGGCCCATGGCACGTGGAGAGCCTGCGCTCGTTTGAGGTCCCACCTCTAGACTTCATCTTTGAAGTTGCATTGAACAGACATGTAGAATCTTCCGCTGGACCTTCCCATACTCTGACTTTTGAGAAACGGTGCAACTCTCTAGGGTTCTAAGCACGTGGAGGGCCCACACTCATTTGGGAACTTACCTCTAGAATCCACCTTTGCAATGGTGCCAAGGAGGCACGTGAAGGTTTTGTTGTCTCCTCTTTATACTTGGCCGACTCGGACTTGTAGCATAGGTATGTGGTAAAATCAATACGAGGTCACTCATTTTGAGAGGTATGAATGTAGCTATCAATGCGAGGGAACTCATTTATTAAGGTGTATTCTCAAAGATGAAAAGGATCACTTGTCGATCAAACCATACGGAGCCACCTGAGAATTATTAAAAAGGGGATTTCTTTCATGAGAATAAAGGAATGATTACAAATACTATCAAAAATTATGATATGGCATCCCAGTCATAGTTGAGGGACTGAGAAACGTGATCAGTTCATGATTTATCCACCTGGCAGCTTTTGGGTGTAAATTTGTTAAACATCACTTTCTGGAACAAAATTGTAACAAACAAAGGATTCCTTGAATATTCTTCTTTTAGGGGGAAAATTTGGGATGAGTGAGCGAGTGAAATTGTATAAATGCAATGAGAATACTCTTGCAAAAGTTCGGGGTTAATTTTTCTAAGAAAGTTTGAGAAAGACCATTTTACGGAGAGACCAGTGTAAGAGACCGGTGTATTTTCCTATGTTTTAAATTTAATCACGTCAAGATGGTTGTAAGTGTACAACCATTTACAAGCTACGAGATTTAAGAAACTTTTCCTGTTGATGAATCTAATAAACCTCAAATAAATTTGTGTTGATCATGATCATTATTGTGTTTGCTTTTTATTTCAGAATGTTTTCAAATAATTTTTCTTGTTCTGTTGCAATCTTATGTTAAAATCTCTCTGAGTCACACAAGATCTCATCTGTGTGTTAGTATTGTGGCATTTACAATTTCATTATGAGAAGATATTTCATTTGGTAATGAAATAAACAATTTAAAATCACTTTACTTTCACTATGTTGATAAAGATTGTTTGTAAGCCTATGAGTGTATCTTAGGCATGACGATCCTAGGCATTTGTAAAGTTTAATTGATTCTTTAACACAAGCCTTTGTGTTGAATTATTGAAGAATGGGTGAAACCATTCATCTCGGGATTCCATTGATACACACCTTCTCGGTTGAAGGAATACATTGGCTGTTTTGAACCATTACATTCTGTGAGTTTTCCCATTTTTGTAAAGGCTCTCAAAGATCTCATATAATCACCTTTATCTTTCTTAACTTCCCACCAAAAATTTCTCAAATTATGAATCCTACATGAACTACCCCTATTTGTGATGTTTTTTATAAATGAAAAATTCCATTGCCAAAATATGAAGAGATAATTAGGTTTCAATTATTGTCTTTAGTAACTGAACCTTGTATAGGAAACATCTCCATTGTCAGTGTGATAACTCATGAGAGTTAGATTGTTTTATTTATCATAATTTCTCAAGTTTCTCATTAACATTGTGTAGAGAAGGATCTCTTGATATCCTTCACCAACACATGTTACTGCGAATGGGTCCTCTCACCCTGGTTGAAGGCTCAACCTAAAGTAGTGAGGGTAGATCAAACCCTAAGTGAGGTGCTATCCATTTCTCCAACCCCTTAGTGAGTGAAAAGAGTTAGCTGAATCCCATCCATGGCTACAAAATTACTCATATCATGATTCGTCTATCTCCAAGCATCCTTTATGTTTCGTGATGCTACTCGGCCCTTGTGGGAGAATCAATTTAGATACCAACACCAAAGTGGCACCATTATCGGGGATTATTTGTACAAATGCATACACATATTGACCCTGGTAATGTTTCTTACATGATTTAAGTGCAAATATGTTGTTTAAACGTCATCATTTGTCGATATTTGTAAGAATTGTGTGAGATTACAAGTTCATTATGTAGTATTTCTAGTTTCTAGTGGTTATTGCACTAAATTTGCATCAATAGTGATAAATGTGGGTAAAGGAAGGTCAGATCTATTAATATTTTCATAAATTAAGCATTTATAGACACTTGACAAGTTACTTATAGTGTATCTGCACAACTAAGGTGAAAATCCTTAGTGGCAACTCCGTGTTGAATTGAAATTTTGATTATTACCAGTGTCTTAACCTATGTCAAGTGAAAATTTTCATTAATCTATGCAAAGCTGGAGGGAAGAAGATAATTCTTCATTAGGGAACCTACTAGAAAGTTATATTCAAAGCTAGGAAAGGTAAATTCAGAAGGAAGACAAGCTTGGAAAGTTGTTAGAGATCACGAGTCAAAAAAGGAGATATTAGTTCTAAAAGGTGATCAATCTGTGGTTGAAAATTACCATATGTATTCAAGTGATTTTGAACTAGGTAATCTATATATAAATTTGATCTCTCCAATGGAGAGGGGCCATCAATTTGTGTCTCGAAAAGCATGCCTATTAGTTTTCTCTGTTTCTTCCAAGGTTATAGTGTTTTCTAAAAATCGAGTCATTAGAGAATATCTATTTTGAAATCTATACTCCTGAGCTCCAAATACTCCTCATTTCCTATCATTTTGTTTCTCCTGTAAGATTACCTCCTCAAGGAAATATGGCCCAACCTCCACCTAGACCTCCTTTTGTTGTCAACACTTTTGGACCTATAGATTTTAGAGGTATGGATGGATATCCTAATATGGTGCCACAAGATGTTAGAAATAGGTTGCCAAAATTTCAAGGGAATAATTCCATCACTGGTGACCACCATTTAAAACTCTTTGTCAATATGATGAAAGATTTTGAAATTGAGTTAGAAGACATGTATGCAAATCTATTTATTCATACTCTTGAGGAGGATGCACGTGACTAGTACAAGGCTTTACAAGATAATTCAATATATTCATGGAATGAGATGAAAAATGACTTTAGATTGTAATATGGGGATAAGAAACATCCCAAGTTCCTTTTATCGAATTTGAAAATATAAAGAAATATCAAATGAATCTGGTCCATGATTTCATTACTCGATTCAATAAGACATTGAATAGGATACCTAGAATTCTAAGGCCAAGTGATGAGTTATGTTTGATAAAATATTTTAATGCTTTTGATAAAAAGGCTACTTATTACTTGAGAGATAAGAACCCAAGAACATTGACACAAGATTTCACCATGGCCTTACAAATAGAGAATAACATCAAAGCAGTTGGAAATCCTCCTAAGAGAGAAGGTGTTAAGTTGATAAATCCTAAAAGGCCTCAATCAAATAAAGATGTGGATCTAGAAGAGGTTGTAAAAACTTTGGCTAGAGTAGTTAAAGAGATATCCTATAAAATGGCCAAAGTAGAAAAATGGATAGGAAAAATTTCCTAGGGTCAACACAAGCCACAAGATTAGGAGAGATTTGGAAATCACCCGGAGGTGATCACGAGTAGATGAAAGAGGGAAAGGGACCATGGGGTTAGGAAATAGATAGCCTCGGCCTTGGCAAAATAGATTGGTTCTGATCCTTTGGCTGTTAGGGTTGCTACTATGGAGGAGTTCAATGTTATCGAGTGGTGTGATAGGTGTTTATTACAACACTCCCAATGTGATGTAGATAAACAAGTTGAGGAAGAAGATAATGATGAGACATATGATGGTGTGTGCATGATGGAGAGCCCAACGAACTCACAGTAGGGGTAACCTCAACTGAACTGATAAGATCCATAACTAGTGAATATTTCTGGTATTGTTTCCATCGGGTATTGCCTCTTCCTCCCATTAATGATTTTGAAATTGATATGGTACAAGTATTTGATTTTCCTAACCATGATTTTGTTGATTGAGAAAGCAGGGGACTCGGAAGCTGTGATATTTTATTAATCTCAATCGGTAAACAAGTACATTGAATAGGCTCAATATTTATAGATATTGCCATGACCATATACATCTAGGAAAATGAGTTGCACAGGTGCAACCAAAAACCAGAATAAAAGCTTCCAATAACATCCGGGAAGCAAAATTACATAAAAACAAATATATTGTTTAAAACAATATAACAATGTGAATACTGACAAATATGGTTGATTAACCATATAACTATTTAAAATTAATTAAATAATAATCCTATGCATAATTAAATAATAGGATAATATAATTTATCCTAACATTCCCCCCCTTAATTGTGCATTATCTCAGAAGAGATGAGGAGAGAAATGCTCGAACAACTCGAACTTGTCACGGCAAAGTCACTTTGTGAAAATATCTGCTCGTTGTTCGTTATTGTTGGACAAAAATGAAAGCTGGATGTTGTGCTTCAATACATGTTCGCGTATGAAATGAACTCGAACTTCAATGTGCTTTGAAGAAAAACTGGATTGCGAAAAAGTTTGAGAACACCTTCGTTGTCAACATACATGGTGGTCGGTTTGTCTGTGGTATTCCAAGTCCTTCAAAGATGGCGTAGCCAAATCACTTCGTGTGACGGCTTCTCTGCAGAACGATACTCGCCTTGGTGGAAGAGCGAGAAACAAAGTGTTGTTTCTTACTTCCCCATGATATTGGTCCAGATCCATAAAGAATACAAATCAGAGGGAAGTGGATTTTCTATCGATAATGTTATTTGCATGATCTCGAATCCGAATATCCGATCAAGAAGAAGTTTCGTTCTTCTTGTATTCTAGACCAAGATCCACTGATCTTTTAAGATATCTCAAAATGCGCTTCTTTGCTTTCCAATGACAAATTTTGGGTTCTTGCATGAACTTGGATAGATAGCTCACCTGCAAAGCGATATCCTGGTCAAGTATAGGTCAGGAGTAAATGAGACTCCCAATCAACTACCGAGAGAGTGGCACTTACCTTAGGAGATGGATCTGAATGAGATAAGCGTAGTCTGTTCTCCATAGGTGTAGCAATTGGTGTGTAATCCATCATCCTAAACTTCTCGAGCATTGTCTTGGTATATTTCATCCGAGAAACAAAGATGTGATTCTCTTTCGCCATACTTCCGGAAAATGCATAAGCCCGATATCTTGTCATGTCGAATGATCGCTTAAGATCTTTCTTTGTTGCATCAATCATCTTCATTGAACTACCAGTGATGACTAGATCATTGACATAAACTACAACAATCACCATCTCCCCCCCTTGATTTTTGAGGTAGAGATTGGGATCGTATGGATTTCTGACGAATCCATGTTGTACAAGATACTCATCAATCTTGATGTACCATGCCAAGGGTGCCTATTTTAGGCCATACAAAGATTTCCTGAGTCTGCATACCTTTTCTTCTTGACTAGGTACAACATATCCCTCAGGTTGAGTCATGTAGACTTCTTCTTGCAAATCTCCGTTCAGGAAGGCACTTTTTACGTCCATTTGGTGAACTTTCCATCCTTGATAAGCTAGAGCAAAGATCATCCCGATCGTTTTGATCTTATATGTGGGAGCAAATGTCTCCTCATAGTCAATGCCTTCTTTTCAAGCGTAGCTACAAGTCTTGCTTTACACTTGTCCACTTTGTCCCATCTGCTTTGTACTTAGTTTTGAATATCCATCTGCAACCAATGGTTTTCTTCCCACGGTGGAAGATCGAAAAGTTGCCAAGTGTTATTCTTCATCACTTTGATTGATAAAGAATCCATGGCATCTTTCCAAGATTTTGTTGTAGGGATTTCGGACTATAGAGGGCTCTGCGTCTGATTCAATGACTCTACTCATCAAAGCAAAGTTAACTTCTTCTCTTGCTTTCTTTGCCAAGCAGTGTACAGGGTGGATGTATCCAGTGGAGCATCCAATCTTGCATCTCGTAATGTACTTGTACACCATTTAGGCATACGTTGAGTTGTTCCCATGGGTTGTGGTTCTATCTGATCAACACCATCATCCCCATCATCACTTTCATCTTCTGAGGGAACATTTGCTTCAAAGTGTTTACAACCGGTGAAAAATCTACATCTTGCGAGTCAGGAGGAGGAGTCTCTCGCTTCCTTCTTCTCGAAAAACTCAACATCTCACGATTGTGTAGTATTTTACGGTCTTAGGATCCATCGATCTCATGTACCCAAGAGTCTCTTCACTATATCCAATGAAGATGAGATTTTGTGACTTCATGTCCAATTTCTTTCTGTTCTATTTGGGTATGTGCATGTTGCTTTGCACCCAAATACTCTGAGGTGTGCAATGGATGGTTTCCTTTTTGACCATGCTTCTTGTGGTGTAATTCCATCAAGAAGCGATTGTAGGCGCTCTGTTTAACAAATAATACTCATTGTTTTCTTTTCGCCCAAAATGTCTTTTCAAGTTGAATCATCGATCATGCATCGCACCATTTCCATGATAACGATTTCTTCTCTAAACAACACCATTTTTTGCAAAGTGTGTGTGGAGGAGGCATTTGTCGACGAATCCAGTGAGTTTGTAGATAGTCTCGAACTCATCATCGGTGAATTCCCCCTCGATACGAGCGGAGAGTTGATGTGACGACAGTTTCTTTCTCAATTGCCACTTTGAACTTTTTGAACGTTTCAAAGGCTTCACTTTTCTTGCGAAGACAGGAGAAAATCCACATTTTACGTGAATAGTCAAACACAGAGCATGAAATCTGGAACCTTGAATGACTTGGCTGCGATCGCATAGATTGGTATGAACCAGTCAAGTTTACCATGAGCTCGAAAAGTACTTGTTTGGAATGAAACTCGTGTTGTTTTCCTACTAAGCGGTGAGGACACTTATCTGTATCCTTCTAAAGAGATGGTAGCCCATGTACCATATTACACCAGGCGAAGTGTGTCGAGATATTTGAAACTTACATGACCAAATCTCCGATGCCACAACTAAGCGAGGTGGAGTTTTTAGCCACGAGTGCTTGATCATTTTGTGAATGAAATCAAGTTTAAACATTCGTCCCACATTTGAGGCTTTGGCAATTATTTTCGAGCCTCTAGATTTATCTCGAATCGACACATTTTCTTGCGGATTGACTATCAAAGTCAATTTTCAAAGTTGTGATCTAGGAGTTGGACGGATCGAAAAGAAGATTCTTTGTCAACCCAGGGACATATAGAACATCTGATAGTTTGCATTTGCGTGAACCAAGGGGTAGAGAAATGTTTCCAATCCCCTGAACTGTATATGAAGAATCATCTCCCAACGAAACATGATTTTTCGATGGCGTGTCCCTCATTGAAATAAACCATTCTCTGTGGCTGGTCATCTGTCGAGTGGCTCCCGAATCAACATACCAAATGTCACTAGATGACGTGGATGGTTCACTTGATCGAGCAGTGAACAAGAAGTCTTCATTGTCTGACTGATCTTGTTGCTCAGCAATATTACCTTGCTGGTGGGGTCTTCTTTTCCAGTTCCCCTTTTTCTACCCGTGATAGTTGTTTGAATGTCCCTTGTAAGTTTGTTGTTGTTGAGGTCCAGCATTGCTTGATGAACCTTTCTTATATGTGTTAAACCAACATTCTTGCAAGTCATGTCCTCTTTTGCAAATGGGACATCGCTTCTTCTGTTGATTGTCCCCATGATACTGATTTTGATGTGGGGACTTCTGATAGGATTTAGGTTTTCCTTTACCTTTTCCTTTCCATTTTTGATGTGAAGACAGTGCCTGCTCCTCTTCATCATCCTTGTTGTGCATTGCTTCCTCTTGTTGCAGTAGGTTTACTAACTTGTCAAAACTAATTGTCGTATCTGACAAGTTTAGAGTTGTGACAAAAATTCGGTAAGAAGAAGGGAGAGCTCTCAGAACAATGGGAACGAGAGACTCATCTTTGACCTCTTCTCCTAGGGCTAGAAGTGAAGCCCTCAACTCTGCCAACTCTTCTTAGGAAGGCTTCAATTTTCTCATTCATTTTGAATTTCAATGTATAACTCGACTCGCAAATTGAGTATGACATTCTTGTTCTTGGCCTCATATATTGTGCTCAGTTTATCCCAAGCTTCTTTTGCTTGATGTGGCATCTCGAATGTGGTCTTGCACATCGTCGGATACTCCAAACAAGATGATGAGTTTTCCTTTCGATCTGCTCTATCAAATTGTCATTGTTGTGTTACATCCGTTGGTGATCTAGTTAAAGTACCGATCCACACAGGCCAGATTTCTTCAAACTCAAGTTGTGTTTTTATTTTTGTCTTCCAAGCGGCATAGTTGCTTCCTCCGAGCAATTGTGAATCCGGAAGAAAAATTTTGGGGCATTGGTGCCCATTTTGCGAGAGATTGGAGGGTTTGGCTCTTATCACTCCTGTGTATAAGGTCTCCCAATCTATATACCGTCAGATCAGATATACCGAACCTTTCTATATACGCGCCCTTAAAGACGTGGAAGAAGCTCGCTCTTTCTATATACCCATGATGCGTGAAAGAGGCGTTAACGTACGTGAAATAATTCGATACGTGGTACCAAGACAAAGATCAATCATTGTGTGATTATGACATCGGCTCAAAGAAATATCCTCATGCCCATAACTTCGCTATATATGGATAATTTCTCGGTGCTGGATTTATGTCTTCTGCAATCGCTCACTGACGGATGGGATGGCTCATAGTGTGCACTTGTGACCTTATTACTCCCCGTCGGTTTATAGGGACGATGCCCAGATGACGTTGTTGCAGCTATATTAGGCGTTAAGTGCAGTAGTAGTTGTGACGGCTTTACCCGTAAGCGCTTCCTGATGTATATACCGAACGCCTGCGAATGAGATCTAGGATCTCGTGAGTGTTCTGAGTAACCAATTTTACTTTTTTTTATTACAATTCTTCCGCTTCGAGTAGTTACAAATTTTTGCGATTATTTATGGCAACCTGCAAATTAGTACAATATACAATACAATTTGAATGACAGGCAAAAAAATTTCAGTTTCGGGGTCCTGGTGACCTCCTGAACCCTAAATGCTAAAAATTGCAAAAAAATAGCTGAAAATACAATTTTTAGGTGGGTCTCCTTTTGCAAAAATGTCTGGAATGAGAAAATGCAGACCAAATAGAGAGAAAAAAATTTTTACCCTAAATTAGGGATTCTCCACTAAATTTAGTTAGTTATAACTAAATTCAAAAAATCTGCTAAATTTAGCAGTTCCGCCAAAAATTCCGCCAAATGCAAAATGTGAAGTTGGGGGTGGGATTTGAACCATGCACCTCCCACTTCTAAGGCTTTCCCTCTATCCAACTTGGCCACATAAGGGCGCATGATGTAGAGATGAACAAACTTGTATTTAAAGTATGTGAAAAATGGCTTACCTTAGAAAATGCGCCTAGATGAAGGATCCACGTGTCCAGCTGGTGAGAGGCGTTGTTAGGTTATTTTTAGCTAAAAAATATGGATCTCAATCTCAAGACTTTATCTCCTTTGGCCGCCACTTTTACCTTATTTCTCACCATTTTTTTTCATTTTTTTGATTCTTCTTTGATCTTTGCTCAATGTATGATGCAGGTCACGTTTTTTTGAGTTTGGGCGCCTTTTTTTTCTTGCCACGCACTGTACAGCATGTATTTTTGCTGTATTTTTGCCTTGGGCTGCGTTTTGAATGCCTGGACTGCGTTTTTCTTTGGGCGCGTTTTGCAGTTGCTGGGCGCGTTTTTTGACTGTATTTTCTCACAAAAACGTTTTTTTTTTCTTTGTGCAGGCGCTGGGGGCAGCAAATGGCGTGGCAAGCTCAAAAAAACATTTTTTTTTGCTATGCAGGCCGTGGGGAATAGCAAGGGCGCGTTTTTTAGCTTATGGCTGCGTTTTTTTATTGTTGGGCCGCATTTTTTAATGGAGCTTGCTTGTACAGGCCGTGGAAACAGAGAATGGCGTGGGCATGAGGAGAATGGCGCCTCTTTTGCTAAAAAAATGTTTCCTTCTCTTTTTTTTTATTTGATTCACTGCCGGTGCATATACACAGCAAAGCAATCCTCCAAAACAAGATATACCTCTAAATGCAGTAAAAACAAAACCCTGATTGGGAAAAATTTTTTTTTTTTTTTAATACCTGTAGCAATTTTTGCACAGTGTTGAGTGCATGCGAAAAAAAAAAATTTTCCTTCCAAGTACGGAAGGAGCACAAATGTGGGGAGGCATGGATGGGGTGGGAGTTTGCAGGTCGCTGCGGGCTCTCAAATGCTGCAAACACGTCTCAATCTCCTCTCTCTCTGCTTTGCTCTCTCTTCCACACCTTCACAGGCCGAAATTTCGCTCTGTACCAAATGTTGATTGAGAAAGCGAGGACGGAAGCATGTGATATTTTATTAACCTCAATCGGTAAACAAGTACATTGAATAGGTTGCAATATTTATAGATATTGCTGCCCATATACATCCAGAAATGAGTTGCGTGTGCAACCAAAACCGAGAATAAACAAGCTTCCAATAACATCCCAAGGAAGCAAAATTACATAAAAACAAATATATTGTTTAAAACAATATAACAATGTGAATATGACAAATATGGTTGATTAACCATATAACTATTTAAAATTAATTAAATAATAATCCTATGCATAATTAAATAATAGGATAATATAATTTATCCTAATGTGATTTCAAATACTTGAGGGATCGATGATTAAAAAATATGATGGAGGAATCCCTTCTAAGGAGGACAAGAAATGTTTATGAATGCAATTAGTTACTCAAGAGAAAGAATATAATATGAGAAGTAAGATTGTCAAGGGGAGGGCCACAAACCAAGCCAAAAGGTCTAGTTCTTACCAATATCTCGAAGGAAATCCCTAAGAAAGATACATCTAAAAAATGCCTAACTACCCCAAATAAAATCCGATCTCTTGCCCATGCCCAAACTGTGAAGACCCCCATATTATCGGATGAAGTTTTGAACCTCCCTTCAGCACTTCCCTACCCAAATATGTTCATTATGACATAGCCCAAATCTTGAGTCGATCAAGATTACTATTCCTATTGTTGAATTATGTAGAATCCTGAGCATAGGAAAAGGGCATTCAAATATTTGGGATTTAAGGAAGAAAATATTACTCAAGGAAAAATTGTTAATAATAAAGAGGTTCCTTCCATTTTTACGAGAATCAAAAATAACACAAGCATTAGAGGAACCTGGGTGAATCATCTAAGGTATATTTGGCAATTTTTTGGTTGAATCTCTCAAAGTGGACGCCCATCCATTTTTTTACCACTTTGATTTTTAAAATTAGGTTGTTACATAATTATATGTTTGACTTAGGAGCCTCATGTAATGTAATTCCTCTTGAGGTAATGAATGAGTTAAATATCAAGGTAACATCAACTTTTGCGAAATGTAATACCATGGATTCAAGAGAAGTGCCAGTAATTGGATATGTCAAAGGATTAGTAGTGCAACTGATAGCTTATCCAAGAAAATACTTAACCTTGAATGTAGTTATTGTATATTGTCCTGCCAAATGGGGGATGTTATTATCTAGAAATGAAACAACTAGTGTTGGTGGAAGTGTGCAAATGGACATGTCTTATGCAACTATACCAATTCGGGGCATCCTTGTGAAGTTATATGGTGAGAATAAAATGTTGCATATCATTGAGGACCCTAACAATGATTCTTATGAAGTATTGTACACAGATGTCGATGTCAAAAACTTTGTGGGATATGCTGATGTTAAGGAGCATAAAATTTATGAGTGCAAGTATCCCAAGTAGATTGGTTCTCCTTGGACTTTGATATTTGATGGGGTTTGTTCTAGATCTGGTAAAAGCACAAAAGATAAACCTCAGAAAATATGGCTTAGTAGTAACTTGAATAGAGGAGAAAAGCATTCATATGTCTAGTTATTAAAAAAGTGTTAAGAATTCTTGGCTTTGTTGTACTCAAAATGGTAGGCACTTGAAACATCTCGTTGACTAATTTCTCAGAATCAAGGCATACATCATTGTATAGTATTTTAGTTTTTTTTTTTTCTTTCGTGTTTTTCTGTTTTGGTTTCTCCTGGTCCCTGGTGACCAGTTTTTGTTGGTTTCTTGGTTTGATCTTTGGAGCTTGGAAATTGTTGTTCTTTGAAAGTTCTATCTTGACTCTGTTTCGCAATGGATTTTTGGCACATGGTCTATTGTTCTTGTGGCACTCAGGGAGTGCCCATCCCCGAGTTAGAGCCAATGTTGGTGCTCAATTTAATCTCACCATGTTTGTTCAAAATCTCTCAGTCCGCATGGTTTGAAGTATTATCTCTCTTTCTGTATGGATGCGTGAAAAATTTCTCCTTCATTTGTATGTCATTGTAAATCCTTCTCTATGGTCGTGGATCACGTTTAGCCATGTATTATTTGTAATTTATGTTTCCATGAGGAAAATTTTGAATTCTGGGCACGAATGGTGAAGTTTCCCCTGCATTTTATTTTTCCACGGTCATGTTTTCCTTGTCAATTTTTATCTCAACATCTCTGCAAATACATGTTCATCTCTAATTGGAAGCATCATGATGGGTCTATTTGGTGAACTTTTCACTTTTGTTACTTTGACCCCAAAGATGGACACATGGTGGTTTGAAAATTCAAAGCTGGAGAGGTGGACTGTCGGAGAATTTTGAATATATTAACCTTTTTTTTTTAAAGGAGAAAAGTTATAAAATGATTCGTGAACCGCTGGGGACAAATTAATGTCACATGTTTGAGTCAAGCATTGAAAATTCAAAGTGGGGAGGTGGGTCGCTGGAGCACTTTGGAGTTTTTAAGATCTGTTTTGAAATGAAGTAAAAGTATAAATGTGATCTCGTGACTCCACCTTTGGGGCCACATCAAAAGTTAAAAGCAAAGAGGTGGGTCACTTAGGCATTTTGAGATTCTCAGGCCAAATTCAACTCAAATATTTTCCATGTGGAGGGCACAGGCTCATTTCGTGATCCACCTTTGGGTCTTACCTTTAGAATTGCACTAAGGAGACACAAGGAGGCTTCCCTAGCTCCTCTTTCTACTTAGACTTTTTAAGTGCTCGATGTAACTTTCTTAAGCCCAGACATGTGGAGGGCCCGCCTATTTGGGGACCCACCCCTAAATTTTACTTTCCAAAGAGTGCCAAGGATACACGTGGAGATTTCGCTGGCTCTACCCATACTTAAACTTTTCAAGCGTCTGATGTAATTTTCTCGGACCCTAGGCACATGGCACCTTCCAATGGTTCTTAGAAAGTTTTAATGACCGTGACACGTGGAGATCCCATGCTTGTTTGTGGTCTCCACTTTTGGGCACCATATCAAAAATGTGCATCGAAGAAACAAGTGAAGGCTTCCGTTGGCTCCTCTTTATTCTAAGACTTTTCAGAGGTTCGAGGTAAATTTTTGGGCCCAAGGCACATGGAGATCCTGCGCTCATTTGAGGTCCCGCCTCTAGAATTCATCTTTCAAGTTGCGCGGAATAAATACGTGGAAGCTTTGACTGGAACTTCTAATACTCTTACATTTCAGCAACAAGTGCAATTCTCTAGGGTTATGAGCACATGGAGGGCCCAACCTTTTTGGGATCTTGGCTTAGGACTTCACCTTTACATTTATGCTAAGGAGACATGTGAAGGTTTCTGTTGGCTCCTCTTTACACTTGCTCGACTCAGACTCACAACGTAGGTATGTGGTATAATCCATGTGAGGACACTCATTTCTGAGAGGCACGAATGTAGGTATCCATGTGAGGGCACTCATTTCTCAAGGTGTATTATCAAAGATGAAAAGGATTGTTTGTCAGATCAAACCATATCGAGCCACCTAAGAATTATTAAAAAGTGGATTTATTGCATGAGAATAAAGGAATGATTAAAAAGACTGTCAAAAATTATTATATGGCATCACAGTCATAGTTGAGGGAATGAGAAATGTGATCAATTCATGATTTATCCACCTAGTAGCTTTTGGGTGTAAATTTGTTAAACATCACTTTCTAGAACAAACTTGTAGCAAACAAAGGATTCCTCGAATATTCTTCTTTTGGGGAAATTTGGGATGAGTGAGTGAGTTAAATTTTATAAATGTAATGAGAATACTCTTGCAAAAAGGTCGGGGTTAATTTTTCTGAGAAAGTTTGAGAAAGACCATTTTGTAGAGAGACAACTGAGAGACCGAGTGTATTTTCTTGTGTTTTAGATTTAATCACATCAAGATGTTTGCAAGTGCATAGCCATCAACAAGCTCGATATTGTTCAAGAAAATTTCCCCTACTAATCAATCTAATAAACCTCAAATAAATCTGTGTTGATTATGAGCATTATTGTATTTACTTTTATTTTAGAATGTTTTCAAATAGTTTTTCTTGTTCCTGTTGCAATCTTATGTTAAAATCTCTCTGAATCACACAAGATCTCATCCGTGTGTTAGTATTTTGGCATTTGCAATTTCATTATGAGAAGAGCTTTCATCTGGTAATGAAATAAATAATTTAAAATCACTTTAATTTCACTATGTTGATAAAGGTTTTTGTAAGCGTATGATTATATCGTAGGCATGACGAACTGTGGATTTCTAATGTTTAATTGAGTCTTTAACATGAGCCTTTGTGTTGAATTCTTGAAGAATGTGTGAAAATGTGCATCTCTGGGCCTCCATTGATACACACCTTCTAGTTAAAGGAATATTTTGGCTGTTTTGAAGCATTTTGTTCTATGAGTTTTCTAATTTTTGTAAAGGCTCTCAAAGATCTAGTATAATCAAATTTATCTTGCTTAACTTCCCACCAAAAATTCTCAAATGATGAATCCTACATGAACTACCCTTTTTGTATTGTATATCTACAAATGAACAAATTCCATTACAAAAATATGAAGAGATAATTAGGTTTCAATTATTGTCTTTATTAACCTAAACCTTGTCTAGGAAACATCTCCACTCTCTAGTGTGAAAACTCGTGAGAGTTAGATTGTGTTGTATTGATCATATTTTCTCAAGGTTCTCATTAACATTGTGTAGAGAAGGATCTCTTGATATCCTTCACCAACATGGGTTACGAGAAAAATCCTCTCACCCTAGTTGAAGGCATAACCTAAAGTAGTGAGGGTAGATAAAACCCTCATTGAGGTTTTATCCATTTCTCCAATGCCCGAGTGACAAAGAGTAAGTTGAATCCCATCCCCGGCTACAAAATGACTCATATCATGATTATTCTATCTCTAAACATCCTTTTAGTTTCGTGATTCCGCTTAGCACTCATGGGAGAATCAATTTAGATACCAACAATAGGGAACATCAAGTTGGCACATGTATATTTCTATCTTAGGTCACACTTAAAGTATGAAAAAGTGCTCAAAGGGGAGGACATAGTTCGACCAGGTAGACCAAAATAGAAACAAACATTGGGTACTTCAAGGCTAGTTGTACTTGGTACCATCCAGTCATGAAAAGTGATTCCTATGGGCTTAGACAATGATATGGAATAAGAAGAGGAGCTAGCTAATAGCATTGTGCTAGACTATACATGATGCATTTTTGCAACATGTGCACATCCAAGGATATCGACATTGGAACTCCACTACCACTAAGGAGGTCACCACAAGTCACTGCAGTGAAGAATGATGATGAGCAACAAAATAAGCACTAGAACTATGTACCAATAAGGAAAATGAGGAGGAGAAGTGCTTTCAACAAAGCACGTCATAAAATGTAGCGTCTCCAAGTCTCAAAATGTAGGATGATGAAGACATATGTGAAAAAGTAGTTAATGAGGAAGTTGGATTTTAGAGCACAATTCCCAGGAACAAGTATATAGTTAGGATTTGATGGACCTAGATATAATGATAACACACACACAAAATCAATTATCTTAGAGTATGCGAGACTCATATGGATGACCCCGATTTTGATGTTTGCGAGGAGTTGTGTGTATCACGAGAAGATGAAACAAGTGTAAAAATCCTTCCATATAACCATTAAGCCTACATAGCTATTAGATGAATAGGTAAGCAATGTACTTGTCAAAGTATCTACGTAAGTCGTGCATCATAACATTGATAAAGCAAAACTTATAAGGGCACTTACGGAAGATAAGAAGGACAAGGACACAAAGATTAAGAAAATTATTGAGAAAAGGGACAGGAAGTGGTAGAGGCACAAAATTTTGAAAGATGGCCAAGTAGATAGATGATAACATTATGGAGAAAATCCCGGACTTTCAAGATAAAGTTTCAAGGGATTTCCCATCCGCCATTCATTATTTACGCACAAAATTTTATTTACTTCTAGAAGAAGGGCCAGTGCACTGTAAAACGAAAGATGCTACATAAGAACAAGAAATGGAAAAATATATTGTTGCAAGGAATATTTCCATTTATGCAGGCTTCAAAGGATGAGTTGAAGAAAATGGATATGGTCTTGACCATGTGTGCAATGCCAAATGTCATCATTAAGACAAAAACTCTAAGAGAGGAAGATGAGGTTCTTCAGTAGCAAAAATGAGACACTTTGGCATGTGGAAATAATAAGGCTAGTGGAATGTAAGTGTGGTGTGCTTGATGTCTGCTAGGATTCCACATAAGGAAAGAATAAACCAGATTAGGTAAATCATCGAGGAGAATATTGATGCAATAGAAGGGATGGTCTCAAGTATGGCCAAGATATATTGATAATTATGTAGAATGAAGGTTCTAAGATGACTCTTGATGAGTTAGACAGTGTAGTTACAAACATCCCGAAAAAAAAATGCAACGCTGAATGCTTGGTATGTATTCGAAGCAAAAGTTTAGAGTGAGTATTTAGAATTAATTCTACCAGAAGAGAAAAAAGATGCCAATTAGTTTGACTTAGCACCAGAAAGATTATTATTTTTGAACAAGTAATAATTCATTCTTTCATTCATTATCCTATATTATTTTGGAGAGATAAATTAGTTACCCATTCTTTGAGGGCGTCAATCCAGGTTTAGTGTGGGGTAATGTTGGGCTAACAAAAAGTTCACATGGAAAATTAGTAAGATAAGGCATGCTCAGAATCAGGACTTAGCCATTTTTGGCATGAGGCTATTTTTGGACATAGAGTGTGGATAACATTTCATAGAATACTTATAGATTACGCTAAGGATATTTTGGGATTTGCATTAGTTTGAGCGCCATGCAGAGTTTTGGTCTATTAATAGGATCCGTACTAGAATTTAACTTTAGAATATCTATTATTAGCACTTGCATTCTTTTGTATTTTTTTGTAAAGGTGCATGGATATTATTTGCATGTAACCTATTTTTGGAAGGTTCATGGGTGGTGAAGGGAAAGTCCCCACCCCTATATATATTTATTGATTTGTACGGTTTAGGACCCCCTCTGATACTCTTTGATTGTAGAGTTATGATGGTGGTTTTTTTTCGCGCACATGACTTATGATGTCAATACTATGATGTATGAAGCTTCTATATTTTGTAGTGCTTAATATAATGGAACATATTGGTTGGATATTGGTGTAAGATATGACTGAACATGGATCTTGTATGGTAAATATCATGATAATCATTGTTTAGTCTATATTTCTTGTGGTTTAGATCTAGCTCTGTTTATACGCATTGTGGATTTTTTACTATCTTTTATGAAATTGGGGATATACATGCACTATCATGCTAACATTCTTGATAAGAAACTCTAAAGGGGTACCTGGTACACTTGGGTACTTTAGGTGAGCACTTAGTCTAAGATGATGATGTGCTAGTGTGTCTTGGGATATTTGAAGTGAATTCTAAGATACATCATGTTCTTAATGTTTATTCTATCACCGTTCCTTTGATGGAAGATATTTAATAACACATGTGTCTTTAATGGACAAGGAAGAAATAGGATGTGTTTCCCAAAGTGCATTATATTAACATTTCAAAACTATTTTTTTTCTCATAAACATGTTCCCTTAGAAAATTTTGTGTGTCACTTAAATCAATTAATAAGTTCCTCTAGGTATTGCAATGGAAGGGAATCCAACACTTACATTGATTATAACAAGCATGGATCATCTTTTTGGAACCTTTGAGAAATTATGCTCAACAATTTGGTGGGTAGGGCATCCAAAAGGAGACATACTTACAACAATATTGTCTTTTAATGTTAATAGAAGTTGTCTTCATGTATTTGTTAGCAATGTAAAAAGAGTTAGAACTAACACCTAATAGTCCTAAAACAAAGCTAAATCAAATTCAATAAACCATTATGCTTATATCTTAAGAAAGACTAATTTACTAACATCCTTGCATTAGAAAATGAACAAACATGTTAATTCATTAATCTTTGTCTCGTTGAATGTTAATAAAATGAAATGAACCTATTTACATCCTTAGCAATCAAAGGTTTGATTGTATGTTTGAATCCCAAGGTTTTCAAGAATGGAGTATTGTCAATCCATGGCTACAAGACCATTTTGACATATCCCCATATGACTTCAAAACTTAGATGGATGAATACAAGAAATGAAAGCAGCTAGCTTCTCCAATGAAGAATGCTCTGAGATGACAAAATGGCTATAGCTTAGGCTCTATGCTCATCTAGGAATGTACAAGTGTAGATGTAAAGGTACGAGGAGGTCTCTCGTATATAGCCAATTAGATAGAGGAATCTCTACATCCCTTTGTATGTGGGATAATAGAGATGTTGAGTTAGTTATGGGTAAGGAGGGTTTAGAAAGGGTTGAGTTAACTTTAGGAGAATTTAATTTATCCTTTAGTGACTCATGGGGATAAAGGGGGTTTATTGATTAACCAAAGTGATTAATTAATAGGTGTGTAAGCTTATAAGAGATTTTAAGGGATATTAGTATGATTTAGACTATAGAAGGGAATTAAATTAAATAAATAATGATTTATTAGTTTAATGAAAGGGGAAGCTAATTTATTAATAATAATTAATTAGTCTAGATAGAAGGAATAATTAATTAACAAATTTTTTTAATTAGGATATTTGTTGAATAGAAGACTTAATTAATTAATGTAATATGATTAATTAATGATGATAGGAGAGAAGATGAGAACTATTGACGATATGTTGCCAATATGTGGGAAGGGGATAATTAGCACAATTTAAGTATTTAAATTATCAAAGCTAAATTATAGGTGTCTACATAAGCATTATCAACCCATTTAATTACATCGATGTTAGTTAGGGCATCCTTTAGCCACTAAAAACTATTAACATGAGTGGACCCTCTATGTTTTCACTCATACTAAAAAGAAGGGAACAAGTAAAAACATGTATTCTAATAAAAATTAAATAAGTATAATTGAATAGTGATACTTGTACTAATAATACTTTACCGTAAGGTGTTTCAGTAACACTACCTCATGAAATATTGTGAACATTTGATGCAATAAAGAAACTACACGGTATGGGTATTTAATATTTTTAGTTTTTTAAAGTATTTTGTGCAACGTGGGTCAAAAGGACATGTAATAAGTATGCATTTATCGGAATCGGACATTTTGTATCAGAACACCTTAGAGTAAAGAATAATGTTAGTGCACCTAAAATTTATGAACCATTTCTAAGATTTAACCTTTAATTTTTACCAAAAGGATAATATCCCTAGGAGGTTATTTCTAAATTGCATTAGAGGGGGATGACAAAAATCTTTGGGAAATCTTGTAATTTCTTAAAAGCTCTATTATAGTTTGCGAGATACCATGTTCAATGTTTTGTTTCATGAAGACGGTTGTTATAGAATGGATCCTATGACACATAATGAGGTTAAGAAAATAGTATCAAAATTGAGGTGGGAACCAAAGTGGTCATCATGGTAACATATTTAGTGGAAGGCATATTCATGTAATTGAACTTCCTTCATATTAATTTTTTAAACATTTCTTTACCTTAAGGAAAAAATATTGGATAAGACATGGAAAAAATACCCCGAGAAGTGTATGTGTTGTTTGGGAAAAGTTTTATGTCTCGCCAAGGCATAGTATAGGTATGTTCTATTAATGTGACAAAAGGAATTGTAAGATATCTTCATATTTTGTACTCATGTTATGCGTAGATGATACAAATGAAGATGTATGAGAATTTTGTTCTCCTAAGAATAAAGGATGATCATTGACATCATGTATGGTGGTGTCTTCAAAAGGTGGAATGTCCATTTTGATTGTGTTAAAGAGGAGCCAATATTTGTTGGTTATACATGAAGCCACGTGAGGGCATCATTGTCAATAAGAACACCTTTGTAGTATAGATAATTTGAAATTTTGTATTGAAGTGCCTTATATATGTAGGATAAAGTAACATAGAAATCACATTTTATTTGTTGTTCTCCAATATTTTATACCAAAAGTATATCCAAATATTTTAGGTGATGGTGGGGGATGGAGGGTAGGGGCGGTACTTTGATATCGAAAAAATATTTCAAATGTGGAATACTTATAGTGTCCCCCGATTATTTATACCACCCATTTTGTGCATGGAAACATTACAAAGTAGGATATTATTGATCAATTAATATTTGTTCAACTTGGGTAAAATATCAAGGATATAAAGTTGGATTCCAGGGTTCATATTGTTCCGGAAGGGGAACCGATGTCATTAATTTTTTTGAAATGCATCTTGTTATCCATATTTTACCCTAGGAAAATATTGGATCATCCATTACCCCGTTTGGAATAACCTAAGAAAAATCATTTGGATCTCAGTAAATGGTTGCAGAGGAACTCAACAAATGGAGTGGCAGGGGCCGAGAAAGACTAAGGTACCATGTGTAAAAGGTAACGACTCTGTCAAGCCATTCTTCCTTAGATCCATTTTATAGTTACGGGTAGACTAAGTAATAGTCAAACAGGTCGGTCGAAAAGAAAGGGCAAAGGCTGCAAGAGGAACCAAGAGCAAGAGAGGGAAGAAACAACAAAGATCAAGAGTCCTTAGGCTTGAAATGGTTTAGGAAAGGGTAAAAATCAACTATGGAGGAGGTGGAAGGGATCACATGTCCTAATGGAGCATCTTGAGAGATGAATATGAAAAGGGAAGTCCAAACTTATGCGGTCTTTCACGCCTCTAGAGCCCCAAAAATGTGGGACCGTTGAAAAGTCTTTAACTAAGAAAAAGATGCTAGGTGTGGCTCGGTGAAAATCCGGAAAGGAAGCCTAGGGTGGAGACTCAAAATTACATCAGTCCTCCACGTAAGCAAATGATAAAATAGAGTAAAAACGTAGATGTTAAGTGTAAGAAGAGAATGCCAAGTGTCAGTGTGGTGCATCTCCAAGAGTTAGTCCTAGGGCAGAGACTCAAATGAGCATGAGCTCACCATGTAGCTCAAATTCCAAAAGGGTAAGAGGGACCAATAAAAATCTAGACCAAAGTGGAGGCCGCCAAGTGTTAACTCGATGCTCCTCTAAAGGAAAACTTTGACCTAGGATTTCAAGTAAGCATAGTGCCTCCACGTGTCCAATCTCAGAAAGGGGCATAGTTAGTTGAATAGGAAATTCATAGGCCAGGCCGGTGGAGGCCACCAAGTGTCTAAATGGTGCTTATTTAAGGATTGGAGAGAGAGAAGGTCCCCAAACTAGTGTGAGGTTACCGCGTGTCCTAGATAAAGAGATATGCCCCATCAAGTGAAGGACTTAGCCAAAAGTTGCAAAATGGGGCATAACTCGGGAAAATGGAAAAGGTCGGTGTTTGGGCCCGAGTCAATGAAAGTGGTCCATCGGGAGGAAATTCAGATTTTCTCCCTTTTTCATCCCAAAAGGACAAAAGTTGCAAAATGGGCCATAACTCCGCCAAAGGGAAAAAGTCAACATTTGAGCCCAAGTCAAAGCCAAAGCGGGGAGTTGGAGGAAAAGGTTAAAATTTCCTTTTTCCCAAAAGCACAAACGTCAAGCTGGAAGTGCATCTCCTACTAAATAAAGGGTGCCACGTGTCCCATCTCAAAAGGGGAGGCATTTTTGAATTTTCTCACCCATTTATGCAGACTCGATACAAATTTTGAAGGGGCATATATTTCGATTCAGGCTTGAAATAATGCAAACTGATCTTGTTTGAAGCATCTCGACATCTCCTTCACCACTGGAAGGTTAAAGAATCATTTTTTTAGGCCTTGCTAGGTGAAAAATGGAGAAAATTTTTCAGGCTTTTAATGCATGATCTCTTTACCTCTATAACCAGATCAGATTTGATTTTTTCCACTGTTTCCTCTTCTTTCAAGGTGTTAAACCAGTGGTTGAGGTAGTCAAGATGGATTTGGGAAATATTTTATTAGAGGAATTAACAGTAGTAATTGAGCTTCAACCTACTTTTCCCGCCTCTCTCTCTCTCTCTCTCTCTCTCTCTAATCAAATCTATAAATACAGGGGTGGGATTCATTGTAAAGGGTTGGACATTCTTTGTTTTGTAGGCTCCCATTTTCTTTTGGCAAAGAAACTCATGGAGTTTCAAACCTTCTACTAGACTTTAATACATTTCTACCTTACTAGACTTTAATACATTTCTACCTTCTAGCCTTTTTGTAATGCATTGTATCAATCACAGCAATAAAACACGTCTGTGATCAACTTTAGATCTCTCTTTTCTCCTTTTCTTTCGTATGATCTTTCATTATAGATCTGTTCATCTTTGTTTAGTTTTTGTATGCATTTAGTTATTTTTTGTCTATTGAAAAATAAATTTTCATCATTCCTTTGGTGCATCACCATATAGCTTAGTTTTATTTCTTTTATTCCTTTCACACCCATCTCCTTAGAAATTTTAGATTAGGTATAAAGAGATATCCTCTGTAAATTCCCACATATGCACATGAAAAGAGGAATAGGAACCAACATTTAATTCGGAGAGATTTTCCCATTTTTCAAGGTCCCCACACTGGGGAAGGTTCAATATTATGCAATCACACCAAATGATTCTTCCTTAGAAAAGTAGACCTGTAGAACTCATTTGGGGGTGCTGTGATTCTGCACTAACATTTTTGGCACTCCTAGTGGGACATAGAGGTCTCCATATTGTTACAATAAGAATTTATCTTGTTGTGATTTTGACTTTTAAGAAGTCTTGAAATTGTACATCTCATGACTCCAAAAGAAACAAATCTAGTGGTTTCAGCAGTCCAAGAAAATTCATGAGAAGAATACAAACATGGTCAAGAACCATAGAAGAGGGACTATTTTTCTATCTAGATTTATCCCTGGAAAGAGGGAGGGAAGAGAGAAGAACCCGAGAGGTCTCTATCTCCACCAAACAGGGCTTATCAACACATCCTCTCAGTAGGCCATTCTCTTAATTAAGAGGGATGCTCAGGCCAATCAGGATGGCTCAACTAAATCCTTATGTCAACCTCACCGGTAGCATCCCACTCACTCTGAATGTAAAAAATCCGGTCCCGATAGCAACATTAAGAGCATCCTATATTTCACCGGGGAAAAAATAATTCTCTTGGTGATCATGTCCAAGATATTGTAAATGTTTGTACAATCCATGAAATCCATGAGATAGACATTTAAGTTACGTTTCTCACCTCTTCACTTAAAGGGAAAGCTTCACAATGGTTTAGAAGCCTTGAGGTAGGCTCTATCCAAAATTGCAACCGGTTGTGCACAACTCTCCACAACTAGTTTAGAGAGAAAGGTGATAACTTATCTCTATTGGAGTAACTAACCACAATCAAGAGAGCCCCAAACAAGTAGCTGATAGACTTTAACCTTAGATTTTAGTAGACTGGGATAGGATTCCAATAGTAGTAAACCCATTAATGAAGGTTCCTTCTTATACTTTCTTAGGGCTTTAAATTTTGATATTTCTTGATGATCCATTAAATGGGGGCAAAAACCTTACTCGCATCCTATAACCTTTCCATAGGGGCTGAGAACCATATGATTCAGGTTGGAAAAAGTAATCCTAGGCCATCCATGCCTCTGTACCCGAGTTAGGAAACCCAGATACCAGCCAAACACCCACATTAGCCCCTGTACCTACTCCTAGGAGTCAAAGCTCAGCTAAAGCCTCCACCTCATCATCTAACACCTCTAAGGAACTCTAGGAAGTCATGAAACAACTTCAAAACCTAGGAAATGAGATAGTAACGATAAAAAGAGAGAAATCTTAGAGATCTATACCTTATCAATCTCAGGGCTCTATACTGTGTTAGACCCCAAAGATCGCCAAAATAGACCACCATCTCAGGCTATAAGTCAGAGCCAAAACTAGGGATAGCCTCAAGCTACTAGAAATTTTAGGACATATGATCCAAACACAGCTTCAACATCAAGGGTGTTGGTTCCAACATAGAATAATATGGCACAGGAGTATGATTGGTGTTTTCCATGCAATCAACCTCATAACCAATCAATGTGCTTTAATGGTGCACTCAATCAGGCCTTGATGGTGCAGACCAGTATGGTGTCACAAGAACCTAGCAAGAAGGAGATCAACAATAGGAATCTCAACAAGAGGGACCTCCAAGTGAGACTATGCTTGTCAATTGGTAGGCTAAAGACTTCTGTGGGATGAATCAAATCCTTCTCAAAGTGTGGTTACCAATACACGGTCCAAAAAGAGAAATATTGGAGAAATCCAACCACTGAATTCAGGTAACCCTCAACCTCCTATCACTCCACAAGGTTTTGGTGCTCCAAATATAACTCCCAACATGTAGAACCAATCCAAGCCACCTTCCAAATCCACTCAAGCACCAGTTGTGACAACCCATGTGCAAGAAAGAAATGTGTCCTGGGAAGGGACAACAAAGGGATAGCTCATTTAATATCATTGAGAAAATGAAGAGGAAAAGTGTGAACATTTCACTATGGGAGTCATTGGCCATTCTAGGGCAGAGGGATCTATTATAGACTGCCATGTAGAATTGGTCAAGCTCAAATCAACCCCCTAACCAACAAGAGAAAGTGCTTACCAATATAGCTCAACATGGGGAAAACCAATGAGAACAACAAGGTATGAACCTAAGACTTCCTCCATTCTACAACTCATTGATTATTGGAGACAAATTGGAGAACAATTATATGATTGATTTTGGGGCTAGTAGTTTTGTAATGCCCAAGAAAATAGTTGATCAACTAGGCCTCTAGTATGAAGTCATCTCTAGAGGGGTAGTGCAACTAGTTAGAACTTGAGTAGTAATAATCGTTGGGGTCATCAAGGATCTAATCCTCACTCGCATACCCGCCTAATGTAACTATTTTGTAAAACGTGTTAATCATAGATTTACCACCACATTTTGCTTTGTGTCTGTCCAAGGACTTCACTACCAAAATTAGAGGCTATCTCGTCTATTGATTGGTCACATATGCTCTTTAGAACAAGGTATGGGGCAAAGGCCACAATCGATCTCGAGCCCATTACTTATTATCATATTGAATCTTATGTGCCTAGCCCAATCAATGCCAACTTCTCAAATTTGCATCAAAAAGACCTACTAAACACTTGTGAAGTAGAAAAAAGGTGGGATGTATCGCAGACTTGACTCTTGATGAGTAGACCAAGAAGAGACATGCTTTTGAGCCCTATAAGGAGATGGAATAATATGAGCTAGAGTCTACTATCTACATGAAGAGGAGTCTACGATCATCCTCTTCTTGACCTAATTAAGTGAGAATATAAGGATGAAAATGAGGTATGGCAGTTTTCTTCGATGGCTCAAGGAGTAGACAAGGAGCTAGAGGAGGAGCCATGATTGTGTCCCCCAAAGTTATGAAATATTATTCACCTTGATTTCGGTTTTCCTACTGAACAACATTGTTGTATATGAAGCTTTGGTCCAAGGTCTTCATTAGGAAAGGAGGCTTGGAATAAATAACTTGCAAGTGTTTGGTGATAGTGAGTTGGTTGCCAATCAAGTCAGAGGACTTAATGCTGTCAAAAATGACCTACTTAAGAGCTACAAGAGTAGAATATGGGATTTCATGGAGGATTTTGAGGCCTTTAGCATTATTTCCATACCTGGGAAGGAGAACGAAGATATCGATAGGCTTGCAACATTTGAAGCAACATTTGATGTGGTTCGACAACATCAAAATATACAAATAACATCCACATATCCATATAGTTGTGAGGCCAAAAGTGCCGGATAACAAACACATGCCGGCAAGTGTTCAAGAATGATCGGAAGATCATTATTTTTTGCAAGAAGAAGTTGAATTCTTAGCTAGAAATCAAAGCAGAATTGAGAAACAATATGGGAATCAAATAGTAGAACTACATACAAACAAGCTTCTAAAAGGCTTAGTGACATTGGATTCTATCTTCACTCCCGATGATTAGTCTAGAATAGAGAATAATAACATATAGAGCAAAGGAGAAGATTGATTCAATACCAATTCGAGAAGTAAAAATATTTCAAGTTGGCAAGGTGGCCACCGAGAAAGAAAGATATGAATTCATACAACCTTTCTAAGAATTTCTAGATGTGTTTTTCTCGGAGCTATGAAGACCTAAGAGGGTTCAATCGAGAGCTAGCACAACACATAATTGAACTAGATCTAGCTACTCACGGCCCATCAAGAAAAAATAAATACCAATCAACCCACACACCGAACCTTTGATGAGGAAAGAGATGAACAAGCTGATAGAGGAAAGTATAATATTTCAAATCAAACACTCAAGTTTGGTTGCAAACCTGGTCCCACTCAGGAAGAAAAATAGAGAGATTAGGTTATGTGTATATTTTCAAGACTTACACAGAGCCTTCCTCAAAGATCACTACCCACTCCCTTAAATGGATCAGATCTTACAAGTAGTGTCTAGATCAGAGAGGTTCTCTCTCCTAGATGGTTATTTGGGATATAATCAGATAATGGTGAAAGAGGATGATCAATTAAAAATAACCTTCACCACCATGTGGGGCACCTATTCCTACAAAAAAATGCCATTTGGGTTGTCCAATGCCTGAGCCAATTTCTAAAGGGCAATGGATATGCATTCAAGGGATTATCAACAAAATAGTACTGATCTATTGGATGACATTACAGTGTTTTCCAAAAATGCAGCAGACCACCTTTACCACCTAAGGCAGGTGTTCCAAAGGTGTAGGAGATTTGGGGTATCATTGAACCCCAAAAAATGCATATTCTTAGCCCATGAGGGAAGGATTCTAGGCCATATTGTATCAAAGGAAGGATTGGAAATTGACCCGAGAGAGTGGAAGCAATAAGAGAATTTCCATTGCCAAGCCACAAGAATGCTCTTCAAAGATTCTTGGAAAAAATCAATTTTTTCCACAAGTTTGTACCAAACTTTACTACTCTTATTAGGCCAATAACATTGATGCTAAAGAAGAGCTTGGAATTTAGATGGACAGATGAAGGAAATACAAGCTTTGAGGCCATTAAGGAGGCTATATCACAAGTCCCATCTCTCAGTAAATTCATATTTCTCTAAAGACTTACATCTTGTATGCCTTTGGTGGCGGTGACACAATTTCGTAATCTTAGTTCAACAAAATAAAGGAGGTACAAAACAACCAATTACTTTATTCTATCAAGGTCTAGAAGACTATGAAGTGAGATACTTCTTCATCAAAAAGCAAGTCCTTGTAGTAATCAAAGGATTAAAAAGTTCAAGCACCTGGTGTCAAATAATAAAATATAATTGTTGGTCTCTCATGCAGGAGTTAAAGAATTCCTTCTCAGGAAGGACCTGAATGAAAAATGTGTAGGACGGATCATTGATGTCATGGAATATGACATTGAGATTAGGCTCACTAAGTTGGTCCATTGGAAAGGGTTTTGTGAACAATTAGCCTCAGGTCAACATGACAAAGGCACGGTGAAAAGGAGGTTGTTTTGTTCTATAGGATAATCAAGAAGAAGGGAGAGATGATGTACCTACTTTTTTTGGGACCTAAGACATGGTGCACTTCCTCTAAACAAGCATGTGTCCTCATGGTATGAATAAAGCAAAGAGGATACATTTCAGTCTACAAGCCATCCCATTTGTTCTTATTGATGGTGTCTTGTTCAGAAGAGACATTAATGGAAGTCTATTGAGATGCATTGAAACAAATCAAGTCAAGAGGGTGGTACAAGAATTTCATGTTGAAGCAACTGGAGGCCATTTTTCTGGAAGGGTGACATCACTCAAGATCATGAAGGCAGGTTATTATTGGCCCGAGTATTTAGTGACTACTATGCATGGATCAAAAGGCGTAAGAATTGTGCACTCTTCAAAGGCAAAGAAATGCTAGTAACACTTCCATTACACGCAATCTCGGTTGACCAACCTTTCATGTAATGGGGATTGGAATTCATTAGATTCATCAACCCAAATTTAAGCCAAGGACACAAATGGAGTTGACAAACAGATAATTTCACCAAGTGGACCAAGGCAAAGTGTCACTCAAGGAAGCTAATGAGTCTAGTATACTAGATTTTTATGAAGGAATAGTGACCAGGTTTGGAGTACTAGCCACCATTATATCAGAAAATGCATTGGCATTGATAGGTTCCAAGATCACAAGATGGGCTGTTAAGAACGGGACTTACTTGAGCACTTCATCGAACTATTACCCTTAAGGTAATGGTCAAGTTGAGTCCACAAACAAGAACCTGTTAAAGATCATCAAGGTAAAGAATCTCTTTGATGAGAATATATTGAGTGACATGGCATTTTTTACAGAATATCAAAATGACATTATGGGCTGATAGGATAAAGTCCCCAAGAGATCTGAACTGCCGAACAGGCGAAATGAGAAGCTCTCCATTCAAGCTTGTCTATGGGAAAGAAGCAAAGTGTTACATATATCACTTGAGTTGCCAACATTAGAGCTCGTGAAACAACTAGAGATTTCTGAATTTGGACCAATGGATGCCAAGTATATGGAGGGCTGATAGAATTGGAAGAAGCCTGAGAGGATGGCAACCTAGGAAGGAGAGAAGAATCAACATTTGGCTTCAATTCAAAGAAATTATTCCGACAAGAAGGAAAACCAAGGACCTTACGCCAAAAAAATGGAATGAGGGAGATATATTTAAATAAAGGAAACATATTCGGCCCCAGTCGAGCTTGAAATGGGATGCTAATTGAAAAAACCAGGAAGGCATTCCAAGTTTTATGTCATCAACGAAAGTGGCACCCTACATGGTCACAAAATGTATGAGTTCAAGAAATTATTTCCAATTGTATTACATTTTTGGAGGGTGAGGAGTTAAAAATTGTAGTGAATGGGATCTCATCTTAAGCACATGGGACAAAGTATGGGGCTTTACTAAAAGGAAAGTTCTCACCCTATACATATTAGTTTAGTTTCTCTTTCCTCTAAGTGCTTGTGCACATCGCATTGTTGTAGTTTAGGTTGCTTTTCTCCTAAGTGCTTTGCATGCTCTGCATGTTCTATTTGGAGCATGTATGATTTCAATTTTATACATAGTTGTGGTGTTGTTTTTGTTGCTCTTATGTAGTCCATTCTTAGAGGTAGATGAGCCTCGAGTCAAAAAAATTTCTACTCTCAAAAACCTTCATTTTGATATTTCTTGTGAAAATTGAGAGTGCAAAGTAATTGTGGCGGTGGTTTCATGAATTAGAGGAAGTATCAAGTACCATAATTTCATTCTTGACTCCATGCCCATTTGGATATGACAAGGCAATTGGTTAATTTACCTAAAGATCAGAAGATACCCTTGATGAGAATCAGAGGAATTTTTATCCATATTTTGCCTTAGGAAAAATATTGGATTAGCCATAGTGCCATATATCACTTGGAAGAACTGAAAAACTCATTCGAATTTGGATCAATAAATGGTATGCGAGATGAACTCAAAAATGGAGTGGAAGTGCGCTTTAATCAAGAAAGACTAAGAAAAACCAAGGGACCCGAAATGGGATGTTAATTGAGAAAACCAGGAAGGCATTCCAAGTTTTATGTCATCTAAAGTATGTATGAGTTGCGATTATTTCCAATTGTCTACATTGGAGGGTGAGGAGTTAAAAATTGTAGTGAATGGGAAAGGAAACAAATCATCAACATAAACGGTTTCATGATAGCAGAAGATCTTGAAAGGAGGGTGAGGAGTTAAAAATTGTAGTGAATGGGATCTATCTTAAGCACTACTACTAAAAGGAAATTTCTCACCCCATACATATTAGTTTAGTTTCTCTTTCTCCCTACCTTAGATCTATTTCCAAGTATTGGATTAGGTAGACACCGGGAAGAACCTAAGAAAACTCATTCAATAGTTGCGAGATGAACTCAAAAATGGAGTGGTGTGGGCCAAGAAAGACTAAGGGACCCAAAGTGTAAAAGGTAGTCGTTCCCTACCTTAGATCTATTTTCAAGTAATAGGTAGACTCAACAATAGTTCAAGGGGAAGATAAGAAGGGGCAAGTGTCACGGGAGGAACCGAGAGCAAGAGAGGGAATAAACGGGAATATCCAGAGTCATCAAGCTCAAAATAGTTCAAGAAAGGGTAAAAACTGACTAAGTATGGAGGAGGCAACATAAGGGACCATGTGTCCTAATGACATGTCTTCGAGAGATGAATCCAAAAATGGAATCCCAAACTTGGGACAGGCTTCCACGCATCCAGAGCCCCAAAACATTGTGGGAGCATTGAAAAATATTCAACTAAGAAGGAAGATGTCGGTGACGGCTCAAAGGCAAATCCGGAAAGGAAGCCTAGGGTGGAGACTCAAACTTGTGCTATCCCTCCATGTAGCAAATGGTCAAATAGAGTCAAAGGAGGAAAGGGTGGGCCTCAAAATTGGCTAAGTATAGAAGTGTAAGAAGAAAATGGAAAGTGTCAAAGGGTGGCGTATCTCCAAGAGTTAGTCCCATGGTGGAGACCCAAATGAGTGTGAGCTCGCCACGTAGCTCAAAGTCCAAAAGGGTAAGAGGGACTATTGAAAATTCCACAAACTAGTGGAGGTAGCCAAGTGTCAACTCGACACTCCTCCAAAGGCAAACTTTGAGTCGGGCTTTCAAGTAAGCGTGGTGCCTCCACGTGTCCAATCTTAGAAAGGGGCAAAGTCAGTTGAATAGTCAATGCATAGGCTAGGCTAGCAGAGGCCGCCAAGTGTCTAAATGGTGTTGATTCAAGGATTGGAGAGAGATAAAGTCCCCAAATAAGTGTCAAGATGTCACGTGTCCCGATAAAGAGATATGCCCCACATAGCGAAGTACTTAGCCAAAAGTTGCCAAATGGTCCGCTACTCCACCCAATTGAAAAATTCAACATTTGGACCCGAGTCAATGAAAGTGGGCCATTAGGGGAAAGTTAGTTTTTGCTCTTTGTCATCCTAAAAGGATAAAAGTTTCAAAATGGGCCGCAACTCCGCCCAAGGGAAAAAGCTAGCATTTGAACCCAAGTCAAAGCCAAAGTAGGGAGTCGGAGGAAAAAGTGAAAATTTTCCTTTTGTCCAAAAGGAACAAAGGGTGACACATGTCCCATCTCAAAAGGGGACCCATTTTTGAACTTTTTCCCGCCCATTTGTACGAACTCGATACAAATTTGAAGAGGCATATCTTTGACTCGGGGCTTGAAATATTACAAATCCGACACTATTGGAAACATCTCGACATCTCTACACCATGGAAGGATAAAGAATCATTTTTTTTAGGCCCTCGTAGGTGAAAAATGGAGAAATGTCTTCGTGGATTTTAATGCAGGATCTCTTTTCCTCAACAACTAGATTAGATTCAATCTTTTCTTCCATTTCCTCTTCTTTCAAGGTATTAAACTAGTGGTTGAGGTAGTCAAGATGGATTTGGGGCAGATTTTATCAGAGGCATTAACAATAGTAGTTGAGCTTCAACCTATTTTTCCCATCTCTCTCTCTTTTTCTTCTCTCTGATCAAATCTATAAATACAGGGGCAGGATTCATTATAAAGGGTTGACATTCTTTGTTTTGTAGGCTCCCCTTTTCTTCTGGAAAAGAAACTCATGGAGTTTCAGACCTTCTACTAGATTGTAATTAATTTCTACCTTCTGGCCTCTTAGTAATGCATTGTATCAATCAGCAGAGCAATAAAACACATCTGTGATCGACTTTAGATCCTCTCTTGTCTCCTTTACTTTCATCTGATCTTTCATTATAGATCTGGTCATATGTGCTTAGTTGTTATATGCATTTGGTTATTTTGTGTCTATTAGAAAAAAAAATGTTCATCATTCCTTTGGTGCATCATCTTATAGCTTATTTTTATTTCCTATATTCCTTTCACCCCTGTCTCCTTGCCAAGTTTAGATTAGGTATAAAGAGAGATCCTCTGCAAACTTTCATGTATGCAACTAAAAATAGGAATAGGAACCATACTTTAATATAGAGAGCTTTTCCCATTTTTGCAAGGTCCCACACCTTGGGGAAGGTTCAATGTTATGCAATCACACCAAACAATTTTTCCTTAGAAAATCCGACTGTAAAACTCATTAGGGGGTGTTGTGATTACGCACTAACACATCTATTACATATCCGGTATCCTACACAAATTTTTTTTTATATGCTAGGGTAAGTATCCAAACATATAGATAAATTATTTAAATTATATAAAGAATCAACCCTTTTTCATAATCATTGTTGCATTTCAAATTGATAGGGGTTGATATCATAATAGAGTCCTTGGAAGGAAGAAGTGAAATATAAGTGTATTTTTCAAGTGAGGGGAATGCATTAGAAGAATGAAAATCTTGTTTAGTATAATTTGGGGGTTGTTTACGGATGGATAAGAAAGATCAAAATTGAGGGTCAAAGAAGATGTAACACCCAAATTTTGATGCACCAAAACCACATCGTAATTTCATTAATCACTTAGAAAAAATTACAGGATTTTTTTGTTTAAATACATTTATATATGCTTGGTTTTCTTCTCTAAGTCCGCATTAAATTTATTTAATTAAACCTCTAATTAATTTTATTTATTTCTAACACTTTAATTTTTGTGCTCAAACTATTATTTCTTAGAAGTGCACCATGATTGAGGGATAAAAACATGTTGTCTAAACTTAATTTCCGCTCACTTCGTAGATTCAATGGAAAAAACTCGGGATGTGGGTATCCCTATGTTGAGGTGAGTATCCGAGATTGAAAGGCTGGTTCCTTTATAATGTATCCTAAAATTATTTTTTGTGGGGTTTAAGGTTAAAAATATGGTTGTAAATTAAATTTAAATGAGTTGATAAAAAAATTAATGATTCATTTGAATAAGAAACATGCACAATATACTTAGAATAGATTAACGAAGCATGATCCAATGGGTTTAAAATTTATCCTAAGGCAAAAACTTATGTGTTGAGGTATAAATCACAACAACACAACAACTAACATTCACACTAAGGCTGAATAGAAATACCAACTTACATCAAGGTAAGCTAATTAATTAAGAGAATGAAAATTCACAACAGTTAATAAATTAATACACACCACTGCAAAGTATTGTAAAGGAAAAAAACTAGCTCTCATTCACGGGAAAATCTTTCCAATGACTTCAGCTCTCAAAGTACATAAGTCCTTATGTCATAATATCCCATATGCTTTTCCAATGCACATAATATATAGAAAAAATATTCACCCAACCCCCTAAAAATAGACTAATTCTAACTACACTTGCATGCTATTATTAACCTTAATTGTGAATAAATAAAAGGATAAAATAACATGATGTTACAATTAGGCATTAATATCCTTTTAAATCCAAAAATACATCACAATACAATGTAGTTTGTCTTATCTAATTTTGATTTAATGACATAAATTCAGTGAATACTTTAGATAATTATATCTCCTTGTTTGATGCACAATTCTTCCAAGGTGCATGTAATATTTTTATCTTGTAGCCTAATGTGACACTCCTTGTGCATTATTCACCCACTTGTAATGAATTTTTTTCTTCTTGTTTATTTTGTCTTCTTGTGATGACATGTAAAATTCACTCTTGTGCAAAGTAATATTTTTGTCCTGTTTACTTAGCAAAAATAAATCCAAACTCACATTTGGGTGAACCATATGTGCACTTTACATGAAGATCACAATATTTTAGTTCTCATCTTGAATTTTTAATGTGGCATATATACTTGGTTCAAAGGCATGGGGTTCTCTTGATTTTCAACACATTTGACTATGGCATGACATTGTATAGAATATGTTCTGAGGCTATCAAATACTAATCATTCATTAATCTCAGCCTCTTTGGATTTTATTTGGCGTGTATTATGATGGGAATAATAATCGGGGGCCTTTGATCCTTGTGGCATCAATGATTTTATTGTTTGGACCTTAGCCAAGGTCGATGCAAATGTAATTATTTTAATTGGAGCCTAGTCCTCTCCACCATAATGACTCACCCTTTGCGAAGTTTTTCAGTGATTTTCGTCACTGTGGTAAGGTTATGGTTTTCTCAAAGCTTGTCATGTCGATACCTTTAACCCTATGGTCAAGTTTTGGTAACTCTATGGTGAGTTGGAGGTTTGTATTTTTATCGTTGATTTATATACCTTTGCATCTAAACCGTGGATTTCTTACTCATTAGATGAGTTGGGTAAAAGGATTGTTGAATTGGTTGGTAAAATACTTGAAACCTAAACTTCATTTTCATTATGATATTGTTTATCTTGAGGGAAATCCCTAGAAAAATTTGTCCAGAAGCCATTTTTAGCATTTCAAGCTCTTTGCTCTCAGTTCAAGCTTACATACTTTGCATTTTATGATCTTTGTCTTTTGTTTGATGAAACAATGGTAATTATTAAGTATTCAAGCTTTTTGTTCCTCTTATTTTGGAATACTCAAACATTTTTTACCTATGACACAATTTATCTCATCTTTTACTAAAATCTTTGAAAATTTTGGCATTTTTCGAGCTCAAACGTGTTCTTGGTGTTTGTTTTCTTCTACACTCCTAATTTTGAAGTGTTTTTCAAGAATTCAAGACTTAAACTTATAATTTCTTTGTTATATCCTTGAACGTTTCTACAAAAATTGAATAATCTTCATGGCCATGAAAATAAAAAGGCATTTCTTCGCTCTGTACTCTGTCTTTTGGTGAAAGTTGATCAATCCAGATCTAGGTTTGCATTTTTGATGAATTCTTAGTTTTTGTTGGCTCTGTCATATAAATTGAGAATCTTCCATATTTTCAAGAATCTTCCCAAATTGGACTCTGATTTTATTTATTTGAAATCTTGTTAAAGTTAGAGCTTAACTGTATTTTTGATGACACTTAACTTGTAAAAAAACTAGGTTTGCATCTTTTAAGATGATTATGTGACTATTGAAGAGGGTTTTGATCATTCCATACCAAAATTTAGGTGTGTTGTATTTTATTCTCTTACACTGTTTATTGTTTCTAAGACTCTTTTTAGCTTTATCACTTTGAATACATCCTACATATATCTTGTTGATAGTTCCTTTAATACTCTAATGGGTTGGTGTTATTCTGTTACTATTGAATTATTCTATTTACTGCTATTTCCATCAATCTCTAAGGTTGATCCTGTACTCACTATTTCTGTTACTTGAGCCTTGATTCTGCTTATTATATAATCTTGGATTTTTTACTTCACCTGCTCCAAATGGGTATCGAGAACTCTATATATTCATATTCCTTAAAAAGATAATGATTATCGAACATGTTCATTTTGTATGAGAGATTTATAGGGTTCAAAATTTTAAACAATGCTGAAAAAAATTCTTCCATTGGGAGTTTGTAATCAATGATGTACTTTCTCCTTTTAATTCTGTACCTATAAAACTTTCATTTGTAGGTTCATTTCATGGTACCTTGAGCATGATTTTAATGAAATATTGAGTGGTGTTCTCTCACTGTTACTCTTTTCTTGAGTTGAAACATGAATTCAGTTGACCGCAGAGTGAAGAGATCTATATTTGATTTAGTTTGGTATTCTGACAACAGTGTAGATGTTTGGTACTTTTGCATTGATAAATACTGTTATGTCTTTTTATTATACTATTGTTCTTTAGATCCTCAACTAATCTTAAGATAGTTACTTGACATATAATTTATACCCAAACTGGGTTTGTACATTTGTAACTATCGTTCATTCATAAGGTCAATTTACTGAGAAACACCTCATAAAGCTTTGTATGCTTAACTCTTTGCATAGTTGGAATTTTGAGTTCTACTTGTTAGACTTGTTACATACTTTTGAGAATGTACTATATTCTCAACATAACTATAACCTGAACCTTTTTTCATAACACCATAACTATATGCCTGGGATATGTGAACTTTACCTCCATATATATATGAATTGGTTTCCTTTTAGAAAAATCTTCTATATTCTTAGCAGGTTCACTTTCTTTCATTCTTTGTTCCATAAACAAACTGTGTCAAATCTTGTACCTAATCATTGAGTTTTAAGCATACAATAACAATGCTTTTGAACTTGATAAATCAAATCATTACTATACCTTTATTCTATTAGTGATGTCTGTAAAACATTTGGTTAGATGTATGCACTTTGTTGAACCTAGCTTCAAAGGTTTAATTAATCAAGATGTGACAAAACAAATGGTAGTTCTCTATGGATTTTACCTATAGAAACTGTTAGTACCACTAGAGTTCCATTGCAATTAAATTTTTAGATTATAATACAATTTACTTTCCTTCATTTCAATTGATAATCTGTGTCTTCATTCCTTTGATACTTGCATTTAAGTGTTGAAATTTCTCCTTGGATTTTGGTATCTTGGAAATATTTCATAATTGCACTTGAACGATATATATTATGAAATAATATGAGATGAAAAAACTTTCTTTATTTTGATGAGTACACAGTCATGTTTGTTTACTCTATTTTCAATCTGTAATAGGTACACTTATTGTATACGTATGGCTTGTAATTTGTACTTGTCTTTTGAAAACAAAATTGTACCTGATGGTCTTCTTGATTATGTTGTACACTTGAGATGTATTCTGAAACTCAAATGAGTTGTTTCTTTCTATATGACAGATTTTTTGTCCTTTTAAAATTGTACTGCGACGCTGCATTGTTTTTTTCATTCTGTTCTGGAACAATCTTCTAATTTTGTGAACTATTTTTACTATTCAGGTCTTCCTAAGTATTGATATCTTTTCAAATATCTACTTTATCATGTGAGCCTTAAGGTTGTACTATAAACCTTAAGCTGAGTTTGACTTGACTATATTTTCATTCCATTTATTGTACTTCAGTAAATTTATTTTCCAAAACAGTCCTTAAAAAAATGTACATCTCTTCTGTAACTTGGATACTTGTATTCATCCTTCAATGTAAATTGAATGAAATATTTCCTTGAAGCTTCTAGTCACATAATTATTTTGTAGAGTACTTATTTTTCGATCAAGGTCTCTGAAATTTACATTATGTGTCTTCAATGTAAGCTCTAAAAACTACTCTTTTGTTGCTTGTTACTTTGGAAAACTGCTTCATTATTATATGTTGTCATGAAAATCCTTGTTTTTCTTATTCATTGTATAATTCATTTCAATATTTATAGATCCATCTTAAGTACTTGTAGTTACTTAAGAAAAATATTCTTAATTCTGATTTAGTTGTCTCAGTTCTACTTCATTGATATTGCAGTATTGTTATAACACTCCTAGATATGATGCTTCACTTTGCAACTCTGATTGAACTCTGTAATTTACAGTCTTGTACTTTAAACACTATGAAAGGGCATGAATGATTTTTATTTCTATAGACTTTAATTTTTTCTTATGCAGTTATGCAATCTGTACTTGTTAATTCAGAATTTAAATCATGAAAAATATTTTACTTTCTTCAACTACTACCTGTTCCTGTACAATTTAGGAAAAATAGTTAGAAAAATAATAGGCTTTCAGCCTCTCTTGTATTCCATAGTGACTTTTCTTTCTTCTTCTCTATCATGACTATGAGAATCACATATGCTTCTCCAAGATAGTAATTTATTGATTTTATATCAACTTTTCTAATGTACCTTATGCCTTTTGATGTCAATTGATTCATTTGAATGAAAATATTAGCATAAGTATAAAGATTAAACCCTAAGCTCAAATCTGACAACTTTCTCCTCTTTTCTTTTTAGGTAAAATGATGCAATGGGATGATGCAAGAGATGAAGATGAAGGAACTGGAACTAGATGAAGACCAAGAGAAGACCCAGAAGGCAATGATGGATTTTCTTTTAGATTAGTTCACATGTATCTTTTAATTCAATAGTCATAAGATATATCCCAAGGCTTCTGTGGGGAAAAAAAAAATTGTAGCTATTTAGGAATAAATAAAATTAAACTATGTAAATGATTTGTTTATTTCCTTTTGCATTTGATTACTTTAAATGATAATTTTGGAATAAAATAAACAACTCAAAACATAATTAATCTCATTCAAAAGAAATAAATAACAAGAATTAATGTACATGTAGTTGATAATGTACCTTCAGCCATGCAAATAACAACTATGATTTATTTTCTGGAGTCCAACTCCTCAAGTATGTAGTTTTTCCCACCATTATCAAGGTCATACTTTAGTTCTTCAGATTTTTTGCAACTTTGATGAAGACAAACATGGAATGGTAGCATACGTGAGGTGTTGCATTCTCGCACCAACACACATAAGCGTATTTTACTTTTTAATTCACTTAGTATAGTAACTTCAAAACTTTTAAGAAACTACATGTTTTCCCCTTAGTTAGGTCCATCACATTAATGCCTATTATCTGAAATGAAGTTTTGAGTTTCTCATTTTTGCACAAGTGTAAAAATTTCATTATCTCTAGTGATCTTGATGGGAAAAGTTGTCTACTAGCTTTAAGACTGTGTCTTGCTCTTGTCCATTGGGCATGGATTTAAAAGCATAAAACTAAAATGTGCCCTTTTAGGATAAATAGACCTTTATGGAAAACAAACTAAAGCTGGGAAAGGATCTAGTAAACCTTATCACGTGTATGAATGTAATTATTGAATTGAAAACATTTCATGTTTGCATGAAATGCTCTGTATTGAAAGGAAAACCTATTCTAACCTACTCTAACCAACACCGTAATATTTTCAGCAACAACATTTGAGAAACACACCATTCATAGGAATGGAAATTTCCCTTTGTTCATCTTTGTAAACTGAAATGCCTTGTTCTATTTCTAATCAAATCATGTAAGGACCACTCTATATTGTATCAAAACTTGTGTGGTTTCCTATCTTTTCTCTATCAACATCCCATATCAAAATAATGCCCCTTCATTAAAAATTATGAGATTAGCCTTTTTCCATACATGCTCTTTATTTTTTCTAATTTTTCTCCATATTCAAGTTAGCTTGATCTCCTAGCTCTTACAGTTCGATCAGTTCTACATAACAAACATGCATTGGTTCATTCGAAATAATTCCATCTAATGTAGTAAATCCAATCTAGGAAGCTCAATTCAAATAGACATTCTTGCCTCACGACCATAAAAATATTATACAAGTGAGTTTCCAATCGATCTTTTAGGAGTCTCTCTATCGGACCAAAGTGTTGAATTCAACATCAAATACCAAGCACTTTGGTTGTCTTTGAGTGTTCTTCGATAATTTTGAGCATATTTTTATTGGTACTTTGAGATCATATGTTACCTTGAGGGTATTATTTTGATGAAGTAATGAGATAGGTGCCATTATTAATAACCCAATATTTTACTTTTACACCGAGAAATTCTAAGGTATTAGCTAAAATAATAATGGTTGGAACACAGGATACGTAAACTATACTTTTATAAAATGATAGGATTGAAGTTTCATTTGCTTCTTTCAAAGCCACTACTTCAGTCCAACGATTAAAATAATCCGTGGCACTTTATATCCACTTGTGTCCTTCAAATGAAGGATGATTTGTCATTCCAATAAAGTCGAGGACCCCACTACATTAATGGTTATTCTCTTTGAAATAGGTTGTAAGGTCATTAAAGTTAATCTTACTTTTCCAACAACTAAGCCACACTTTTTGCACTTCTTAATCCATTCAAAGTAATCCTTGAATATGTTAGGTGAACAATAAATGGCTTTCATGATTTAAAGAGGTGTAGTACATGATGAAAAGTGACCTCCTACATGTCCTTCATGAAATTCAAAAAGTAATTATTGCACTCTATCATAATCAACACAACACAGAAAAAATCCATTGATATCTTTCTTGACCAACACACCATCAACAAAAGCATATGGTATGGCCTATAATTTGGAATACCTTTGTTTGTTCTTATCCATTCCTTCTAGATAGGTTCCACACTATAAGTAAGTGATCAAATTTGTCCACCAACTTGATCTTGGAACCTTCAAATTTAGTTTCGATGGTTGATTTGGTATTGTACAAAAATTTCAAGTTGTTGGTATGAAATTGCAACATCTTATAATGAACCTACAACCATATGTTTTTCCATATTAGCAATAAAATGTTCGTATAATCCTTTTCCTTAGACTATTTTAGCAATATGGATATCAACATCATACTCCATAAATTTTGTAATCTAACCTTATCACTTCTGAAGTTCCTTGTTCAATAAGAATGCTTTAACACTTTGGTGAAAAATCAAAACATGAATGTTATTTTTTTTTGGAATTGAGGGCAAATTTAGGGTGTTGAAAGGACCCACGTCCTTGTATAATTGAGGATTTTTGAAAGGATCCACAACCTATTTACAATCAAGGGGACCACTATTAGGAACCCAATTGAAGAAACCATGAAACCATAGTGAAGATGCGGTGAGTGGGAAAAATATCGGTGATTGAAGTGAGAGGAACAACCACTAGCATCAACAATGAAAGGAGTAGCCACCGGTGTCGGTAGTAACCATAGCAACCACTAATGTCAGCAATGAGAGGATCAGTCACAACAACAACGAGAGGATTATCTTAAGTGAGCAAAGTAACCACCGGTGTTAGCGTAGTGAGAGGAGCAACCACTAGTGTCAATAGAAGAGGAAGAGCCACCAAAGATCAACAATGAAGAGGATCCACTAGCGTCGGCGATGAGGAGTAACCACCGGTGTCAACACAAGTAGAGATGTTACCTCTAGTGGTGAAATAACCTCCAAGGAGGGTCGTGCCTCGGGGAATTTGAATATGGGTATAGAAGCATACAACCATGTGACTTGACCGCGCCACTCTTACCCCATCGGCTAAAAATTTGGATGGTAAATTTTTTTAATTATACAGAGCTGTGAACTGGAGTGGTGGTTTTAGAGGATAAATTTCTCTAAGTTGGACATGGAGGTGTGATTGGGTCCTTAATGTCCGCCAAACGATCTACATTCAGAGTGCCCTGCTATGTTCCTCTTGGTTCACATGGAGAATTTCGACCCCTACCTCAAGGTGTATCCATGGCTAATTATTGAAAGTGTCCAATGGCCTTAATGGGAATGAAACTTGGGTTGATGATTACAAACTACTTGTAACTCACCAATAGACCAAGATCTTGAGTCCTAGAACATGAATCCTATTGTTGGAAAGCATGTACTTGAATTTTTGTAGTCCTATAACTACTATAAGTACCCTTTTTCAAGAAAAGTGTACCTTTTATCGTAGTCATGCAAACTCTACCCAAAGAAAGTAATGGGTTGTTCAATGTTCTCATCATTAACTTTATTTAATATGGCTAAAATGGTTTCATCTCTGCAAGTGCATAAATCATGAAGTCTTTGTCAAAGTTGGGATTTTCCAAAGTAGGAGCTTGTGAAATAGCCAACTTAATGGCTTCAAATCCTTTTCTTCCTTCTCTGGTCCAAGATAATACTTTACCCTTATTTAGCATAACTATTAATGGCTTGATGAATGCTTCAAAATCTTGAACAAATATTCTAACAAAGTTGATTTTTCCAAGACTACTTTGTAATGTTTTCTTATGATGAGGTAGGCACAACTAAAACTTTTCATCAATTTTGAATGGATATATAATTGAGCCCTTTTGGAAATAATATGCCCAAGCAATTTACCTTCATGTACCGAAAAAATGGACTTTTTGGGATTTTTATCTCTAAAAATTACACCCGTAGAGAGATGACTGCATGTGTTCTAAGCTTGCTCTGGATATCTCTCTTTTTTAGATACAATGGAAACACCTCAAGTTTGTGGGTATACCTATTATTGAGGTGAGTCTCTCGGTATCAAGGTCAGTTCCTTTTTATGTATCCTAAACTAATTTTTAGGGGTTTTGAGGGTAAAAAGATGACTGTAAATGGATTGAAAAATGGGGTGATACACCAAAATTGTTGAGGGATTTGACTAAGTACATGCAAAATCAATTTGAGAATGGATTTTAGATGCACAAACCAATAGTTTTCAACAAAATATTAAGGCAAAACACTTGATGTGTTGAGGGAATGAATCACAAAAATATAATAAGAAAAATCATGCACACTAACATTATATAGAAATTACTAAAATTTGCAAAGAAGGTAAGATGATTAATCGGGAATTCAACATTCACAGAATTAATAAGATATACACAACACCGCAAATAATTGGAAAGGCAAAATTGAATTCTCTTTCAAAGGTCAAAACTGGAAAAATATGTTTTTCACTCCTATGTCAAAAATCCTCTTTTGTGCTTTACAACCGCACACAATATATAATAAGTTTATTCATCCCACCATCTAAAAATAGAATAAAATTTGTACTCGCCCATGCATCCTATTCTTATCCTTTATTTATGAATAATTAAAGGAATAAAATAAACATGCTAATACAATGAGGCATTAATAGTTTGATTACAAAAATACATCCTATTCAAACTGCAGTTGATTGTTCTATTTTAAACAAGTTGGACAAATAACTTGTCTAATAATAGCCCTTGCTTTCTGAGTAATTTTTCTCCAATACATGCAACTTCTATCTTCTAGTGCTTGATGTGACACGTATAATTTGATCCACTTAGCACTTTAATACTTCCCTGGGTGGACATGCAAATATAAATCTCTTTGTGTGTGAGAAAAATAATTATAATTTGTAGTATTTGAGAAAATATTCACCCATGCATTCATCTTGATGGGGACGACTTGTAAATATTGATGTTGACATCTTCTTGTCTTCTATTGAATAACATGTAAAATACTACTCTACAAGTGAAAGTTATTCAACATCCATTTCGCCACTATGGGGACCCCTTTATACAAAATAATATTCTCTTTGGCAAGAGATTTTAAAAAGAATTAGATTATTTTACAAATTTTAAGGTGAAAGTGTTAACCTTAGCATATAATCATTGGTTTGGACTTTGGAAAGTATTGTATATGTGCTCGGACCATGGCATATTATAAGTTTTGGAATTTCTCACCTTTTGGTAATTATTACAGTCCGCATTTGATCTTGGGGTGAACTATAGTTTTGGACCTTTTAATAGGTCAAATGAAAATGATTTAATTATTCGGGGCTTGTACCCTACCTCATGATGACTCACCCCTTCATGATTGCATGTCGGTGGTCTTAACCTTGAGTTAAGTTAGGTTTTTTGTGGCTTCGACACGTATGCACTTGGTGATTGTGATTAAGTTGGTGGTTTTTAATTTCTATCATTTGATCTGTACTTGACTTATGTTCACCGTTGATCCTCTGAGCATCTAACTTGTATTGATTGTAGCTTTGTGCTTAATCCTCGGCCATTTGATCTTTGAGCTCTGTTTATCTTGCACCGTTGATCTGTCACTTGGTGGTTGGCTCAGGTTTTGATTTGCACCATATATCTTCATACTCTGTTGATATGAGCCTTTGAGCTTATCTTGGGTTAAGTATTGAAAACTGTGGGTTAGTTGAGAAAGTTTATTTGTAATATGAAATAGACCATTTTGCATGCATGCCCATTTTTGGATGGCGAAGCCCTGACAATTTTTCTCTAGAATGCCATTACTGTGTTCTTTTGAAGCTCGCTTTCTTTTATGAATCTATTTTATTGTGGAAATTTTGACATGAAACTTACCCCCAATCTTAGTTGTTTGAACATTGTGCATAATTTATGGAGATGGTTGCAGTTTGTTATTTCGAGCTCTTTGCATTATTTGATTTTCGAGCTCAAGTTTAATTTGGGGAATTCATTTGATGTTTGAGTTCTCCGTGAAAGTAATTTATGGATATTTCCACCATTTTTGAGCTCTGATTCGAAGTTTAGGATTCAATATTGTTTGTTATTTTGATGTATTTTGACTTTGATTCTTCTAGTTGGATCTGATCCTTACCAGTCTATCTTTCATTTGATGCCACGATCGTGATTTTCCGAGCGTGCATTCTCTGATTTGAAAAGGTGGCCACCATTGATGGGTTTTGAACTTGTTTTTTTATGATTTTCTAGCATGATCAATATAGGTTGATTATTTGTCTCTTGTAAGTTGAGCTCTGTTTAATCTTTGATGGCATTGTAAATGTTGATCTCTGAATTTCTTTGTGGGTTTTTTGTTTTTTCTTCTTAGAAGTTTTGTAGTTCATGCCGCCATTGATTTGTTCTTTGAGCTTAAATATGTGCCTCCTATAGTCTTTGTGATGAGCCATGCAAGTGTATCCCTAAATTTTCTTCCATATTTATTTTCCGAGTTGTGTTGATCTTCTCGTGAGATTTTTTTGCGAACAATATTTCTATTGCGAATGAACACCATTATTGAGTTCTCGAGCTATTTTTAATCATTTATTTTGAGGAACTGTATGCATAATTTTCATTTCTTGAGTTTTCTGGAATTTTCAAGTTCAAAAATCATTATGGGTATTCACAAATCTTCTCGCATTCAAATATATTTTTATTATTTTGAAAAGCTTGGATTTGAAAAGGTAATTTATTGTGCTGTAACTTCTACTCTATGCCCGTGTTTTTCTTGAACTTGAAGGAGATAAATCATTGTGCCATCCTTAATGGGTACCCACTCTTTTAATGTATCTTTTAATATCCCCTTCATACCCAAACTGGGTTTTTATTTTGATGATTTTCATAGCTGAATGCTCAAGTCCATCCTTCGGGGCTTTGTTGTCACTTTTCCGAAACTTGCATTTTTCAAGATCATTATGAACTGATATTTTGTCACAAAGAGCTATGTCTCCACAATTTATGATTGTTTCCTTGACTATATCTGTCACTGTAAAATTTAATTTGACTTTTAACAAACTATGTGGTTTGAAATTTGGGCTTTACCATTCAAATTGGCTTGAACTTTGTAGAAGTAGTTTTGCATTTCTTTTCTCTTGATTGGTGTACTATCGCTATAACTCTTCTGTAATGAGTGGGAACATGACCTCAATTCAATTCACAATGAAGAGCTACATATTTACTTTCTTTGCTCTTGATTAATTAGTATAGATGTTGGGCACTTCTGCATTGATGAATACTACTATGTATTTTCATTATATCGTTGTACTTTGGCTCTTTAACTATTCTTAAGATAGTTCCTTAACATACCATTCATACCCAAAATGGGTTTTCATTGTGTAACTATGGTGAATTCATAAGCTCGACCTAACTAAAATCATCTCTTGAAGCTTTATATGCTTAACTTCTTTACATGGTAGTTGGAATTTTGAGCTCATCTTAACAAACCTCTATATATCTGAAATTGTTGCTTCTTAGAAAAGTGCATTAAATTAATTTGAAGAGCTTCAAATTTGAAACTAGTTCAATTTCTCTCTTTTGTAGCTCCATTACCAAACTGTTTCAAATGTTTTACTTAATCATTTATTAGTGAAACAATGATGTTGAACTTATTAAATCAAGGCACTACTGTAAGTCGATTCTATTAGTGATGCATGTAGAACACTTGCTTTGATGTATGCACTTTGTTGATCTTAGCTTCAAAGGTATAATTAATCCATTGTGATGAACCTCCATAAGCTGAAACAAATGGTAGTTTTCCTTTGTCTGTACCTAAATTTTGATGAATCCTTACTTGTGCTAGGTAGCATTCTGCATAGATAAATGCATTACTATTTTGTAGCTTTACTCCATTTCTTCCTAAATGCACCTTCAATCTGAACTAAGATTCTTTCTATCCTTATCATAGACTATAAATGTGATTGATCAATTCATTACTATACATCTTTAGCATTGATTTTGACTGTTCAAAATGTGACAAGCGATGATTTACCTCTTGTATGACCTCATCAATATTTAGATTTTTGGAAAGTTATTTTATCCTTGTAAATACAATTGTTAGTATTCTCTTTTATTGTATGCATAAGCAACCAAGGATCAATTTGTGATACTATGGCTAGAATATGCTCTTGTAATTAGTTGTACTTTTTGTGCTAGAAGTTTTCAACTTTCTCTTCTCGGATAAAATATTCTTGAACTTAAACCATAGTGATATGCATAGCTGAAAGTGTTCTTCATTAATTCTATGGTATTGTTTAGTTTCATGTATGATGGGAAGCATTTCTTGAAAACTTGATGCTCGAAGATGTCTTAAAATTGTTGCTCTCATAAAGTGATCTCCATCCATTCCCATTCATTGTATATCTTAATATCTCAGTATAGTACCTTCACCTTGACAATCCATTTGAAAACTTAAGAGATTGTATCTTTTTTTTCTATAGCTTATATTAATCTATTCCTTTGATATATGAAACTTTTGATGAATATGTATGATAACCATTTTGTTGTGATGTGCATTGATCTTCGGAAATTTATATCCACTATAATATACAATTTGTTAATGATCCTTGGAATAAGTTAGAATGATTTTAATAAAACTATACCCGAGAATGACTTACTTAGAGCTCTGTATTATTTTCCTAACCTTTGGAATGAGAACATAAGGCTTTATATTTATTGAATACTTGCACTTATCTAAGTTGCATTAAATACGGCACTTATCTAAGTTGCATTGAATACCCTTGCTTCATTTGTGTTTTGAAAATCATGAAAACCTTCTAGATATGAACCCTTGAAATTGTTTCTTAAGTGCTTTACTTATTTTACAACCATGTAGATCTTACATCACACTTTGTATCTTGAATCTTCCCTTTCTCTAAGTTATTCTAAAGTATGATTCAGTTTGGTATTCTATTGAAGCTCTGAAGCTAGATCAATCATCATTATTTGCACTTTCTATATGTATTCCATTTGTTATAATTTGCAGTACTAAACTTGCATTTCTTTTATGGATTAGTACAATTATATCTTTGTATATTCATCCTTTAGTTTGAACTGAAATAATATGCATTTTTTGGGTTTAACTTGTAGAATGTAATATTTTTGATATGCAAACACAACAATTAGTTCTTATTTCCTTCTTCTTACCTATACCTACACATTTAGATAAACTAGTTAGAAAACATTAGGCTTTTTGCCTCTCTCATGTTCCATAGTTTTCTTCTTTTATCTTTTATTTTCTGAAATGATTTTGGGAATCATATGTGCTGATGTAGAATACTATTATTATCAATTCGTATATTTTCTCGATGTATCGTGTGCCTATAACTTATACCTTCGATGTTAGGAGATCCATTTGCATGAAATTAGATAGTACATGAATATGGATCAAAACCTTGAGCTCGTGACTGATAGTCTTTCTTTTTCTATTTCTAGGTACAATGCCAATGTGGATAGTGAGGATGAAGATGGAGTAAAGCTGGAGATGGAAGTAGAGAAATGGAAATGAGAGGAACCCAAGGAAATGATGGGTTTTTCATACTCCTTTAATTTTATTTTCATGCACATGTACCTTCTACTTCAGTAGTTATGAATTGATTTTGAGTTACATCCCATGGCTTGTGTGGGAAAAATTTAAATTCCTTATGAATAAAACATTAAATTCGACATAATCGAGTTGTGTAATTCTTTCGGATTTCAGTTTTATGTATGCATTTTCCAACGAACTAAACAACTCAATAACATAATTAGATGTATTTAATCATGAAGGAAATAAATTTAAAATACCTACAAATTTAGTAATGAACTCTCAATTACTGTAATTTACAACTCATCTTTTATTAAAAAAAAATAACACTCCACTTATTCTGTAATTCTAGTCTTCATCAAGCTAATACATTTGTCCTTAGGGATTTTGTGTTCTCTTGCTAAAGATAAACATGGAATTGCAAAAGTATGTGATCTATTACATTTTGTAACAAAAACATAGGTGTAAATTAAATGTAATCATTAATTTAATGTAATAGAATGGATATTAAACTGAAAAAGAACCTTTGATAGCTTAGGTCTATTTGAGTAATTCCATTAATCATACCAAAGTTCCGAGTTGCCCATTTTTGCGCAAGTGTAAAAATTTTCAACAATTTTAGTGATTTTGTGGGGAAATTTGTCTACTAGATTATACACCAATGTCTTGCTCTTTCCTGGGATGGATTCAAAGAATATAACCAAAACTACCTTTCCAAAAATAAACTAAAGTGGGAAAGGATCTAGATCTAGATCACGTGCATGAAAGCACTTATTGAATTGAAAAACGTTGCAATGTGCATAAAGAACTTATTTAAAGGGAAATCCTACTCGAAACAAACACTTTAGGATTTTCAATAACAATGTTTAAGAAACATACCATTCACAGGAATGTGAATTTCTTCTACATTTAGCCTTGAAAGATGAAATGCATTGTGTTATTTGCATGCTAAAATCATATAAGGACCACTCAGATTGTATCAAACTTTGTGTGGTTTCCTGGATTTCTATGATCAACATCCCATTTTAACACAATGCCTCATTCATTGAAGACTTTGAACATAACCTTCTTATAAAAAGTTTTCTTCATCTATTTTTTATTCTTCTCCATTTTAAGATGAGTTTGATCTACTAGCTCTTGAAACCCAATTAACTCTATCTAATAAACCTACAATTTTTCATTCTCAAGTAATTCCATCTGATGCAGTAAATTTAATACAAGAAACTCAACTAAGATGGGCATTCTTGCTTCTCTTTCATAAATAATCTTGTACGGTGAATTTCCAACTAATCTTTTAGGAGTAATTTGTCATCCCATAGTCTTGAATTCAACATGAGATGCCAAATCTTTGGTTGTCTTTGAGTTTTCTTCTGATAATCCTAAAAATATATTTATTAGTACTTTTAGCTAATCCATTACCTTGTGGGTAATAATTGGATTATGTACTTAAATAAATTTCATGCTTGATAGCCCAATCTATTACCTTTGCACCAAAAAATGCTAAGGCATTATCTAAAATGATAGTCCCTGGACCACCAAATTTGTAAACTATACCTCAATAAAAAGATAGTATCGAAGTCCCATTAGCCTCTTTTGAGGCTATTACTTCTTTCTTGCATGTAAAGTAATATGTAGTATTCAAAATCCACTTGTGTCCTTGTGATGAGGGTGTATTTATCATGCCAATAAAGTCAAGACCCCACTGCATGAATGGTTGATCCACTGAAATAGTTTACAAGGGCAACAAAGCTAAACATTTTTTCCACAAAGAAAGCACATTTCTTACACTTTCGATCCATTCGAAGTAGTATTTGAATATGATGGGCGATAGTAACCAACTTTCATAATTTTTAAGGGCTGTGGTATGTGTAAAAAATGATCTCTTATAGGTCCTTCATGGAATTTAGATAATAATTGTTGAATTTTATCGTAATCAATACATTGCAACAAAATTCCATTTATATTTCTCTTAAATAACATGCACAATGAAAACACAAGGTACAACTTGTAACCTGAAATACCTTTATTTATTTTTTTCCATACCTTCTCGGATAAGTACATTTCTATAAGTAGTTAACCAAATCAGTCATCCATCTTGATTCTGATCTTCTTGAGTGAGTTTGGGTTCTTTGAGTTTCTGGTTGTACTAAGGTATTTGATTTGCTGATACGTAACTTCAACATGTTGTTTTGGATCATCTTGTTTCAATGCCTCGTTATTTTTCATATCAACAATTAGATGCTCACACAAACCTTTTCCTCAAATAGTTTTCACGACACATATATCAACATCATATTCCATAACTTTCATAATCTAACCTTCTCTCTTCTCATTCATCTCTCTTTTCAACAACAACACTTTCATGCTTGGATGAGAAACTAAAACATGTATCTTGTTATTGGAAAGAGTGTACTTGAAATTTTTCAATCCTCTAACTACTTAAAGTAACTATTTCTCAAGAAAGGTGTACCTTTTACCATAGTCATGCAGACTCTATCCAAAGAAAGCATTGGATGTTAATTATTTTCGGCATTAATCGAGTCAAGATAGTGAAATAGTCTCAATTCAAAGCAAGTGCATACATTATAAAATCATCATCAAAATTTGGATTTACATGAGTAGGAGCTTTTGAAATGGCTAAATTTATGGCCTCAAATCTTTTTTTTTTCCTTCACTAGTCCAAGAGAAAGTTTTCTTTTCTTTAACATGGTCATCGAGGCTTGACTAATCGCAAAATATGGAGAAAATCTTCTAAAAAGTTTATTTTCCCAAGAAAATATGTAATGTATTTTTATGATGGGGTAGAGATAACCTTGAAATAGCTTCAATACTGAAAGGTTTAATAGCTAAACATAATTTAGAAACAATATGACTAAGCAAAATTTACCTTGATGTACTGAAAAATGGACTTTTTGGGATTTAATGATATTCTGAACTATCTGCAAAGCTAAAAATTCTACCTTAAATGCATTAGATGTTCATCATAATTCTTTGAAAAAAGGTGACATCATCTAAGTAAACAAATATGCATTTATTTAATAAACTATGAAAATCCTTGTCAATTGCACATTGAAACGTTGCACCAGCATTTGAAAGACTGAAAGGCATTCTTTTATAAGCATAAGTTCCCAATTTAGTGGTAAAGGTTGTTTTGTATCTGTCTTCCTCACGCACAAGGATCTAATTGTATCCACTATAGCCATCTAAAAGAGACAAGTCTTCTCGAACTAGAAACTGTTCTCAAAATTTGATCCATATTTGGTGCGGATAATGGTCTTTTAATGAAGCTTTATTAAGGTCTCTAAAATCCACACATAGCCTAATTTCTCCTTTTTTTCAAATAGGAAAAAGATTAACTACCCAACTTGAATGCTTAACTGGAAAAATAATACCTGATTCGATTAACTTAGATAACTCTTTTCTCATCAATGGCTCAATTTTCAGATTTATAGGCCTTTGCTTCTACCTAACTGGCTTAGAATTTGGCTATAACTCTATTGTATGTTGAGATAAAATTAGATCAGACCCTCTTAGATCTTGGTACTTCCAAGACAAAACATATCTAAATTATTTACATAATTTGATAAATTATTGTTTTTAGATGAATAATATACCGTTCTAATAAGTAGTTTCTTTTTTCATCCACCAAGATTTCTTCATAATTATCATCGTGAGTTGAAATTTTACCCTTTTTCCTTTCTCAACCGATCATCAAAACTTAAAATGTCTTCTAGGTGACCAATCCTTAAGGTAACTTATTTTTCTTCAGCTAAACAATCTAGTCACTATAGAAGTCTTTATGGTTTTTCCGATTAATTGTAGAAAATTCAGCTTCTTGCTACAAAAATATATAAATATATTTATTGTCTTCAAAAACCTACCAATTCAAATCATTATTAGGTATGGAAGGTTTGATAATTAATTTAATATGTGGTTGTACTTTGTTGTTTTCGATTTGTTTTAGTACATCAAAGCTAGCACCAAATGTTCTGCAAGTCTATCTCCATGTTTATTTTCTATTCTTGGAATGGAGTAGATAGTGATAGCATTGAAATATTCCATTAAGTATGAAAATCTTTGTTTATAAGAGTTCATTAATGGACTCTTAAAAACATTGAAATTTTTTACTTGATTGATAACTAACTCAAAATCACCGAAAATATGTAACATGCCAATGTTAGAATTTGAGGATTCTAATAAATATAGTTTTAATTAACTTACATATTACATAATGTTATAATAAATATTTAAATAAAGATTACATCATAACATAAGTAAATAAAGAAATAAATACATGAAATAAATAACACGTGTGACACAAGTATTTAAAGTGGAAAACCCTAATAGGATAAAAACCACTTTGAAAATAACCTTTTACTTCGAGAGAACTAATTTTACATCTAGTAAGATCACCTCCTCCTTTGAAACCTTATTTACAAGGGTAAAACCAAATCACTTGATTTGCACAACTTTGATATATTTCCGAATATATCAAATGAGGGCTTAAATTCCTTTTTATATAAGGTGATCGAGTATGTCTTGACCCACCTTTTCAACTAAAAATGGTTAACACATACACCTAGGTTTATAATATTCAATATTATAAATATAATCATTTCATGATATTAAATATTCAAACTAAATTATATACTCGTTTAGCATATTTAATAATAGAAATATAAATATTTCATATTATTAAATATTAACCTATATATTAGTGATGGACCCATATACATTAAGGGTTGACCAGGACCACTTAATCATTATGTTTCAACACTCCCCCTTAATGTTAAATGGGATAACATAACATATGCTAATAGATTACTTGTCCGTGGTACACTCCAAGATTTACAATCCTTAAACCATAAAGGTTTTAGGCCGGCATCTCGGTTGAAGGAATTATAACACCTTCATCATACTCAATTTACCTTTTTATACAAAAGGATTTGGAATCCCAAAAACTTGAACACATATCAAGTATATTTTATAACACAACATCGGTATGGTTAGAATAACAAAATCCATATAAGATAGTATTTTCATTCTTATTATAATGCAACCCATAATTGATTGTTCATTTCAAATATCTAATTTTTTTTTAAGATTTCAATGATCTCTAAAAAGGGTTCTGCGATAAACCTTGAAATAATTTCTTTTGTATACAAAATATCTGATGTAATTATAGTTAAATAAATCAAACTATCAACTAACAACATATATAAAATAATATCAACCTTTTTCATATGCAAATTTATGATCAATATTTATTCCAACTTCCATTAAAGTAGAAAATGGTTTACAATCAATCATAAGAAACTTTTTCAATACAATGGTTGCATATTATTTTTGAAAAATAAGAATAGAATGAAATACAATCATATAAATAACATGATGTGAGAGACCTAACTCATTCACTTCAAAGTACTTCTGCTTCAATTTCTTTTTAATCATATGAATTAAATCAGAATTGTCATAGGACATAAGTAAATCATCAACATATATACATATAATGATAATATACGAGCCTTATTGCTTAATGAATATATCATTGTTAGAAGAACAATTAACAAAACCCAACAATTTAAAGAAAGAAACATTTTTTACATACCAAGCTCTAAGAGCTTGTTTTAAACCATACAAAGATTTCTCAACTTACAAACATAGTTTTCTTTACCAGTTTCTTAAAATCCTTTAGGTTGAAACATGTAAAGTTCTTCTTTAAAATTACAATTCAAAAATATTTTTCTTATCCATGGGTGGATTTCCCACCCAAATTTATTGGAAATTACAAATAATGCCTTAACAATACTTATTTTAGCTACATGAAATGTGTCAACATAATTAATACCAAGTTTCTAAGTGAAACCTCTAGCAATAAGTCTAGCTTTATGTTTGTTAATACTACCATTAGCATTATATTTTACATTGTATATCCACCTAGACCCTATATTACTGTCTCATGTCCATCAATGTAATTAATGCAAGGTACATATGATGGCTTCTGGTCATTTTCCTAATGTTAATAGGATTTGAGTTTTCTAACATAGATTTAGCCCAATTTAATTTCTTATCTAGGAAGATAAGATTTTCATAAACATCTATAACATCAAAACATCATCTTGACCATTTACTAAATCAAAATAAAAAAATTCATTTAGAAACATTTAATGAAGTAAATTTAAGAGAAGAAGACAACACATGTAAACATTTCATTAGATTATATCTATACATTTCATATAAGATTTGATAATTAACATGTCCTAACCTTTGATGCCATAGTTTTGAATAATTCAAACTCGAGATATAAAACAAGATGTAGAAGAGAAATCATAAAAATATATAGATCAATTTATTTGAATTCCTTCAGCTATTATACTCTCATTACTATCCTTGATATACCAAGTATCCTTCATGCATGGATTCTAGTTGTGTCCATACCTCTTTCGGATGTTCAATATTACCAATGTGTAGAAGGTACTCATCGTTCACATTACATAGAAAAATCATCTTACATTCATTGCAAGAATACATTCATGTTATGTATAATTTATTATCAATCGGTGGGAAAACCTCGAGATCTAGAAACAATCGTCCAAAGTTTTCTAACCATAAATTCTATTTTGACCCAAATGTTGTAGTTGGTTTCATTCAAGATATGGGTTTTTTCAAGATAGAAATAGTTGGACGTCATTATTTTCCTAAACTTGTAAAACACACCCCATTATAATATACAATGTACCACAGAGTTAGATACATATTTATCGATAATAAAAACAACACTTTTAATAGAATCAAATCTAAATTTATAGATCTAAAGAAACTATTTGATCATAACTAATTTTGTCATTACAATACATCGATTAACCTCCCATGATCAAAATAATAACCCACATTATAAAGGGCTCTGCATTATACCCCATATTTATATAAAAAATATTTCTAACCATATAGAAGTGAAGAAGAGACCCCTAAGAATGCATAACTTCAAATTTTTGAAAAAAATTAATGTAGATAAACATTGGTCAACTTAAATTTGACGCCTAAATGAGTATCATAATGGCTTATTTTTAGTCTCTCATGACGGTAATTTGACCGTCATTTTTAACACAATTAAAGTTTCTTGGAACCTACGAGATTAAATTTTACGTTTAAATGACCATCATATTGTCTTATGTTTGGTCTACCATGATGGTCATTTGACAGTCAAATTTAATGAATCCAAAACTTGTGTATTTCAAGAATGTGAAATTCCATAATTTATTCTTCTATATAATATTAGGGAGGTTATATTTTAACACATTATAATAACCTATTATAATTTATAATGTAAAAATATATACACTTTTTTATTAAAAAATATATATAATATATAGAATGAAAATAAAAAACAACATATAGTTCATAATAATTATAAACTAAGTATATTATTTTTATATTAAAAACACATAACCCTTATTAAGGGGTTTAAAGGACATAAACCAAGTTAAAAGAATTTTACCATGTCCAAGTAGATTTATGAGAGTATAGATTAACCTGCATATTTTACAAAGGGGACAAGTAATTTCACCCGACCAATGAAATAAATTGAAATCCCTATTTTCATAAACCTTGTCTTCTCCCTTCATTTTTATTTACACATTTAAAAGTATGGAAATATTGCAAAATATTTTATATAATTCCCTAAGACTAAAAATTTAAAACTTTTATGTGGCTATAACTACCAATATTTTAATAAATATTTACCACACTTCACATGGGCCACCAATAAACTAGGCCCCTTTTTAATTATCCATTTATACATGAGAGCTCCACATTTATACGAGATATTATGTCTTTTTATTCTCCATCCCACTCTTATATAAAAGAAAACCTTTAAATAAGAATATTTATATAGTTTTTACAAACTATAAGATCTAAATTAATGGGGTTGCCCCCTTACATGGATAATATAAATGGTTTACAGACACATGTTAGGTTTTATTTAATAAGTATTAAGATTTTAAAAAAATCTCTTCATGGCCAAGAAATAAACATAGGCCCCTTACTAAAAAAGTAAGTACTTTGATTTTTTTAAAACATATATAAACCAAATCTAATAAAATTTATAGTTTAAGCGGTTTAAACTAACCCTATATATAAAATATGATTCAAACATAGGTTTGTTTTTTTTAAAAAAACTATATATGCCTAGATTTATAAGTTAAGTTTAAACATGATTTGAACTTAGGCTTAGAATATGGTATGTTGACTCTTCCTTAATTTTAATATGGTTCAAGGCTTTAAATATATAGTTTTTTTTTCAAAACTATATAAATGTTAATATGATGTTTATATACATTATTATATAAAACTTATTCTATATTATATATATTTTTACTTAAAAATAATAATATAGTTTTCAAATTATATAGAATATATTTATAGATTAACTATAAACTATATTTTTCTATTTAAATCCTCTTAGAGGGGACGAAGAAGAACAGGTATGAATTTACCTTCCGAAATATTTAACTCTGCAAACATTTGAAATTATAGAAAACAAAGTCCCTTTCACTTGTGCACACATCAATCTCTAAACAAACATTAATTCCATATAATTTATAAAATGTAAATGAAATTAAGAATCATATCATATTACATCTCCCCCCAAAAATATTAGGGATTTAAACTTGAAAAACCCTAAAATTTTTACGAAGAGTTTAATTGCACAAATGTAATGAAAAAATAAATTGGGGAAAAAAAAGAAGGGGACCAAATACTTTTAAATATCCTTTCGGGTTGGTTGAAAAAACTCGTACAAATAAAATAAATAAAATACAAAACATTTGATCTTAATTTTTTTAATTTACCTCACTCTGTTACCATGTTAGAATTTGAGGATTTTAATAAATACAAATTTAATCAACTTACATATTACATAATGTTACAATAAATATTTAAATAAAGATTACATCATAACATAAGTAAATAAAAAAATAATTACAGGAAATAAATAACATAGGTGACACAATATTTATAGTGAAAAACCTAATAGGGTAAAAGCTGCTATGAAAATAATCTTTTACTTCAAAGAACTTATTTTACATTCAGTAAGATCACCTCCTCCTTTGAAACCCTATTTACTAAGGGTAAAACCAAATCACTTGATTTGCACACCTTTGATATATTTCCTGAATATATCAAATGAGGACATAAAGTCAGCTTTTATATAAGGTGATCGGGTATGTCTCCCGACCAACATTTTAAACCTAAAATGGTTGACACATATACCTAAGTTTATAATATTTAATATTAGAAATATAATAATTTCATGATATTAAATATTTAACCTAAAGTATATACCTAGGTTAGCATATTTAATAATAGAAATATAAATATTTCATATTATTAAATATTAACCTATATATTAGTGATGGACCTATATGCATTAAGGGTTAGCCATACCACTTAATCATTATGTTCCAATAGCTAATACCTCTTTTTGCCCAAAGTAAGCCATGAATTAATGCTTCGTATTCATCTACATTATAAGTACACAATAATTGGATACCCATAGATGAGAAATATCTTTCATTTGTGGGGGAAGTGAGCATCAAACATGCTCCTTGTCCTTTATTGTTTTTAGCTCTATCAAAATGAAGCTTCCAAATACCTTCCGCTACATTTTCTATTTTAGACAGCAAGGTAATTGGTGTATTTTATTCATGCAAGAAATACACACCAAACAAATGTTATTCAACTTATTTTAAAGGATAATGAGCATGTTGTTCATGTTTCTTTTAATCCATAAATATGTTAGAAACACCATCTAAAGTAAATTAACAAGTGATGTATTATAAAAATTTTACTAGTCTATTGCTGCATAACTAGCTAAAGCATTAGAAGCATGAGAATCAATATGAAACTTTGTAAAAGGTTTGGAATTGATAGTAACTTTGGTCGCATGATGTGTAGTGAAAAAAAAGAAAGAGCAATCTCAAGAGAGATAACCTCCTATCTTTGTTGTAAAATATCTCAAAAAACATAAGGAAAAGTAAGGAGGGGAATCTACAACTGTAACATATTGTAAAATGGAAACATTTGGACAAGCATGTAATGTTACCTCTAGATCTACGATAACACAAAAAATGTTAGTAATTATTCCATCAAGTTGTAACACACTTTTATCTATAGGCCCGTCATTTATAGGCCCAACCTTTTGCAACTAATTTTGGCATAATTGTGCTACTTGCACCACTGTTAACCATGTAGTTATGAACAAGATGGTCTCCAATAATTAGAGATAAATATAAAGATGGAGATTTTTTAATATCATGAGATTCTAGAACCTTTGTACCATCCACTTAACATCCTTAACACAATCTTGTTCAACTGTACCAAGCACCATATTTGCCCTTTGAGCTTCTTTTTCTGCTATTTTGGAAGAAATATGTAACTTAGAAAGCTCTTGAGCAAGTAAATCTTATTGTCTTGGAATACTTAAAGCATCCCAAAATGGAATAGTAATGTTATGATTTTTCATTACCTCAACATTGTTAAAAGTAGCAACATTTTTAGAGAAAGCTTCCATAGTTTTTGAATAAAATTTCACAAAAATGACTCTTCCTCGTTGCTCTTGATATCTCGAGGTATAAACCATCTTCTTAGATCAGTTTTAACTATTTTTGTTTCTTTTACCATTTAAAACACCTTTATTGTTTTAGGAACAACAATTTATTTGCTATTTTTTGGTATGTACCTACCGATCTATGTATCATTGTAGGTAGAAAAGGTTTGTTTTGATGTTTTTGACTTTCCCTGAGCCTTTTCTTCATCTCTAGTAGTAAGCAATGAAATCATCTTCACTCAAAATGACTAAGTTCTATTCAGGTGCTTTCTTAACATGAGCTTCTTGTTGTCCACCCTCCATTTGAGGAATAAATGTTACTTTAGATTGAGGTTGCAAAACAAGGCTTATATTTAGGAATGCATTAGGGTAATTAGCAATAAAGTGAGGTTGATTGCAAGGTGGACATGACTATTCTAAAACCACGTTCGGTGGTACTAAAGTGTTAGATGAACTAGAAAC